>SRMA01025981.1:10393-527201 GCA_007224835.1 Danionella cerebrum
ATAATAATCCTAACAGAAACAATAGGGTTCTTGCACCTACGGTGCTCGAGCCCTAATAATCCTAACAGAAACAATAGGGTTCTTCCACCTCCGGTGCTCGAGCCCTAATAATAATAATAATAATAATCCTAACAGAAACAATAGGGTTCTTGCACCTCCGGTGCTCGAGCCCTAATAATAATAATCCTAACAGAAACAATAGGGTTCTTGCAGCGCCGGTGCTCGAGCCCTAATAATCCTAACAGAAACAATAGGGTTCTTGCACCTCCGGTGCTCGAGCCCTAATAACACGTTTGTGCCAAATGAGCTATATAATAATAATAATAATAATAATAATAATAAATAAAAATAAATTAGAATCAAAAGATCCTAAATAACATTACATATCAACACTAAAATAACAATGTAATGTTAACCAATGCGCCAGAAAGAGAAAAGACCGAAAGGACCCAGAGGACTTAGACTCACAAAAATAACTAATCTTTTAGGGTCCTGGCAATATAGCGTCTCGTAACAAAAGTGCGTCCTGACTGAGTGCACGGACTGCACACGTTAACATCAGAGAGTTCAGGAAGGCGACTAAAAGCCCGGGTAACTACACCCAGCCGTCCTCCCAGGATCACAGGAAGCCTGACACCCGAACGCGAAGTATAAGGTGACTGAGAGGACTTTGAAGAGACCCTGACGCCCGGAGCAGACAACACGCCTAATTTGTTTTGTTATTGGGAAATAAATCCACCCTCCGGGGAAATTTCAGTTTAAAAAATTGTTGTGTGATCCCTCCCCTGCAACAGAGAATGCGGGTAATTACCTAAAAGGGGGGTCACACACAAATGTTCATCAACCCGGTAAAAAAAAAAAAAAATATATATATATATATATATATCTCCTTTTGGATTTTCCCGATTAACAGACGGTGTACGGTGTGCGGCGCTCACTGACCACATGGAGGAGCTCTTGGCCCACCTGACCCAGATCAGCCTGCGGCAGCAGCAGATGATGGAGGTGTTGGCGCAACAGCAGAGCGAGACGGAGCGAAGACTGAGCACTAATCAGGGTGCCAGTGCCCAGAACATCCCTCTGCCCGATGTGCGCACGTTGGCCGCACGAGTGTTGCAAAAACTCACTCCTTACGATGACGTAGAAGTCTACCTCAAGCTTTTCGAATCCACAGCAGTAACAGAAGGATGGCCGAGAGAAGAGTGGGCACTGGCACTGGCACCCTTATTAACCGGCGAGCCGCAACGAGCCTTCAACTCGCTGGACCCAGACACCGCCAAAGACTACTCAGTATTAAAAAAGGAGATCCTAGCCCGGATGGGGCTATCGCCCGTAGCAGCCGCACAACAGTTTAATGAGTGGGAATTCCGCCCTCGCCGGCCGGCTCGAGCTCAGGCTGCCGACTTGCTCCGGCTCGCTCGTCTATGGCTGCTAGAGGGTAACCCCTCCGCCAGCCAAGTCATCAAGAAGATTACGCTCGACCGCCTAGTGAGATCTCTTCCCCGAACCCAGCGACAAGCCGTCAGCATGCAGAACCCCTTCACGCTGTGGGAGGCGGCCCATCCTCGCGACTCTGGAGAGCGTGCGCCGCCGCCGTACCCCCGGAGGGTGGTCCAGGAGCAGCACGCGCCGGAGGGCACCCCACGGCACATGAGTAGACCAGCGGCTCCCTCCCCACCCGAAGAGCACATGCCCACGGAGCCTCCCTCACCACCCAGGAAGCAGTGGCTGGCGGGTTGTGGACTCCATCGCCAGCTGCCCAAAGGAGCTCCGGGCCTGGTGGTGAGGATCAATGGGCGCCGCTATCAGGCGATGTTAGACTCTGGGAGTTCCATCAGCCTGCTGAGGTGCCAGCTCTGCCACCGAAACCTAGAAGCCAGGCCATTCTACCCCTCACTTGTGTCCATGGAGAGACCCGAGATGTGAGGGCGCGGCAGGTAATGCTGGCCGCCAATGGAAAGACCTGGCAGATTGAGGTGGGCCTGGTTAACCGCCTTCCCGTACTCGTGCTTCTCGGCAGGAACGTCCCTGGGTTCGCACGCCTCCTCGTCACCGCCACCAGTTGTCCCGCCAGCCGCGTCACCACATCACAGGAGAAGGTTCCCCGCAACCAGACCACGTTAACGACGACGGATAGCGGGAGAGATGGTGAGTCCAACCCCCCCTCTGCTAACGTTTTTTATGATGTCTTCCAGCAGGTGACACGAGGGGGGTCCTTCAGCCGCCTTCAACATGAAGATCAAAGGCTGAAACACTGCTAGGGACAAGTACGAGTGGCTGAAGGACAGGATCTTCAACCAAGACCCCATCCTCTCCCGCACTTCATCATTAAGGAGGGTCTACTCTACTGTCTTGCCGAGCGGAGGGGAGAGGTGAAGGAACTCCTCGTCGTGCCCCGGTCGCTGCGAATACCCTGCAACGGATTCGGGACCGCTTCCATTGGCCGGGGATAGACGGCGAGGTCAGAGCATTCTTTCGCGCCTGCCCAACGTGCCAGAAGACGTCACTGCGCACACCTCCTCCCAGCCCGCTCATTCCACTCCCAATCATCGACGTGCCCTTCGAGCGCATCGGGATGGACTTAGTGGGGCCATTGCCGAAGTCTGCCCAAGGCCACGAGCACATACTCATCATCGTGGACTACGCCACCCGGTATCCAGAAGCCGTGCCCCTGCGAAAAGCCACCGCCAAAAATATCGCCCACGAGCTGTTCCTGTTGTTTAGCCGGGTGGGCATTCCGACCCAGATCCTGACTGACCAGGGGACACCCTTCATGCCCCGGCTTATGGCCGACCTCTGCCGGCTGCTTAAGGTAAAACAGCTCCGGACCTCGGTATATCACCCCCAGACTGACGGCCTCGTCGAGCGCTTCAATCAAACTCTGAAGGCGATTTTGAGAAAGGTGGCAGCCGACGACAAACGGGACTGGGACCAAATGTTACCCTACGTACTCTTCGGGATCCGGGAAGTCCCGCAGGCTTCCACTGGTTTCACGCCCTTCGAGCTCCTGTTCGGCCGTCAGCCCAGGGGGTTGCTGGATGTCGCCCGTGATGCCTGGGAACAGCAGCCGGTAGCGCTCCGCGATCGAACATGTGGCACAGATGCGTGACAAGATCGAGCGGGTCATGCCATTAGTCCGGGAACATATGGCCCAGGCGCAGCAGGCTCAACAGCGCCACTTCAACTGGGCAGCCCAGCCCCGGGAGTTCCAGCCCGGGGATCGAGTGATGGTCTTGGTCCCCACCTCCGCCTGCAAATTCCTCGCAAAGTGGCAGGGACCGTACCCCATTGTCGCCAGAGTCGGAGATGTAAACTATCGGGTGAGACAGCCCGGAAGAAGACAGCCAGAGCAGATATACCATATCAACTTGTTGAAAAAGTGGGTGGGGACCCGTGAACAGCTCGCCGCGCTCACCTCCTACTCGGCGGTGGTGGTAGACACCAGTGAAGACCTCTCGGCTGCCCAGAAGAAGGAGCTGCAACACCTGGTCAGTCAGTTCGGGGATGTGTTTTCCCATCTGCCCAGGCAGACCAACGTCGTGGAACATCGCATCCAAACTGCACCAGGAGTTATCATCCGGCAACGGCCCTACCGAGTACCGGAAGCCCGTCGGCAGGCGATAGAGGAGGAGGTCCAACACATGCTCAAGCTGGGGGTAATTGAACCGTCCCGGAGCCCGTGGTCCAGCCCCATCGTGATGGTCCCAAAACCTGACGGCACCCTCCGATTCTGTAATGACTTTCGCCGCCTCAACGAGGTGTCGGAATTCGACGGGTACCCCATGCCCCGAGTGGAGGAGCTCCTCGACCGGCTGGGACGAGCCCACTTAATTTCTACGCTGGACCTATCTGCGGAGGGTGCTCACGGAGCTCCGCAACGCCGGCCTCACCGCCAACCCCCACAAGTGTCATCTCGCCCAATCCGAAGCGCAGTACCTGGGGTTCCGTGTGGGACGTGGAGTGATCCGTCCCCAGGATAAAAAGGTCGAGGCCATCCAGAACGCGCCTCGACCCACCACCAAGACCTTTTTGGGGTTGGCGGGGTATTATCGCTGTTTTATCCCCAGATTCTCCTCCTTAGCTGCCCCCCTGACAGACCTGACAAGGAAGGGGCAGCCGGACCGCATTCAGTGGACTCCGGAATTGGAGGGGACGTTTCAGAGGATCAAGGAGGCACTGACCACAGAGCCGATCCTGCGAGCGCCGGACTTCAGCTGCCCCTTTCTGCTACAAACTGACGCTTCGGACACAGGGTTGGGAGCCATCCTGTCGCAAGTACAGGAAGGTGAGGAACACCCCGTGCTCTTCATCAGCAGGAAGTTGTGCCCAGCCAAGACCCGCTACACCGCCGTGGAGAAGGAAGCCCTGGCCATCAAGTGGGCAGTCCTGGAGCTGAAGTACTACCTCCTGGGCCGGCGGTTCACCCTTCTCACTGATCACGCGCCCCTGCAGTGGATGTCAAGAGCCAAGGAGACCAACGCTCAGGTGACCCGCTGGTTCCTAGCGCTCCAGGACTTCCACTTTGAAGTCCGCCACCGAGCCGGGGTGGCCAACGCCAACGGACTGTCTCGGATCTGAGCTGGATTTGCAGATCTGTCGGGGGTCACTCCCCACCCACCCCTAATTCCCCGTCAAGTTTATCACATGTTTTCCAGGAGATGCCAGGAACAACGCTTGGGGGGGGGGGGGTGTGACGGAGATCTATCCCATTCATCGCTGCCCTGGCATAAACGACGAACACCTGCAGCATCTCAATCAGCCGCAACTCTCCGCAGCTGCGGCTCATTAAAGAGGAGCATAAAAGGGAGTGAGAGGCACAAGCCAAGAGAGCTTGATCTCCGACCTGCAAGAAGGCTAACGTCTTTCTCTCTCTCTCCTTCCCTCCAGACAGCGACTAAAAGCCCGGGTAACTACACCCAGCCGTCCTCCCAGGATCACAGGAAGCCTGACACCCGAACGCGAAGTAGAAGGTGACTGAGAGGACTTTGAAGAGACCCTGACGCCCGGAGCAGACAACACGCCTAATTTGTTTTCTTATTGGGAAATAAATCCACCCTCCGGGGATTTTTTTTAGCATTATAGTTTTGTCTTATTTGTAGTGTGATTCATGTCTGTGTATATAATGCTAGTAGATGTGGGAATTACGGTCTTTCGCCTTTTTACTATGCTTCTTTTGGGTTATCAGATGTGCAGCATTCCACGTATCTTCAATGTCGCCCAGTGTCTGTGGCCGAGGAGGAGAAGCACGAGCAGGACTCTGCTCTGGATGATGTGGAAGTGCTGCACCTTCCTTCTCTTCTTCCCGTCGATGCGGAGTCTGATACACCTGGTACTGACGCCGCTATATTCAATTATATTTCAACACGGCAAGAAGGCTGTGATTTGCTCGTGTCATTGCTATTGCTATTCTCTAAGTTAGTTTCTATTTCTAACGTTAATTTTATGCTTAAATCACAAGTGACACGTGGTGAGTGTAAGCATCAACACAGAGTGTAATTTTTATTATTGATTATTTGGATTAAAGCTCAATAGCTCCCATAAAAATCGCTCTTTTACCACCAAATTCAGGTCACACACAACTGTTCTCTTGTTTAACTCACAAACAACCCTCATTTTGTCAAAATTGAGCTAAAACTAAAGCTAAAACAAACAAAAGCTAAAACTAAGCTAATCAGCATATTATGTCCGGTTTTTAGCCCATACTTAAGTTTATGGTCACCTAAATGGGTGAATGAGCTGGACCAAGTAAATCTTTAAGTCTTACATGAAAATCATTAAGTCCAAATAGCGTCCCACAATGACTGATGAACATTTGTAAATGTGCTTGAGGCTGGCTGTCAGTAGCTACTGTCCGGACTATGCATCCCTGGCTGATTCAAATCAGTGCAAGTCATCAAATTAAACTCAGATTATTACAAAAAATGAAAAATAGTTACTTATTATGTGTGTATAATTCTCAATAAAGTTGAAAATAATTGTTTGTTTGATGTTTTACTTTTTTGTAGTGGGTAGATCACTTTGACTTGGTCATTTTAAAAGTAGCTCGCAAGCTGAAAAATTGTGAGCACCCCTGATTTAGAGGCTACCACTCAAATGACAATTTATTTAAGAGACTGCCCATTACTGTAGCTAGACTTTTTATTATCATCATGCATGTTTAGAACAGGAAAATGTTTACAAAATTATCCCAGTGCGAACATAACAACAAGTAATATCATCCAACAACAAAATACCCCCCCACCATCCTCTCTCTCTCTCTCTCTCTCTCTCTCTCTCTATCATGCCCACATGTAAATACCACAGACAAACATTACAGTGGTACCCCAAGATACGAAACTAATCCGTTCCAGGATGACCTCCGTATATTGAACAATTCGTATCTCGAAGCAAGTTTTACATGTAAAACGACTAATCCTTGCAAAAGGAAAACCAGAGAAAAATCGAGTAACGTTTCTTCAATCCTTAAATCTACACATTGTTAATGTAATAAATGATAATAAAACAGAATAAAACACAGGAAAAATACGTAATATGTACACAAATGTGAAACCTTACATTGAGTGAGGAGGAGGTGGAACGGATGGCAGAAAACATGGCACATATAACACATCTGGCTTACACTGCCTTACACTGCCACAAATACGTTCATAACAGTGAAGGGATTGTTTTATGCTCCACACATGATGAAGAGAGAACACAGGCAGAACTCTATTCAGTGCGCTAGCAACCAAAACAATGGTTAAGAAGAAAGAAAAAGTCTCCTACAAAATGGTCACAAACACATGCAGGGTCAAGTACCATAAAAATGACACATGAACACATTACTAACACTCTGTTGTTAGGATTATAGTCCAAAAGGAGTGAGAATATCCGGTTGATATCCTATTGGTGTACACATTTTTCCACCCTTGTTGCATCTGTAGTTTTGTTTCCAGATGGAACACCAAATGAAACCCCCCACCCATGACTGGTTGATTTAGGGGTATGATTCTCACTTTGGGCGCGAGAGGTCCCGTGTTCAAATCACGGTCGAGCTCAGCAATAATTATGGTTCAACACGTAAATTTTCTCCCATGTTGCAGCTGTAGTTATGTTTTCAGATGGCACACCAAATAAAACCCACCCTCTATGGCTCGTTGGTCTAGGGGTATGATTCTTGCTTTGGGTGTGAGAGGTCCTGGGTTCAAATCCCGGACGAGCCCAGCGTTTAACACTTAAATTTTCCACCCTTGTTGCATTTGTAGTTTTGTTTTGAGATGGAACACCAAACAAAGCCCACCCTCCATGGCCCATTGGTCTAGGAGTATGATTCTTGTTTGTGATAGGTCTACACTTACATTTTCTCCCATGTTGCATCTGTAGTTTTGTTTCCATCTGTGGTCTGTTTCTTGAGCCTGATGTTAAAAAATGATGATCGATATGCATCGTCTTCAGTCTGTGCTGTTTTGCTATGTTTGCTGAAAATGCTATTTTTCTTAATTCACTTGGACAGTTTGATCCTTCATTAATGGAATTATGTGGGTTTTCATAAGCTGACAAAAATCAAAAGGACCTCTGAATAAATGTAACTACTCCTTGATCTTAAATAACTCATTACATTACATTCGATTGCATTGTTTTACATTTATAAGTTACATCTGGCCCTTTGAGGACAGCCATTATGCTAATGTGGCCCTCTGTGAAAATGAGTTTGACAGCCCTGGTTTAGAAGATATTTGACATCGAAAGTTGTCAAAAAGTGGGTGTGGCTGAATGATTTTATGTTAATTATGTTTATGTTAATTTTATGATAAATGATTTGCTTTCTTAATGCTCGTATGACTTTCCAGTGTCAACCAATTACAGAAGCTCTTTCACAATAGGATCAATAGGAGTGTCTTGAGTGTTGTTTGCCTACAAGTTTTCTTTCAGGTTTTTGCGAATTTTTGAATTACAGGATTTTTGCTCACATGATTTTTAACCATTTTTTATAGCAAAACATCTACTTTTTTGTCATTTTTTATATCTCATTTTTTCGCTTGAATTTCTTTACGACAGTTTGAAAAAAGAAAATGGAACGATACAAAGTAAAGTTATGTGAAAATTGGAAGTTAATGTGCTTAATGGGGATAGTCGCTATAATTGTAGTAGGAGGAGCCACAATTTTTGAGAAACGTCAAATCAAAAGAAACCCCAGAAAAAATTTTACTCTGGTGAGATCCAAAAGGGATGTGGGACAATTAGGGACTAAAGGAGTATGAGGGGAGAGCATTAAATTATGTTAAGGGCTTTACTACGTCATTTACGTTTGATTTGTGTGAAGTAATCATTTGTGGGGGGTCGAATACATCATGGAGGGGTTATGACGCCTATATATGTGAAATGCCACATTGCCCAACCCTGAGAGGATAGTGCAAAGACTGGGGTGAGGTTACGGTTTGAAGGATGGGTTCGTTGATCTGTACACAACACGCTTATGACTATACACGGATCCGAACAAGAACCTTCTCACTCCAACGAGATTACAGTCTTACTCCAATAACGATCACTCTGTCTATGAGTTTGAAAAAAATAAAAAATGAAAAGCCAGAAGAATCAGAAACTTCAGTTTTTTTCGCCAATAAAAGACCACACCAAATAAGTTGCAGGAAATAAGGTAGTCTTTGAAGTAGATTATACAAAATGAACACCTGAAGATATTATGGAAAAAGCCACTCAAATTTATGGTTAGAATGGATGGCTACCACAGCCAGAGAAATGCAAATGGAAAATTGTGTAGCTTGCGCTAAAGCTAGACCAACTCTGAGAATTGAACCAGCTCCTCTAATTAAAGCTGACAAAACTGGCTACAACTGTATGATGGCGATTACCTGGAAAGCAAGACCAACAGGGTGTGATACTCTAGCAGAAATTTTCCCAGAAATTTTAACTATCAAACTAAGACAGTACCATTTTCAGCAGAATCAGGAAATTTTACATGCTTTAATTTGAGTGCTGACAACCCAAGAGTTAGAGTGGGACATATTAATTCTTCATGGTGTAATGAGGTGGTGCAGAATACTGAAGACATTATACGGCCATGGTGGCTGTACTATTACTGTGGGGACAGAAGATTATTTGTGAGAATAAAAGGAGAACTCACCATGGGAACATGTGTAATGGTTAGACTAGCAGCACCACTAGCATTTATTGACATAAGGTAAGAGGACCGAAAGAGTAGATCAAAAAGAGCAGCTGGAGCTTTTGACTTAACTACTAATTCTATAGATGCAAAAGGAATCCCTGAAGAGTACCTGATGAATATCTGCTACTCACAGAAAAAGGAGGAGTATGTGCAGTGATCAAAGGTTATTGTTGTATGTTCATTCCCAATAACACTGCCCCAGATGGATCTGTAACACGAGCATTAGAGGGACTAAAAGTCCTGTCCAAAACAATGGCAGAACAATTTGGTATCAACAACCCCTTAAATGACTGGCTGACAAACACATTTGGCAAATATAAAGTGATGATTACCTCAATTCTAATTTCCATTGCTACCTTTATAGCTATAATAGTGACCTGTGGATGTTGTTGTATCCCATGCATAAAATCATTGTGTAACAGGGTGATTGTGACTGCAATAGAGAAAAAAGATGATAAACCGCCCCCTTACAGAATGCCCTTGCTGTTGGCTAAAGAAGTAGAGGAGGAGAAGTGTGAGGTGTGAACGCCATCCAAATTCATCTTACTTTAATTCTAGAACTATCTCTCTAACTATGAGTGAGAGTACGAACAAATGCATTTTAGATTCATCAATATCATATACATAATTTCATTCACAGCAATTATCCAAATTTCTGATAGATTTAATGGTTTCATAATTATAAGACTCAAATTTAGCTCAATTAAAACAATTGAGGAAAAACTTGGATTTATTGATTGATAAGAAAATGAATACAAGGGCGTAAATACCTCAATTTAGGATTTGTGTTTGTTTGTCTGTGTGAAAGAAATGCACTGTGGCTAAACCTTAATCATTAACTGGAAAGAGATAGTGATTTTGTTGGAAAGATGTGATTCGAATGAAAGTAAAATAGAACGTTTGAATGTGTTACATTAATTAGTTCTTTTCTTCTGTATGAATGGGCATGGATGATTAATGAATGTTTGGGAAATTTATTTTACTCATGTTTGTTGTTTGCTGGCTCTTCCAGAACAAGCACCTCTAAAGGTACGTTCACATCGAACGCGGTTCGCGTGGTAAGCGATTAAGCGGTTGCCGCGATAGGCGCGTATTGAGCCGCATGAATGGGTGATACGCGTGTTGTGAGCCACGCGCAGGAGGCGGACCGGCCGTAGACGGGTGAACCGCGCGCGTATCGCTCGAGTTCAGAAAATTTAACTTCGGTGGATTTTCCGCGCCGCGCTGACCAATCAGGAGCTTGCTGTAGCTGTGACGTGCAGCTCGGAGACCGTCTGGAATTAAAACAGTGATGGACTGTCATTAAAATTTTACGTGAACTGCCAGAGCTCTCTGATCATCTTCATGATATTAAAGTTATAAATAATAGTTTATTATAAATAATAATTTAAAAGAATAAATTTTATTTATTAATAAATTTATTTAATAATAAAAGAATATATAAAAGCACCTTGCTGGAGGTGCTTTTATATATTCTTTTATTATTAAATAAATTTATTAATAAATAAAATTTATTCTTTTAAATTATTATTTATAATAAACTATTATTTATAACTTTAATATCATGAAGATATTTTCTTTTTTATTAACCTATTAACCTCTTTTCTTTTTTATTAAAGACTCTAATTTGAACTTGTATCTGGGTCCGCCTGTGCTTCCCCTATTGCACCTAACTAAATCGTCTGACCACGATGGACCCAGCAAGAGAGAGTCTTCTCCAGAACGCGTTGGAGAGACAAGGGACACTCCTGGGCCGACATGAAGAAGAGCTGACCGTTTCGAGGCGTACTATGGAGAGCCTCATTGCCCAGGTAGCGGATCTCTCAGCGCAACTGTCGCTACTCCAGCGTGGCGATTCCATTCCCCAGAGTCACGCGGAGCCTCGCATTAACAACCCTCCGTGTTACAGTAGAGAGCCGGCTCAGTGCCGAGGATTTTTGGCGCAATGCCAGGTAGTTTTTTCTTTGCAACCCCTGACTTACGCTGATGAGAGTTCCAGGGTAGCTTTTGTTCTGTCCCTGCTCAATGGCAAGGCCAGGGCTTGGGCTACAGCATTGTGGGAAGCTGAAGCGCCATGCTGTAAGACTTTTCTTGCCTTCCGCGCCGAGATGCTCAAGGTGCTTGACCGATCCCTGCACGGTCATGAGGCGTCCAGAGCCTTGGTGTCACTCTGCCAGGGATCCAGCTCTGTTGTAGATTTCGCTGTGGAATTCCGCACTCTTGCCGCGTCGTCTGGCTGGAACGAGGAGGCCCTCTGCGCGCGCTTTTTGGAGGGACTTCGGCGCGAGATCAAGGAGGACCTGTACACCCAGGATCTTCCTCACTCCTTTGACGAGTTGGTGGAGTTGGCGCTGCGCTTGGAGAAGCGCCGCGCTCTTCGAGTCCGTACTTCTACACCGGAGTCTCCAGGCCAACGGTCGACTTCAAGGGGCCACAATCCGCCGTCTGTGGGTCCTTCCTCTGCGCAGGAGCCGATGCAGCTGGGTGGAATCAGGCTGTCCCAGGAGGAGAGACAGAGGCGCTTTCATCTGTGCCTCTACTGCGGTGGTTCCGGTCACTTTGCTGAGAGTTGTCCAGTAAAATCCAACGCTTGCCAGTAATCCGGGGTTGGCTGGCAAGCGATTCCTCACTCTCCGCATCCCCGCCTACTTCCTGCTCCTCTCTTCAGGTGACTCTTCGCTTCGAAGGCCGTGTGCTCTCCTACGCAGCCCTGCTGGACACCGGCGCTGAGGGGAACTTCGTGGACAGTGAATTTGCCAGGGCCAACGGGATTCCTCTTTTGGAGTCATCTGAGCTCCGCACTGTTTATGCCCTTGATGGGAAGGTTCTGTCTCGCAGCCACCTAGCTACTAGTTTGGTGAGTCTCACGGTCTCCGGCAACCACCACGAATTTATCAGTTTCTTTGTTATTAATTCTCCTCTTTGTCCCTTTATTTTAGGCCATCCGTGGTTCAAATTGCATAATCCCCACGTAAACTGGGAATCTAACATTATTACTTCTTGGAGCCTGCGTTGTTATTCCTCTTGTCTCTTTTCCGCTGTTTCTTCTGTCTCCCCTATTCCCGCATCTTCTAGTGAGAATACTGATCTTTCTGGCGTGCCCAAGGAATACCACGATCTGGCTGCTGTCTTCTGTAAGGACAGTGCGGCTTCCTTACCTCCGCACCGCCCTTATGATTGTCAGATAGATCTCCCTGGTAGCTCTCCGCCTAAAGGGCGCTTGTACCCATTTTCTCAGCCCGAAATGAGGGCCTTAGAGGAATATCTCTCGCTTGCACTACAGGCTGGAACCATTGTACAGTCCTCGTCGCCGGCGGGAGCCGGTTTCTTCTTTGTGAAAAAGAAGGACGGCTCTCTCCGCCCGTGCGTTGATTACCGAGGCTTGAATGAAATCACTATCAAGAACCGCTATCCGCTCCCGCTTATGAACTCGGCGTTCGATGTACTTCACGGGGCCAAAATATTTTCCAAACTTGATTTGCATAACGCTTATCATTTGATCCGTATTCGGGAGGGGGATGAGTGGAAGACCGCCTTTAATACACCCCTCGGGCACTTTGAATACCGGGTTTTGCCGTTCGGTTTATGCAACGCTCCGGCTACTTTCCAGGCTCTGATCAACGATGTGCTCCGAGATATGCTTAATATTTTCGTTTTCGTTTATCTAGATGATATTTTAATATTTTCTCCTGATCTTGTCACTCATGTCCAGCACGTTCGCTCTGTACTATTGCGCCTTCTTGAGAACAGCCTGTTCGTCAAAGCGGAGAAATGCCTGTTCCATTCAGTTTCGGTCCCCTTCCTCGGGCACATAATCGGTTCTGGGGGTGTGGCTGTCGATCCTGAGAAGGTTCGTGCCGTTTCCGAGTGGCCCGTTCCCGAGAGTCGCTCTGCGCTCAAGCGCTTTTTGGGGTTCGCCAATTTTTACCGTCGCTTTATTCGGAATTTCGGACGCATTGCGCTTCCGTTAACCTCTCTGACTTCCATAAAACGCCGGTATTCATGGTCTGCTGAGGCTCAGAATGCTTTCGTACAGCTCAAACATCTCTTCACGACGGCTCCCATCCTAGTTTCTCCAGATCCCTCCTTGCAATTTATCGTGGAGGTTGATGCCTCCGCCACTGGGATTGGAGCCGTACTCTCTCAACGCGCTAAGGAGGATGGGAGGGTTCATCCATGCGCATACTACTCTCACCGTCTTTCACCTTCTGAGCGCAACTATGATGTGGGTGATCGTGAATTACTCGCTATTCGATTAGCTTTGGAGGAGTGCCGCCATTGGCTTGAGGGCTCGTCTGTTCCTTTTTTGGTTTGGACCGATCACCAAAATTTAAGCCATATTCGTTCCACACGCACCCTGAGTGTACGCCAGGCCCGTTGGTCACTTTTCTTTAACCGTTTTAATTTTACCGTTTCTTATCGGCCAGGGTCCAGAAACATTAAACCAGACGCTCTCTCTCGTCTGTTCGAGGTCCAACCAGTGTCTGCTCCACCTGACTTCGTGCTTCCTCCTGATCGCGTAATCGGATGAATCTCTTGGGGAATCGAACGTGAGGTCGTAGACGCCATTCGTTCCGTGGACCCTCCACTGGGTTGTCCAGAGGGGAAATTATTTGTTGTCGAGGAATTGAGGGAGAGAGTGTTACGCTGGTGTCATTCGTGTAAATTGTTTGCACACCCCGGTGCCCGTGCTACTGAGGCAGTAGTGCGCCAGCGCTTCTGGTGGCCATCGATCCGCATGGATGTCCGCGCCTTCGTCCGTTCATATTTTGTTTGCGCACGCAACAAGACGGAGACTGCTCCTCCACACGGGCTTCTTTACCCACTGGAGGTTCCCTCCCGTCCGTGGTCGCATATCTCTCTCGATTTCATCGTAGGTTTGCCTTCTTCTCGTGGCCACACAGTAATTATGACTGTGGTAGATCGCTTTTCGAAGGCGGCGCATTTTGTTCCATTGATTAAATTGCCATCCGCTTTGGGGACCGCCAAGCTCCTTCTAGATCATGTCATCAGACTCCATGGCATCCCCACTAACATTGTTTCGGATCGTGGTACCCAATTTACCTCCCAGGTCTGGAGAGAGTTTTGTAGAGCGCTCGGAGCTTCAGCTTCCCTTTCGTCCGGGTTTCACCCGCAGAGTAACGGTCAATCAGAGAGGGCCAACCAGGACCTGGCTCGCATCTTGCGCTGCCTTTCTTCCAAATTCCCAGCTTCCTGGATTGATTATTTATCTTGGGCCGAGTATTCTCATAATTCCCTTCCGTCCTCCGCCACAGGTGTCTCTCCTTTTGCCGCCTCCGTTGGTTACCAGCCGCCTCTCTTTTCTTCTCAGGAGAGCGAGGCGGCAGTACCCAGCATTCGAGGTTTTATGTCTCGCGCTCGCCGTTCCTGGAGGCTCACCAGAGCCGTGCTACTTGGGTCTCAGGAACGCATGCTTCGTTATGGTAACCGCAATCGCCGCCAAGCACCCAATTATATTTGCGGTCAGAGGGTATGGCTGGCCACACGCAATCTCCCTAACCAGCATCCTTGTCGTAAACTGGCTCCTCGATTTATTGGACCGTTCTCTATCACTAAGGTTATCAGTCCTGTCGCGGTACGCTTGCGCCTCCCTAGTTCTATGTCACGCATTCACCCGGTATTCCATGTTTCCTGTATTAAACCACTCATCCCACCTGCCGCTAACGCATCTCGCTCTGCCAAGACGCCCTTGATCGTGGATGGGGAACCTGCCTATCGAGTTAAGAGTCTTTTGGAGGCTCGTCGTAGGGGTCGGGGATATCAATTTCTGGTTGACTGGGAGGGTTTTGGTCCCGAGGAGCGCTCCTGGGTCCCCGCACGTAATATTCTTGACAGGTCACTCATTGACCAGTTTTTTCGCTCGCGCTCTCTCGAAGTACCTGGAGGTACTCCTTAGGGGGGGGCAGTGTTAGTAGATTCTGTGTTTGGTCTAATTAGATACTATGATCTGTTTAATTATTCTGTGTTCTGTCTAATTAGGTACTATGATCTGTTTAATTACTTCATTTCCTCTCTCCATTTCTCATTCAGAGCACCTGCCCATTTCTATTGTGCGCACCGGTTTCCCGTCGCCCGCTGATTAGCACACCTTCTTAATGATTCCTCTTCAGCTTCTCCCTGTCAGACGATTGTTCTTACCTGTCTTAGTTGCTGCTACGTTGGAAACTCTGATCTGAACTCTTTCTCAGCAGTGTTAGTCAAGTCCAGTCCAGTGAGGAGCGAGGATCCTTTTCTTCTACCTGTCGTTTGTGAACATTAAGAGGATGGTGGTTGCTCGGGACCTGAGGCTCTCCGCGGCTCCCCTTTTGGACAAAGCTTGTTTTTTGATTTCTTCATACCGTTCAGGCCCCTGTGCCGGTGGCTGTGTTTTTGCCTTTTCTTTTTTATTAAAGACTCTAATTTGAACTTGCATCTGGGTCCGCCTGTGCTTCCCCTATTGCACCTAACAATATATTCATAATTATCAAAACTAGGTTTAAATCTAAAGAGAATTAATCATGTTCATTATTTTATTTCAGCCCTCCATTTTAAGGCAAGATATTATTTATGCCAGAAAATATTGGGATCTTATAAAATATGATCTTTTAAAAAGTAATAAAATAGATAATAAAAATTTTATGAGTGTTATTAAATGTTTACTTTGGGAGTACTAACTGTACTATCAAAAAAAGTGCTTTCATATATTTAAGGTAAATAAAATGTAATTTCATAGCTACAAACGGAATGTTTATTCCAAACATTTGAACATTTATTTTAATGATATTGTACTGTAAATACACCTACAATAAAGCTTTGCTATGTGTGAACACGCGGACTGGTGTTGTGTAATGAGAAAGAAGCTTTGAGACATGGGTTTTATTTGGAGGTTGACTCCATTTATTCTTTGAAAACAAGAACATTTCATGAATCATGGAAATCACGAGAGTTTTGTAACAAGGCTTTAATGAAACCATCAGCTGGGCTCTAGAGAAACCCTTTAACATATTCGTCCAGTGCTTCCAAGCAGAGCAGGACCTCCAAAGAGACTCCTCTTTTCCTCACAACCTTCAGCAATGGACCTCCATTCATCAGTGAGGAGCAAAGCCATTAACTCCTCCACCAAACAACCTTCAGTGATGGACCTCCATTTATCAGTGAAGAGTTCAGCCATAAACTGCTCTACCAAACAGTTCCAGACTGCAGTCCCAGCATCCGAGACGATCTTGGAATCTCAGGAAATACCAGCAATGAAGATGCTGCTGATGACCAGGTTGGAGTCTCCACCATCAATCTGAAAGAAGGAGAGAAGACAAACATTTAGTTGCAGAACTGATTGCAGATCCATGATAGCAAATGTGTTTGTACTACACTGGTGTCTTCAACATCATTACTGTTTAAACTTTCTAACTTTACCTGTATTTAGCATTTGCTCTGATTTACTTGTTTCACCATCAGTATTACATTCAATCCACTGTTTAACAAGTTTTATTATTCAAACTAGCAATTAAAAAACCCTGACATTTACATATAACAGCAGTGTTTTAACTGTACTACAGTGAAGTATTTTAAGGTTAACATTTTTTGGTAATTCTAATGTTGCTGTGGAATATATATTTACCACAAGTACAACTATAAGTTATGTTTTACTTTAATATATGAGTATAGTGTAATAAAAACTAAAGTAAACCACTGTTAAATGCAGTTTATCGCTTCACTAGAACCAAGTTAATCTATAGTTAATTTGAGATTACTTAGAAATACAATATTGTACTGTATAAATCTAAATTTTTAATATTAAACAAATACAGTAATTACATTATATGATTACAGCATTTTTAACATGTTGTTTTAATTGTTAAAAACGAAAGTTATTTATCTTTTTATTAAAGTCCCGTCCGTTCGTTAGGTTAGGACAGCCTTTCTCAAACTGTGGTACGCGTACCACTAGTGGTACGCAAAATAATACTTATACTAAAATAAAATAAAATACATTTAAAAGGTGAAACATGATTTAATATGTGAGAATGTATGAAAAAAAAAACTATCAACCGATGACAAAAAAATGGAAGGACATTAAGACAATAAATAAGTTAATAATTTAAAAAATCCACAAGTGTTCCTGGGTAACGTTAGCCGATATATGTAATATTCCCGCCGTTACAGGCGCCGTTTGAAGCTGGGCTGTGATGGGAAGATGGTTTAGTTACCGTAATAAGGACTTTAAAAATGAAGCGTACGACAAAACTATTGTCGTGGCTTAAATCAAAGACAGACGTGCAACAGGAGATAACAACAACCGAAGAGGAGGACGTGTGTGAGCCAAGCACAAGCGCGAACAGTGATGCCAGTACCAGCACCACAACATCTGCTACTGTTAGCAAAAAACGACATAAAACAGTAAGGAGATATGACGAGAACTACATTAAACTTGGATTTATTTTTAGCGGAAGAGAGGAAGACCCCCGACTGCAGTGTGTGGTGTGTGGTAACCTGCTGGCCAATGAATCAATGAAACCCTCACATCTCAAACGGCATCTAACAACTAAACACCCGGCACTTGTAAACAAACCAGTGAGCTTTTTTTACGAAAACGTGATGGACTGAAGCAGTCAAAGTCCACGATTCAGTCCTTTGGAACACACACAGCCAGAGCACATGAAGCATCATATCGTGCCAGCCTCCGGATCGCCAGAGCCGGTAAGCCTCACACAATTGGGGAACAGCTGTGTTTACCATTAGCCAAAGAGATGACAAAGATCATGTGTGGAGAGGAAGCTGCCAGAAAGTTAAACTTTGTGCCGCTTTCAAACGACACCGTGTCAAGAAGAATAACGGACATGGCCAACGATGTCAAGAACACTTTGCCGTACAGCTTGATGAGACAACAGACGTTGCAGATTTAGCACAACTATTGGTTTATGTGAGATATGAAAATGACGGTTGTGGGAAATTTAATTAACTTCCTATGCTTGTAAAGTTAGATCTCACTATAATGAGAATGAATGGTTTTATTATACATGGCCTCGGAAAAGGGAAAGAGGACTGCTTTGACTCCCCTTTTCTTCCCAGACAGGAAGAGATAAGGATACTCTTCCAGAATATTACTGTTTTGTTTCAAAGGAAACGCATCAGGGGAGGGGCCGAGAGTGAAACTGAACTATGAGACTAAAAGCTGATGACGAACAGACATGAGGCAGAAATCATCCTGGGAACAGACTGGGAAGATTTCTCCGGTGCACCGCATTATTCTCCTCTTGTAATAATACTTATTAAATCTACCTTTTTATTAACACACGTTCTCCTAAAATCATTTTGAACACGCATTGGACCCTCAAAAGTCCAACAAAATGGTGACCCCGACGATTTGATGATTAAAGGAGACTTTTGGATGGGATGAGATTCCTGAATTCAACACAAAGGCCGGCCGCCCTTAAAAAGAGGTAAGCAGAAACCTTTTTAATAAAATTCTGCAATTGATTACTCTAAATCAAGTGTTGAATTGAGGACATCTCTGGGAAAATTTATATTTTTATCGTCCGAACATCGATTTTAAAATAATATTTTTTGAGGAGAAAGCTTTTTGACATTTTTTTCGTTTTAAGAGGAATTATTAAAGTTGAATAGGTGAAGAGAAAAGAGAATACAAGGTGTGAAATGAGAAAATTAGACAAATCCTTTCTTGAGACTCTCAATTATTGACGTAATTGATGAAGAATTAAGAACTGTGCAAAGCCCTTGGTTTGCAGGGTAGTGTGAGAACCACTATAAATAAAGGTGAATTGGATATTTACTTGACAAGAGATTTTGAGAATTTTGAGCTCTTTGGTGTTTAATGGGTGTTTCAGTGAGGACAACTCACTATAATAAACTGAATTGGACTGGTGATAAAAATCGGACACCTGCAGCGACCTCTTTTTCGACGGATGAGATGAGTATCTGACAGGTTAATAAAAACCACCCTTTAATTTTAAAGGGCCTAGTCCGAGAGGTAGCGGGAATACCCGCTGTAAAAAAGGGGAATTTGGCTCTAAATCAAACAGTAGGAAGAATAGGGACAGCCTTACATTAAATAGGGAAACAATAGGACTTGTTGTGAATCTACGGAAAAATAAACCTACTGTAAAGAGAAAAAGTTGATGAGAAATGGATTGTGATTTTGATAAGGATTGTGAAGAGACCCTTGGGCAGCAATGGCAGAAAATGTTGCAGATTGTGAAGGCTCAGATGGAGCCAAAGGAAATTGAAACGCGCATGCGAGAATTGGAAATCTGTAAAAATGAAATGATTGAATTCTTCTAGCTCTGGTCAATGCATTGAAATTTTCCGAGGGTAAAGCTGTAAACATCTATTCTGAATCTGCATATGCAGTCTCTGCAGCACATGTGGAGCTGCCTGTGTGGATCAGAGGTGGTTTTTTGACGTCATCTGGCAGACCAATAACTCATGAGAAAGAAGTAAGAGAGCTCTCTGAAGCCGTTATGCTTCCAAGCAAAGTGGCTATCATAAAGTGCACTGGTGAGTGAGGGCTAGTCTCTCCGTCCACATCTGATGGGTGGGGCTGCAGATTTGTGGCCCCCCCAAAATTCTAGGGCGGAGATGACGACCCTCTTATTTTACATACATATTAGACACGCAGGGAATGGGGGGTGGTGCCTGGACGTCAGCTGTCAACCAACGGTGACGCTCCAGGACATCACTCCCCAGTTTTAATGCAACTTATCTCTTCAACATATACACAAACACATACATTACACTCCAACTGGGGGCAGATGATGGGCAGTGGGTGGGCGGCCGTCTCTGTCTCCCGTCCGGGGTGGGTATATGCCCTCCGTCAGCGCGGGCCCGTGGGATCCCCGGGTGGGCGCGGGTCCACTGGACGGTGACTGACCGCCCTTCGAGTATGAATGGGCGTATGGATGGAATGATTGATGAATGGATGGATGACTGGGGGAGGGGGGAGGGGTCTGAGGCTGCTGGTCGTGGTGGGTGCGGGGTCGGGTTGTGGCTGGGGGGGTGGCTCCGCTGCGCCTGGTGCGGTCTCCCTCTCTGCCCTCTTCTGGTCTCCTGGTCTCCTCCCCCTCCTCGCCCCCCCCGCCTCCCTGGTGGGGCCGCGGCCGGGCCCGGGTCCGGGGGCATTGCCGCCGGGGGCTGTGCGGGTGGTGGTGGTCGCGGGTGGGGTCTGCTGGGGCCTCCCTGTGCTGTCGGGGGGGCCGGCCTGGCCGCTGTCGGGTGGGCTGCCCCCCCGCTGTGGCGGGCGCGTCCCTGCTCTCTCGCATCCGGGCGCGGGGCGTTTCTCTCTGGGGGTGCTGGCGGTTCTCGGTGGGGTGGGGTGGGATGCTCTGGCTCGGGAGCCCGGGGCCCCGGTCATGTCGGCCCACGGGGGGTGGAACGATCCACCGGGTTACTTCAGTCTGATTGCAGAGCCGGTTCTGTGTCGGACCTCGCAGCGCACTCGGGCATAGAGGAGTGAGGGTGATTCGTGGGAAGTTGGTCGGCCACTGGTGGGTTGGGTCTGCTGTCCCTGGGCACCGTGTGCTGCAATTGTTTGTTTGTTAGATATGTGTGGTTCGCCCAACTCACTGTTTGTGATCTTTGGTAAGTTATGTATTTTTCCTCCCATGTAGCTGAGTTGCTTTTTAAAGCATACAACATTATTATCACCTCACTTAAGATATTGGCTGTGTATGTATGTATATTTAAACATGTGTGTATGTGTGTCTGAATATACAAACTGCAATAACTGTTTTACATGAACAATAACAAACGGACATGGACAAAATGAACTGTAACTAGGACTTATGCGTCATGTTCAGGTAGGTATTTATTTATTTTATTTTTTATTCATTTGCAATTCTTTTTTTCTTCACTTCTAAATTATTATTATTATTATTATTATTATTATTATTATTATTTTCCTCTCTTCGTCTTTTCCTCTTCCTTTCTTTCATTTTCACTTGTGTACCTTCACCCTTCCCCAATCCTTTGTCCACTCCCCCTTTTGGTTCGGCACTGTCTTGTCCTGACACAACTATTATAAACGTACTCGCGGGAACTACAACTAATAAATATTTAATAAATACATTCAAATTTCCAATCCAGAGGAGAAAACACCACACCAGGTGTTTTACTCCTCTGGAGAAAGCAAAACTGTCCAACTCAGCAAGGCATGTACTCCCCCGTGTGATGGCTTTTGAGCAGGACAGGACAAGGGAAAAAAAAAAAAAATAAATAAAAAAAAAATAAAGTGCACTGGTCATTCCCAGGGAACTGACATAACCTCAAGAGGAAATGAGGCAGCAGACATGGTTGCTAAGCGTGCTTCAGACTACCTCACTGGTCAGTATGTAGCCATGCCAGAGCCAGACGTGACTTCCCTCCTTCCTGATTTTTCTCGAGAATACCTCTCTGAGCAGCAGAATACTGTTACTCCTGAGGAGGAATCTGTGTGGAGAAACAGAGGCGCAGTACAACATACTGATGGTATTTGGACCTTCCCTGATGGTAGAATCCTACCCCCAGCATCCCTTGATTCCAGTAGTTTTAAAAGAGGCCCACACTCCAGCTCACTACAATGATAAAAACATAAAAATCGTTTGGCTAAAAGAAGAAGAGTGCAATAGATAAAAATAGAATCAGTTAAGATAACACCTTCTTTAAAACAATGTAAAGCAGAAAATATTAAAAGGAAATCTATGGGGTTAAATAAAGAATAATGAGAGAATCATTTTATGGTAAAAATAAATAAATATAATAAGTAGATTAAGAATTAAAAAAATAATAAGTAGATTAACGAACTAAAGATCTGAAGTTAAAGTAATTCTGTCTCTAAATGACCACTAGTATAACACAACTAATGAGAAGCTGGTGTGAAAAATCTGTTACAATCATATCAAAAATGGATAGCAGATGAGTTCTACAATGAGACTACAGAAAAGAAAAGAAATCTAATAAGGAAACTAAAGCATTTATTTTGCTCTTTAACAAAAATTACTTTTGGAGGAGATTTATTGAACTGATCTGAGACTAACTGATGACTGTAAAATAGAAACTTATGAACTTAATAAAAATTCATAAATCTGACTGAGATTTTTATGAAGCTAAGGGAAAATCTTTAGAAATTTAGGTGACAAAATGGAACATAAATTTTAGTGCAGAAGAAAATTTGCTTAAGAATCTATTCTTCTTAGTTTTAGGAACTACTCTGACTTGACCTTTAGTCTTCATTTTTATTTTTGGATTAATTTTTTATGTTTTATTTTGAGAGCTCATCAATAATATTTTTATTTCCTTTACAATTGGATACAATTTTTGGAAAAGAAAACAAATTTACATGTGGACATGTGACTTGAGAATTTTTTCCTCTCAATTTCTTTTATATGTGATGTTTCACATGGCATCGATCCCCTTGTTTGTCTTATGTCGGTCTGTTTGTCCTGTATGTGCGTGCTTGAGCCTGTGTGCGTGTATGTGACTGTGTAAGAGGAATGAATGTAATCAAGAAACTTAAGAAAACATGTTTTGTACGGAAGCTTTTGACTTATTCCTTGACAGGTCATGATCGTGTTCTGGAGGGATTATAAACATTTTTCTTATTTTTCAACAGGATTTTATGAATGAGTACATGGAGTATTTCTACTGATCTAATGAACATAATCACTGACATTAAGTCCAGAAGCTTCTCCTGTAGGCAAAGAAGACAGTACTGCAGTAATTAAATGTTTGATCAATCATTACATTCCTCACCACAGGTTTCCCAGACGAATCAGATTTGACAATGGTTCACACTTTAAAAATGAACATTTGGCTCAAGTTGAAAAGGCCTTGGGCCTGACTCATCATTTTGATGCAGTCTACCACCCAAAATCACGAGGGAAAGTTGAGAGATTGAATTTGCATTAAAAAACAAATTGGCAAAAATCTGTGCACAGACAAAAAGTAGCTGCCCTCCCATTAGCCTTAATGTCAATAAGAAGTTCTGTGAGCTGCATGACAGGATACACGTCTTTTGAACTGTTAACTGGACAGCAGTTCCTTGGCCCACAAGATCCTTTGCAGCTGGAGCCGGTCCAGCCCCTGTCACACAGGGTGTATTATGAAAAGCTTGCACCATTAGTAGCTTTGTTTCAGGATATGTCCTCCACGGCTACTCCCACAACGGATCAACCTACGTCTCCAGCCAATCACGCCTGAGACTGGGTACGGTCGAGAGTTTACAAGCGCAAATGGAAGGAACCTCGCTGGTCAGCTCTACTGAAGGTAACTGCACGCACCTCGCACTGTATTTGTATTACAGGGAAGGGTGATACTTGGTATCACCTGAGCCAGTGCTGTCCAGCTGACCCTCCATCAAGATCCCCGGAGGACACTAGAGTGGACCTTGCTTCGAAGGTCCAAGAGAGGGACAGTACACCGAGTTTGAAAAAAGGTGATACACAGACACATACACATATAACCGAAGGAGAAGAAGACCCCAATAAAAATTTTCACCCACCAGTACAAGCATTGCATATTGTCCATAAGACAGGAGATCTGTTTTCGGCTCCTCCAGGAGAGCCGGTAGCACACTGTGTAAGCGCAGACTGTGCCTTTGCGGCAGGCATAGCCAAGAAATTCAGAGAACGTTACGGAGTTGAAAAAGTAAGAGCACAAGGATAAGTAAATGGAGAGTGTGCTCTAACACATGAAGCAGACAGGATTGTCTTTCACTTAGTCACAAAAACACTTGATAGAGATCTCCCTACACATCAAGATTTTGAAAGTAGCTTGACCTGCATGCGAAGGTGGTGTGACGAACTAAACATTGCAAAATTATCCATACCCCGGCTGGGATGTGGATTGAACAAACTAGGATTACTACAAAGTACTTCAGATCATTGAGTAAACCTTTAAAGGTTCTGATAAAATCATTTACATATACACTTTAGAGTAAAATTTAATGATTCATTTACTTTGAGTGTCTTGAGTGTTGTATGCTTACAAGTTTTCTTACAGGTTTTTGCGAATTTTTGAAAGTTGTGTTTATGATTTTTGCTCACAGGATTTTTTGCATCTTTTTAACATTTTCTTCCGCTTATGTTTTTAATGGCTTAGTATCCTCTTATTTTACAAAATATTACAAAACTTTTGTGATAACGCATATGTATTTCTTCTTATACTAATACTTCTTATTTACATATTTTTTTTTAATTTACCATATTGTATGTCTCAGTTTTTACATTTTTAAATTTGTCATATTTTATATCAAATTTTTTTTTTGCTTGAAGCTTTTCGTAGATTTTTTGAGTATTAGTTTCTGAATTTTTAGGTGTTAATTGATTTTTAAGACAAGTGGGTATCCAGAAGAAAGATGACCTAAAGAGATCTTGATAATAACTATAATTGAAGAAACTACTACCACAGTAGCAACCGAAGAGTCCAAAGTGTGGATCCCAACAGATAGAAAACCAGTACCAGTAATGAACCGTTATAGAGCAATGGGGGGCCAGGTCAGAATCCAACTATGGGAAAACTGGAAAGTGTTAATTTTCATAGGTATAGTGGCTGCCACAGTTGTGGGGGGACTGATGATATGCAAAGCTGAGCAAGCCAGGGGGCAAAAGGAAAACAGAGAAAGAAAAAATAAATAAAATAAAAAAATAAATAAAAATAAATGAAGCCATGGTAAGATCCAAAAGGGATGTGGGACAATTGGGAACAAAACAAGATAAGTGCTTAAAGGAATTTGGGGGAATAACGTTCAACTATGGTAAGGGCTCGACCACATTATTCACCTTCGACCTATGAGATGTAATAGATTGCGGGGGACAAGATAATCAGTGGAGAAGTTATGACGTGTACTTGTGTAAAAAAAAAAAAAGAGTCACTGTAGAGGCCTGAGGGGGTTCATTTCAAAAGAATGAGGTAAGACAGTAGGCCATTGGACACCAAACATGAGTTATACAGAAAGTAATGAGAAGGAATGGTGGAGAAAGAAAGTACAATTCCAGAGAGATTCTGCACCCACAAAAAACCCTTTAACGTTAATGAAGCAGTGCAGAATGCGGAAGACAGTATATGCCCATGGGCTCGTGGTGGATTGTATTATAGCTGTGGGGACAGAAGATTATTTGTAGGAATAGAAGGAGGAATCACTGTGAGAACATGCGCGATGGTTAGACTAGCAGTGCCACTAGCATTAATAGGTATAAGGCATGAAAAACAAAAAGGTAGATCAGAAAAGAGCAGCAGGAACTTTTGACTTGACCCTGAATTCTCCCACTTACATAGATGCAATCGGAGTTCCCGGAGGAGTACCAGATGAATACAAGTTAGCAGATCAAATAAAAGCAGGTTTCGAGAACTCCAAATAAAAATGTTGACAGGATAAATTATGTTCAATATAATGTTATGAGATTAACTAATTTATATAGAGATGCCATAGGGACTTGCAGAACAGCTTGCGCCGACTTCCCTGATGGCTATCCAGAATAGGATAGCATTGGATATGCTCCTCGCAGAAAAAGGAGGAGTTTGTGCAATGATCAAAGGTTATTGTTGTACGTTCATTCCCAATAACACTGCCCCAGATGGATCTGTAACACGAGCATTAGAGGGACTAAAAGTCCTGTCCAAAACAATGGTAGAGCAATCTGGTATCAACAACCCCTTAGATGACTGGCTGACAAACACATTTGGCAAATATAAAGTGATGATTACCTCAATTCTAATTTCTATTGCTACCTTTATAGCTATAATAGTGACCTGTGGATGTTGTTGTATCCCATGCATGGGATCGTTGTATAGCAGGGTGATTGTGGCTGCAGTGGAGAGAAAGGGATGATGGGCCACCCCCCTACACAATGCCCTTGCTGCTGTCCGGCGAGGTGGAGGAAGGGGAGGAGTGTGAAATGTGAATGCTATCCAAATTTATTTTGTCTTAATTTAAAAATTATTTCTTTACTGATGAATGAGAGCATAAACATATGTGTTTTAGATTCATAATTTCATTTTTAAACAAACAACTATCCAAATTTCAGAAATAACATTTATTGATAGATGTAATAATTTAATAACTGAAAGATTAAAATTTGGTCCAAAGCAATGATAATTGAGGAAGACTTGATTGTTACAATCGGTGGTTAAAGTGTTATTTAAATTTTTTGTTTGTTTTTCCTTTATACCTTCTTGCTGAAATGTATGCTGTGTCTGTGAATGTGTGAGAGTCTTGGAGTCTTTTGCTCTTTCTCTCTCCCACACACACTTATCTTCTGGTGCGCGTTCTCGCATATTTTTGCTCTCTCGCATACGAGCTCTTGAGAAGCACTTTATGTCTTTCTTGCTCTTGGTTTTGTCACAAATGCCCTTTGTCGGCTCCCGATTAGGACATGTTAAAAAAATAATAATAATAATAATAATAATTAAAAAAAAAGATAAAATAAAATTAAAAAAAATTCCAACGAGAAGAAGAGTGTAGATAAAAATTTAGACTGGACCAGCCAGAGAAGTTTTTTTTTTCATCTGAGATCTTTAGTTGCATTTTTTGGACAGAGTAAATTACGCTCCGGTTAGTTAGAGTGATCCAGCTGACCGTGCCTAGCGCCGGACCTTCCATCGGGTCACTGTTTGTTGTTTTAGTTTGTTATTTTAGTTTTTTATTTTTGGAGGCACCCGGGGGGGAGACTCTGTCTCCCAATTGGTAACCCTCCGAAGACTAGGAAGGTTGTATTTAGTGTTGTGGATAGGTAGTTAGGTCCGGAGTGTTGTTTACTTTATTCTTAATTATTATAAAACATTTTATTTACTAAATGACAACGTTTAAATTAGACAACTGTAAAGATGATATGTTTAATGTGGCTTAGCATTATGATATCTCAGTTTCTGGGATGTTACTCAAGAGAGATCTTAAAGCGTGTTTACTGGCTGGTCTTCAAAATAAAATAATGTTGCTATAGAGTCCAACGCTGTTAACATAACTCCTGCCTCAGTTCATTCTGGCGATGCATGAATGTTTGTTTTGTTTGTATGAAAGGAACTTATTCCATAGTCAGAGAGACTGTGATGCCTGTGTGCAAGGTGGACCTGGAATGGAGAAGAGTAAATGTGTGATTCAAAGAGAAAAGATATTGATTAATGTATGAATGGTCATTAATGATGAATGAATGTTTGAAAAAACGAAAGCTTACTTTATCATAGTTACTTATGTCTGTTGTTTGCTGGCTCTTTCAGAACAAGCATTCCTAATATTCCTTCTGTTCCCACTATTGAGATTTTAAAGAGAGCCTTTGACCTGAGAGGATGATCAATCCTTACGACATCCACCATCCAACTGTTCATCTTAAACTGCATTCATCCTTACGGTGTTAGTTTCCATTGTTTTATCAGTCTTTTATTGCTTTATACTAGTGTATTCATTTTATTGTGCATTTTATTTTAAAAAAAAAAAAGGTTTTTTATTAGTATTTTTGATTTCTGATGATATATAATATGAAGTTGTTTAATATCTGATATTTTTCTAATGGTTTGTTCTCTTACTCTGAGGTTGGCCTTGCTGAGATGAATCCTTTCACTGGGCTGTGCTGAACCGGGGTGCGGGGGCCTCTCGTGGGACATGCAATTGCGCCCATCCCTGGGTAACACTACGGCTTCACCACATCCTATGAACCAACACCATTGAGCCTGATGAGTGTTCCAAGCAGTCATCGTGCTGACACTCCATTGTCAACTGGCTCACCCTTGAAACCAACAGTTTCTAAGGTACAGACTGGACACTAAAGGGCTCTGATTTTAGAGTCATTCAGCGAATTATCTAACTTCTGGTTCCCAAGGGGGCCTCCGGAAGGAATTTTCTCTCTGTGGTACTCTCACTGTTATCAATGATTAATGGGCAGATGTGGTTTCGCCCATATCTCACAAAGAACTTTGCTTTCACTCCCATTCCACTACACAAAAGGGGAGTTTTTGCCCGGATGGAAGATGGATTCTTGGTCTTGCGCTAGAGGATGTCGGATGGAAGATGGATTCTTGGTCTTGCGAAAGAGGATGTCGGATGGAAGATGGACCTGTGCCTTATCATTATCGTGGTGTTGGTTAATAAGCTGTGTGTTATTCTTGGATGTGTGGGATTGTATTGTCGTTGGGGGGGTTCCTGTGTTTTGGTTTTGTGCAGTATAGCATATTTTTGGGATTCATGTCAGTCAAATTGCCGTATATATCTTAAAAAAAAAAAAAAGTTTTTGGTTGAAAATGATTATTAATTATGGATTTCTTTGTTTGAGGGAAACCTTACTCAGATGGATACTGGCCGTGATGCTGTGCTTGGTTCGCATGCGGGGATCTTCTGTGGATGTGCGGCTACACTTGTCCTTGGACATTCTCCATGGCCTCACCACACCCCGGACTGAAGTGGGTCTGCAGAAATACCAGACCGTCTGAAGGCACTGAATATACAAATGCCGTCTCTAACGACTACAATGGACTATAACGTCGAAGGGTTTGAGGGGCCCCTGTGCATGAATAGAGACGAACAGAGACACTGATGTCTGGAAAAATACACTGAGTACTTTCAAATCTTTTATTGGGGTGTTGGTAGATGGACTGTGGGTTGTTCTTGGGTGGGTGTGGTTGTGTTGTCCTCGGGGGGTGCTCCGTGTTTGGGCTCGGCATAGTAGATCGTGCTGGGATCCGTGTTAGTATGGGGAGGAAGAAAAAAAATAAGATTTTTCAAAAAAAAAAAAATATTTGTAAACTGTGTTTTGAATGCTATCGAACACGATTTGTTTTAAGCTTAATACCGAATCGCATACTTTATATACTTTTAAAGATGATTTCTTTTATGGAACTTGATCAATATACTCTTAAATCAATGTGATGTGTTATAACTAGTTAGTTGTTCGGTGTAACTGTCTCGATGGACCATGTGGTGACTGTTAGAAATGTTATGAGGTGTGACCTCTTTCAGAGGTCAAGAGAGGGATTTGTGGGAAATTTAATTAACTTCCTATGCTTGTAAAGTTAGATCTCACTATAATGAGAATGAATGGTTTTATTATACATGGCCTCGGAAAAGGGAAAGAGGACTGCTTTGACTCCCCTTTTCTTCCCAGACAGGAAGAGATAAGGATACTCTTCCAGAATATTACTGTTTTGTTTCAAAGGAAACGCATCAGGGGAGGGGCCGAGAGTGAAACTGAACTATGAGACTAAAAGCTGATGACGAACAGACATGAGGCAGAAATCATCCTGGGAACAGACTGGGAAGATTTCTCCGGTGCATCGTATTGTTCTCCTCTTGTAATAATACTTATTAAATCTACCTTTTTATTAACACACGTTCTCCTAAAATCATTTTGAACACGCATTGGACCCTCAAAAGTCCAACACCATTTTATATACTGTTTTCTCCGGAATGGACCACTCTCCGGTAAGTTCAGCACTTAAATAAACAGTAATCACAAATCTGATGAATCATAAAATTTACAAGTACAAACAAAAACATAATTAACTAAACACAGAATAAATCTCCACATTTCACCACTCAAACAAGCTCGGACAAGAATGCAGCTAGCACAGAATCTCCCCGTGACTAAGAGAATGGTTTCACCCTATTTTCTCCCAGAATTAGAGGCACGTGCCTCCAAGAATACTACCTGACTCAATTTAATCTATACAGTGCATCCATTGTCTCTGGTTTCTTCCTCACAAAACTTTAGCCCAGTTAAAATGTGTCCAGACAAATAGATTGTTGGTGGTGAGGGCTTGACTTCATCACAGCCTGGAACAGCTGAAGTTACCGGTACTTTATTTCTGGGAACATCACTTTTACGTTACTCACGTTCCCTTCTCTCCTATAATACTTCTCTATATGTATTTACTTGTTAAACCTCAATCACCATAGCGCCCTCTACTGGTCTTCAATGAACTACAATCACAAAACACAGTGTTATTCTATCCAGAAATGAATATGTGAAAATGTAATAATTATCCACGATCACAGGTATTAACAATTTAAAAAAGGTTCAAGTATGTGATGTATGGTGTTTGCTTGACTCGACCATCAGGTGGAGTCTGTTCGTATGGTGTTGGTTGGGTATGTGGCGTAGAAGATAGAACAACATTTGGTAAAAAAAGAATAACACAGTTCGAGACAGACTGGCCTCCAAGTGTTTTATAACAGGTCCAACATTACAGCAATAATTATAGAACAGTTGTATATTTAGGACCACAGTTTTAATCACAAGGAACAGGTTCATATTATAGAAGCCAACCACGTGATAGATTAAGGGAAAAGACTACAGCAACATATTTTTTTATTGACCGTTTTAAGTAGTTTGAGTTCATTGATAGACGGTGTTTACTGATTGCGGATTTGTGATGGTCGGTCTTCTGACAAACGTCGGAGTGATCGACTGAAGGAGAACATCCGGGTACTCTGTCAATGCTGGTCATTTCGTGACTGTCCTCGCTGCAGCTTGATTGAACCCCCTTTCTGATGATCGCACCTCAGTCCAGTAGGTGGCGGTAATGACAAAACTGCAAACCGGCAGCAGAAACAACCGCAGAAGAAACGTTTCCTCGGCGGAAAACGAGACAAACTGGAGAAATTACTAATGGAGAAACTAATCACAGACTACAGTAATACTATAGTAAAGATAGAGTTTAAAGAAGAACCCTGCGGAGGAATCGAAGAACATTTCAAAGTAAAAGAAGAACGTTTCGGAGTAAAATTGGAAGAAACCGAGGATCAAACAGGTCAGTGTTTATCTTCACAGTGTTAAGCAGATAAAGAGAAAAATTCAGATGCAGTTATTAAAACTTGTTAAAACTAGAACTTTATTAACTGATTATTTTGGTTCAATGAATTGTTTGTAGTCTCATTTTACAATTTTCTTTTAATTTTATATTCTGCAGGCGACACCAAAGCATCCAGGAACCAATTTTGCAAAACACATATCATTAAGAAAGAAGAATTTATTTCAAAGAATGAAAAGAATTTATCAGAGAGACAAGCTGAAAAACCTAGATCCAGTGCATGTTTTACCTGCTCAGAATGTGGAAAGAGGTTTACCCAAAAAAGTACTTTAACCCAACACATGAGGATTCACACTGGAGAGAAACCCTACAAATGTTCACACTGTCAGAAGAGTTTCCATCAGTTATCAAATCTTAAATATCACGAGAGGATTCACACTGGAGAGAAACCATACAAATGTTCACAGTGTGAGAAGAGTTTCTATCAGTTATCAAATCTTAAATATCACGAGAGGATTCACACTGGAGAGAAACCATACACATGTTCACAATGTGAGAAGAGTTTCTCTTGGCTATCTCATCTCGAATGTCATGAGAGGATTCACACTGGAGAGAAACCGTATCAATGTTCACACTGTGGGAAGAGTTTCTCAAGGTTAAGTACTCTTATAAATCATAAGACGATTCACACTGGGGAGAAACCATATCAATGTTCACAATGTGAAAAGAGTTTCTCACAATCATCTAATCTTAAATCTCATAAGCGGATTCACACGGGAGAGAAACCACATCAATGTTGTACATGTGGGAAACGGTTCACAACATCTTTTAATCTTAAAAAACACATGAAGATTCATGAGGAAGCAACTCAATAAAAGCTTTATTGCCACAGGATTAGTGTTCTCTATGAACCTCGAGTGATTTATATATTTTCCATGGATTCTTATGAGAGAAACCAAGCGCAGGGTTTAAGATGATATCCCTGATATGTGCCATTTATGATGTAATACAGCTTGTCAAGTTTTGATCCCAGAGATTTGTGGGGTAAATTATTTGTATATTCAATTTGTACAAATGTATTAATAGCTTTTGGGTATTTTGTATGTGTGAGTGTGCGCGTGAAACTATTTATTATTCGATAAAAGCGTTTGTGGGCAATATTGGAAATAATAATTAGACCTTTAAAGTAAATGTTTTCAGGGAATATGGCTGACGGCAAAATAAATTTTGAGAAATATTTCATTTTCTGCCTTTTTTTTTGTTAGACTTGTGCAATTATTGACAGAGACCTCATAGTACTACGCACATCAAGCTAACTCAGTATTTGACACCTTAGATTGAATGTAAATCAATTAAAATCTGTTATTTTATTTATTTAATTTGTGTTGTTTAGTTGTGATTGTAAAACTTGCATCTATTACCCGGCAGTCGGGATCAGAGGAAAAACCAGCACTTTATTCTTGCTAAAGCTGACTAAACCATCAGCGCTGGGAAGGAAGGGGCATGTAAGAATGCATTTACGCTACAATTACAGTTAAATACCTTTAAACTTGGGTTCAATGGAAATTAGTGCCGGATATTATGTGCTGACAGTGCCGAGTGCCAGGTATCATGTGACCCGGCAGTGCTGCCTCCTGTCAGTCAGTTTAAGATTGGAATGAGGCTGTCCTCGCTGCAGCCGACAGCACGACCACGTAACAAATGTTGTAACGCATGCGCGGTAAACGATTGTTGAAATGCGCTTACCCGGCGAGTACATTTTACTGTCTATGGTTGAAACCATTGATATTTCATACTTCGACACGTGTTCGAAGTGTTCAAAAATTGACACGAAATACTCTTTTTGCTCTGATGGACCTTGATCACTTCTTTTGGGATTGCAGATATACAGAAGTTTGTGAAATTTGATTTTAAGTTATTGTATCCTATAATAGTAGTGTCTCTTCTTCTTTTCCTTTCGGCTGTTCCTAGTTTAGGGGTCGCCACAGCGAATCTTCCGTTTCCACCTAACTCTGTTCTCAGTATCCTCTACTCTTGCATCAACTACCTTCATGTCCTCTTTCAGCACATCCATATATCTCATCTTTAGCCTTCCTCTTGACCTCTTTCCTGGCAGCTCCATCTCCAACATCCTTCTACCAAAATAACCACTATCCCTCCTCTGCACATGTCCAAACCATCTCAACCTGGCCTCTCTGACTTTGTCTCCAAAACAACCAACCTGAGCTGTCCCTCTGATGTGCTCATTCCTAATCTTGTCCATCCTCGTCACTCCTAAACTGAACCTCAACATCCTCATCTCCAGTACTTCCATCTCTGCCTCTTGTCTCTTCCTCACTGCTACAGTCTCCAACCCATACATCATAGCTGCTCTCACTACTGTTCTGTACACCTTTCCTTTGATTCTTGCTGACACTCTTCTGTCACACAACACCCCTGACACTTTTCTCCACCCACTCCAACCTGCCTGCACTCGTCTCTTCACCTCTTTTCCACACTCCCCGTTGCACTGTACTGTTGAACCCAAATACCTAAACTCCTGCACCTTCTTGACCTCAGCCCCCTGTAACCTCACTGTTCTACCTCCCTCCCTCTCCTTCAAACACATGTATTCTGTCTTACTGCGACTGACTTTCATTCCTCGTCTTTCTAGAGCTGACCTCCAACTTTCCAGGTGTTCCTGGAAACTTTGCCAATGTGTCGAAACGTGTCATGATGCCTCATCTACCCATCACTACTCACGACAAAGTTCATAATTCAAAAGCTGAGTCCAAATGCTCTGAGCAGAGCTAAAGAACATCGTATACAGAGAAAAACCATTACTCAAAGTAATTTCACCGTGGATCATGGGTGAGCTGAGCTCATGGTGAGCTTAACCATTTTATATACTGTTTTCTCCGGAATGGACCACTCTCCGGTAAGTTCAGCACTTAAATAAACCATAATCACAAATCTGATGAATCATAAAATTTACAAGTACAAACAAAAACATAATTAACTAAACACAGAATAAATCTCCACATTTCACCACTCAAACAAGCTCGGACAAGAATGCAGCTAGCACAGAATCTCCCTGTGACTAAGAGAATGGTTTCACCCTATTTTCTCCCAGAATTAGAGGCACGTGCCTCCAAGAATACTACCTGACTCAATTTAATCTATACAGTGCATCCATTGTCTCTGGTTTCTTCCTCACAAAACTTTAGCCCAGTTAAAATGTGTCCAGACAAATAGATTGTTGGTGGTGAGGGCTTGACTTCATCACAGCCTGGAACAGCTGAAGTTACCGGTACTTTATTTCTGGGAACATCACTTTTACGTTACTCACGTTCCCTTCTCTCCTATAATACTTCTCTATATGTATTTACTTGTTAAACCTCAATCACCATAGCGCCCTCTACTGGTCACTAATGAACTACAATCACAAAACACAGTGTTATTCTATCCAGAAATGAATATGTGAAAATGTAATAATTATCCACGATCACAAGAAATAGCAATTTAAAAAAGGTTCAAGTACAATAATTATTTACTGTGAACAGTTGTATATTATAATATTTAGGACCACAGTTTTAATCACAAGGAACACGTTCATATTATAGAAGTCAACCACTTGATAGATTAAAGGAAAAGATTACAGCACAATATTTTTATATTTATTTTAATCTGTGTATTGACAGTACAGTTTTAAAGTTTGGTGTCCACACTGTTCTTCATGAACGTATTAAGTCACGTGTCGTGTGCTTAAACGGTGTTGACCGTTTTAAGTAGTTTGAGTTCATTGAAAGACGGTGTTTACTGATTGCGGATTTGTGATGGTCGGTCTTCTGACAAATGTCGGAGTGATCGACTGAAGGCAGGGTTGCCAGGTCCCAGAAATATTTCCAGCCCAATGACAACTCAAAATCCGCCCAAATGGAATGAAAACTAGCCCAATTTTTCAGTGTCCAATCAGATTAGACAACGGCTGGATTCCCACAAAGGGCCTTAAAAAATTTATATAAGTTTAAGTTTAAAGTATTGGCCTTTTGTCTAACCCAAATTCTTAATATCACACATTGTGCTTTTTTAATACACAATCTCATACAATAAAGGTCAAATAAGAACATGTGCTCTCTGAATTTTTTTTGACCCTAGTCAGAAGTGCCTACTTGTACTTGTTCATCCACAGACAACCGAACCGACGCTTCTGACTACAACGCTCTCAAGGAGTGACGTGATGATGATGATGCTTGATTGGTTATGTCAAAAGCACATGTGGCGCGCGCGCCTATTTGCGTCTCGCAAGAAGCAGCGTTTGTTGCCAAGTATTCATTCCCGGGGATCAACACCCACTAATAAAAGGTTCCCTTTTATCTTTGTCCACAATTATTATTTATTATTATTATTTATTTTTTTGTGGCCGCGGTACATTATAAATGTATCCCAAAAAACCGCAACCCGCAACTCCGTATTTTTTCCCGCAACTCCTTTTCTAAAATAGCCCAATTGTGCGGGAAAACCGCTACCCTGGCAACCATGACTGAAGGAGAACATCCGGGTACTCAGTCAATGCTGGTCATTTCGTGACTGTCCTCGCTGCAGCTTGATTGAACCCCCTCTCTGATGATCGCACCTCAGTCCAGTAGGTGGCGGTAATGAACATAACTGCAAACCGGCAGCAGAAACAACCGCAGAAGAAACGTTTCCTCGGCGGAAAACGAGACAAACTGGAGAAATTACTAATGGAGAAACTAATCACAGACTACAGTAATACTATAGTAAAGATAGAGTTTAAAGAAGAACCCTGCGGAGGAATCGAAGAACATTTCAAAGTAAAAGAAGAACATTTCGGAGTAAAAGAGGAAGAAACCGAGGATCAAACAGGTCAGTGTTTATCTTCACAGTGTTAAGCAGATAAAGAGAAAAATTCAGATGCAGTTATTAAAACTTGTTAAAACTAGAACTTTATAAACTGATTATTTTTGTTCAATTAATTGTTTGTAGTCTCATTTTACAATTTTCTTTTATTTTTAGATTCTGCAGGCGACATCAAAGCATCCAGGAACCAATTTAGCAAAGCACATATCATTAAGAAAGAAGAATTTATTTCAAAGAATGAAAAGAATTTGTCAGAGAGACAAGCTGAAAAACCTAGATCCAGTGCATGTTTTACCTGCTCAGAATGTGGAAAGAGCCTTACCACAAAAAGTTCTTTAACCCAACACATGAGGATTCACACTGGAGAGAAACCCTACAAATGTTCACACTGTCAGAAGAGTTTCCGTCAGTTATCAAATCTTAAATATCACGAGAGGATTCACACTGGAGAGAAACCGTACAAATGTTCACAGTGTGAGAAGAGTTTCTCACTGTCATTTTATCTTAAATGTCATGAGCGGAATCACACTGTAGAGAAACCGTACAAATGTTCACAGTGTGAGAAGAGTTTCTCACGATTACAAAATCTTATAATTCATGAGAGGATTCACACTGGAGAGAAACCCTACAAGTGTTCACACTGTCAGAAGAGTTTCCGTCAGTTATCAGGTCTTAAATGTCATGAGCGGATTCACACTGGAGAGAAACCCTACAAGTGTTCGCACTGTCAGAAGAGTTTCCATAAGTTATCAAGTGTTGAATATCACGAGAGGATTCACACTGGAGAGAAACCATACAAATGTTCATACTGTGAGAAGAGTTTCCGTCAGTTATCAAAACTTAAAGATCACGAGAGGATTCACACTGGAGAGAAACCCTACAAGTGTTCACACTGTGAGAAGCGTTTCACTGACTCATCTGCTCTTAGTTCTCATGAAAGGATTCACACTGGAGAGAAACCATATCAATGTTCACAATGTGATAAGAGTTTTACACAATCATCTAGTCTTAAATCTCATAAGAGGGTTCACACGGGAGAGAAACCACATCAATGTTCACACTGTGGGAAGGGTTTCTCAAGGTTAAGTACTCTTACAAATCATAAGAGGATGCACACTGGGGAGAAACCATATCAATGTTCACAATGTGAAAAGAGTTTCTCACAATCATCTACTCTTAAATCTCATAAGCGGATTCACACGGGAGAGAAACCACATCAATGTTGTACATGTGGGAAAGGGTTCACAACATCTTTTTATTTTAGAAAACACATGAAGATTCATGAGGAAGCAACTCAATAAAAGCTTTATTGCCACAGGATTAGTGTTCTCAATGAACCTCGAGTGATTTATATATTTTCCATGGATTCTTATGAGAGAAACCAAGCGCAGGGTTTAACATGATATCCCTGATATGTGCCATTTATGATGTAATACAGCTTGTCAAGTTTTGATCCCAGAGATTTGTGGGGTAAATTATTTGTATATTCAATTTGTACAAATGTATTAATAGCTTTTGGGTATTTTGTATGTGTGAGTGTGCGCGTGAAACTATTTATTATTCGATAAAAGCGTTTGTGGGCAATATTGGAAATAATAATTAGACCTTTAAAGTAAATGTTTTCAGGGAATATGGCTGACGGCAAAATAAATTTTGAGAAATATTTCATTTTCTGCCTTTTTTTGTTAGACTTGTGCAATTATTGACAGAGACCTCATAGTACTACGCACATCAAGCTAACTCAGTATTTGACACCTTAGATTGAATGTAAATCAATTAAAATCTGTTATTTTATTTATTTAATTTGTGTTGTTTAGTTGTGATTGTAAAACTTGCATCTATTACCCGGCAGTCGGGATCAGAGGAAAAACCAGCACTTTATTCTTGCTAAAGCTGACTAAACCATCAGCGCTGGGAAGGAAGGGGCATGTAAGAATGCATTTACGCTACAATTACAGTTAAATACCTTTAAACTTGGGTTCAATGGAAATTAGTGCCGGATATTATGTGCTGACAGTGCCGAGTGCCAGGTATCATGTGACCCGGCAGTGCTGCCTCCTGCCAGTCAGTTTAAGATTGGAATGAGGCTGTCCTCGCTGCAGCCGACAGCACGAACACGTACTTAATGGCATTTCTTTATAGATTGGCACTTCTCCTCCATTCCACAGGCATCTTCTCACTCTCTAAAATCCTGTTGAATAACCTAGACAGGAACTCCACTGCTGCTTCCACACCTCCACAGGTATGTCATCTGGACCAACAGCCTTTCCACTCTTCATTCTCCTCAGAGCCTTCCTCACCTCATCCTTTTTAATCTTTTCAACTTCCTGCTCTACAGTATTCACCCCCCCCCCCTCACCTCAAAATACTCCTTCCATCTTCTCAGCACACTCTCCTCACTTGTTAGCACCTTTCCATCTCTATCTTTAATCACCCTTATCTGTTGCACGTCCTTCCCATCTCTGTCTCGCTAATCTGTACAATTCCTTCTCGCCTTCCCTCGTGTCTAACCTGGCATACAACTCATCAAATGATTTCTGTTTGGCCTTTGCCACCTCCCTCTTCACTCTGCGCTGCGATTCCTTGTAGTCCTGTCTACTTTCTTCAGTCCTTTCAATGTCCCACTTCTTTTTAGCTAGCCTCTTCCTCTGGATGATGTCCTGTACTTCCTCATTCCACCACCATGTTTCTTTATCTTCTTTATTGCTTCCAGCTGACACACCTAGCATCTTCCTACCTGTCTCCCTGATCACTTCTGTTGTAGTTTCCCAGTCATCTGGAAGCTCTTCCTGGCCACCCAAAGCTTTTCTCAGCTTCTGTATGAATTCCTCACAATCTTCTTCCTTTTTCAACTTCCACCACTTGGTCTTCTTTTCAATCTTTCTTCCCCTCTTCTTCCTGACCACCAGAAACATCCTACACATCACCATCTGATGCTGTCTGGCTACACTCTCTCCTACCACTACTTTACAGTCTCTGATCTCTCACAGATTGGCTCGTCGACATAGGATGTAGTCTACCTGCGTACTCCTACCTCCACTCTTGTAGGTAACTCTATGTTCCCTCTTCTGGAAATAAGTATAACTACAGCCATCTGTCCTTCAGTTCCTTTCCTTAACATCGAACCTGCCCATCACCTCTGTTGCCCTCGCCAACATGCCTGTTGAAATCTGCTCCCACCACTACTCTCTCCGCTCTGGGAATACTCTCTATCACTTCATCCAACTCACTCCAGAATCTCTCCTTCTCTTCCAACTTACAGCCTACTTGTGGAGCATAACCACTCACTACATTCAACATCACCCCTTCAATTTCTAACTTCAAGCTGATCACCCTGTCTGACACTCTTTTCACCACACAAACTCCTCCTTCAGGATCACTCCTACCCCATTTCTCTTCCTATCGACACCATAGTAAATCAGTTTGTATCCCCCTCCAATACTACACACTTTGCTACCCTTCCACCTGGTCTCCTGCACACACAGAATGTCTTCTCTCCTTCATGCCCACCAGCTCTCTGCCTTTCTCTGTCATTGTACCAATGTTGAGAGTCCCTGCCTTTCCTCTTCTGTCTCTGTCTACGAATCCTTCTCCCTCCTCTCTTAAAACGCAACTTTTCAAAAAAGCTGACTCAAAAATCTGCCACTTTAGGCTGCAACAATCACAAAAAAATCCCGCGAAATCCATGAGGGACTGCTTTTAAAACCCTCCCTTTACATAGTACTGTTAACAAACCACCCTTTACAGTAATGTACAGATATCTTCAATACGTACATACAGTACACAGGCACAAATGATAAGCAATCATATATTGCAATTGTTTTTGAAATTTCCAAAAAATCTGCTATATATTTTAACAATAATATACATACATAATGGTCGTGAATCTGTGATAGTCGAACCGCAAAGTAGAGAGGGTTCACTGTATTTTATATACATTTTATATTCTTTCTGATTACTTTTTTTTCTATGTTATAATCAGCAACGTTACGAGTTTCAATATTGTTGACACAGCGAACTGTTGCAATGGCTGGGAGATGCCGTGGACTGTAACAGCAGAGCAGGTGTTTAAGAGATCAAACACTGCACGCATGGCACTCAAAGTGAGCTAAATACCTGTGGTAGAAGTCACAGGCCGCACGCCAACAGCCACATTTTGAATGGTTCCCTAGGTCCACACTGAAAGAAACAATGCTTGCGTCAATCTCGTGTGATGATAACGAGCCAGCAGATCAACCCCGGTTACTGCTTACCTGGAGAGCAGTAGCCATGACTACCTGGAAGCAACATCAAAGGAGTTTCCAGACATGTGTAATGGTATATAAGCTCTGTCCTGTTTAATATCGGTATGGGGACTCATTAAGGGAACCGCCCCTAATTTTCACCACATTATGATAAACGTTCACATTCATTGATTGTATGTAAATATAAAGACATTTAAAATTTTTATAAAGATATGAAATAATACAATGACAATGATATTATCGTATATAATGGTACTAGGCCACCAAATTAGCATCAGCTGAGTCTCAACGACGTTGCCTATAGGGATTTTAAAGTCCAGCAGGGGTCAGTATTCAGGGACACTGTATCGATACAGTATCGAAACAGTTTGCCAATGTGTCGAAACGTGTCATGATGCCTCATCTCCCCATCACTACTCACGACAAAGTTCATAATTCAAAAGCTGAGTCCAAATGCTCTGAGCAGAGCTAAAGAACATCGAATACAGAGAAAAACCATTACTCAAAGTAATTTCACCGTGGATCATGGGTGAGCTGAGCTCATGGTGAGCTTAACCATTGTGGGAAATTTAATTAACTTCCTATGCTTGTAAAGTTAGATCTCACTATAATGAGAATGAATGGTTTTATTATACATGGCCTCGGAAAAGGGAAAGAGGACTGCTTTGACTCCCCTTTTCTTCCCAGACAGGAAGAGATAAGGATACTCTTCCAGAATATTACTGTTTTGTTTCAAAGGAAACGCATCAGGGGAGGGGCCGAGAGTGAAACTGAACTATGAGACTAAAAGCTGATGACGAACAGACATGAGGCAGAAATCATCCTGGGAACAGACTGGGAAGATTTCTCCGGTGCACCGCATTGTTCTCCTCTTGTAATAATACTTATTAAATCTACCTTTTTATTAACACACGTTCTCCTAAAATCATTTTGAACACGCATTGGACCCTCAAAAGTCCAACAAAATGGTGACCCCGACGATTTGATGATTAAAGGAGACTTTTGGATGGGATGAGATTCCTGAATTCAACACAATGGCCGGCCGCCCTTAAAAAGAGGTAAGCAGAAACCTTTTTAATAAAATTCTGCAATTGATTACTCTAAATCAAGTGTTGAATTGAGGACATCTCTGGGAAAATTTATATTTTTATCGTCCGACCATCGATTTTAAAATAATATTTTTTGAGGAGAAAGCTTTTTGACATTTTTTTTCGTTTTAAGAGGAATTATTAAAGTTGAATAGGTGAAGAGAAAAGAGAATACAAGGTGTGAAATGAGAAAATTAGACAAATCCTTTCTTGAGACTCTCAATTATTGACGTAATTGATGAAGAATTAAGAACTGTGCAAAGCCCTTGGTTTGCAGGGTAGTGTGAGAACCACTATAAATAAAGGTGAATTGGATATTTACTTGACAAGAGATTTTGAGAATTTTGAGCTCTTTGGTGTTTAATGGGTGTTTCAGTGAGGACAACTCACTATAATAAACTGAATTGGACTGGTGATAAAAATCGGACACCTGCAGCGACCTCTTTTTCGACGGATGAGATGAGTATCTGACAGGTTAATAAAAACCACCCTTTAATTTTAAAGGGCCTAGTCCGAGAGGTAGCGGGAATACCCGCTGTAAAAAAGGGGAATTTGGCTCTAAATCAAACAGTAGGAAGAATAGGGAAAGCCTTACATTAAATAGGGAAAGAATAGGACTTGTTGTGAATCTACGGAAAAATAAACCTACTGTAAAGAGAAAAAGTTGATGAGAAATGGATTGTGATTTTGATAAGGATTGTGAAGAGACCCTTGGGCAGCAATGGCAGAAAATGTTGCAGATTGTGAAGGCTCAGATGGAGCCAAAGGAAATTGAAAACGTGCATGCGAGAATTGGAAATCTGTAAAAATGAAATGATTGAATTCTTCTAGCTCTGGTCAATGCATTGAAATTTTCAGAGGGTAAAGCTGTAAACATCTATTCTGAATCTGCATATGCAGTCTCTGCAGCACATGTGGAGCTGCCTGTGTGGATCAGAGGTGGTTTTATGACGTCATCTGGCAGACCAATAACTCATGAGAAAGAAGTAAGAGAGCTCTCTGAAGCCGTTATGCTTCCAAGCAAAGTGGCTATCATAAAGTGCACTGGTCATTCCCAGGGAACTGACATAACCTCAAGAGGAAATGAGGCAGCAGACATGGTTGCTAAGCGTGCTTCAGACTACCTCACTGGTCAGTATGTAGCCATGCCAGAGCCAGATGTGACTTCCCTCCTTCCTGATTTTTCTCGAGAATACCTCTCTGAGCAGCAGAATACTGTTACTCCTGAGGAGGAATCTGTGTGGAGAAACAGAGGCGCAGTACAACATACTGATGGCCTTTGGACCTTCCCTGATGGTAGAATCCTACCCCCAGCATCCCTTGATTCCAGTAGTTTTAAAAGAGGCCCACACTCCAGCTCACTACAATGATAAAAACATAAAAATCGTTTGGCTAAAAGAAGAAGAGTGCAATAGATAAAAATAGAATCAGTTAAGATAACACCTTCTTTAAAACAATGTAAAGCAGAAAAATTAAAAGGAAATCTATGGGGTTAAATAAAGAGTAATGAGAGAATCATTTTATGGTAAAAATAAATAAATATAATAAGTAGATTAAGAATTAAAAAATAATAAGTAGATTAACGAACTAAAGATCTGAAGTTAAAGTAATTCTGTCTCTAAATGACCACTAGTATAACACAACTAATGAGCCGCTGGTGTAAAAAATCTGTTACAATCATATCAAAAATGGATAGCAGATGAGTTCTACAATGAGACTACAGAAAAGAAAAGAAATCTAATAAGGAAACTAAAGCATTTATTTTGCTCTTTAACAAAAATTACTATTGGAGGAGATTTATTGAACTGATCTGAGACTAACTGATGACTGTAAAATAGAAACTTATGAACTTAATAAAAATTCATAAATCTGACTGAGATTTTTATGAAGCTAAGGGAAAATCTTTAGAAATTTAGGTGACAAAATGGAACATAAATTTTAGTGCAGAAGAAAATTTGCTTAAGAATCTATTCTTCTTAGTTTTAGGAACTACTCTGACTTGACCTTTAGTCTTCGTTTTTATTTTTGGATTAATTTTTTTATGTTTTATTTTGAGAGCTCATCAATAATATTTTTATTTCCTTTACAATTGGATACAATTTTTGGAAAAGAAAACAAATTTACATGTGGACATGTGACTTGAGAATTTTTTCCTCTCAATTTCTTTTATATGTGATGTTTCACATGGCATCGATCCCCTTGTTTGTCTTATGTCGGTCTGTTTGTCCTGTATGTGCGTGCTCGAGCCTGTGTGCGTGTATGTGACTGTGTAAGAGGAATGAATGTAATCAAGAAACTTAAGAAAACATGTTTTGTACGGATGCTTTTGACTTATTCCTTGACAGGTCATGATCGTGTTCTGGAGGGATTATAAACATTTTTCTTATTTTTCAACAGGATTTTATGAATGAGTACATGGAGTATTTCTACTGATCTAATGAACATAATCACTGACATTAAGTCCAGAAGCTTCTCCTGTAGGCAAAGAAGACAGTACTGCAGTAATTAAATGTTTGATCAATCATTACATTCCTCACCACAGGTTTCCCAGACGAATCAGATTTGACAATGGTTCACACTTTAAAAATGAACATTTGGCTCAAGTTGAAAAGGCCTTGGGCCTGACTCATCATTTTGATGCAGTCTACCACCCAAAATCACGAGGGAAAGTTGAGAGATTGAATTTGCATTAAAAAACAAATTGGCAAAAATCTGTGCACAGACAAAAAGTAGCTGCCCTCCCATTAGCCTTAATGTCAATAAGAAGTTCTGTGAGCTGCATGACAGGATACACGTCTTTTGAACTGTTAACTGGACAGCAGTTCCTTGGCCCACAAGATCCTTTGCAGCTGGAGCCGGTCCAGCCCCTGTCACACAGGGTGTATTATGAAAAGCTTGCACCATTAGTAGCTTTGTTTCAGGATATGTCCTCCACGGCTACTCCCACAACGGATCAGCCTACGTCTCCAGCCAATCACGCCTGAGACTGGGTACGGTCGAGAGTTTACAAGCGCAAATGGAAGGAACCTCGCTGGTCAGCTCTACTGAAGGTAACTGCACGCACCTCGCACTGTATTTGTATTACAGGGAAGGGTGATACCTGGTATCACCTGAGCCAGTGCTGTCCAGCTGACCCTCCATCAAGATCCCCGGAGGACACTAGAGTGGACCTTGCTTCGAAGGTCCAAGAGAGGGACAGTACACCGAGTTTGAAAAAAGGTGATACACAGACACATACACATATAACCGAAGGAGAAGAAGACCCCAATAAAAATTTTCACCCACCAGTACAAGCATTGCATATTGTCCATAAGACAGGAGATCTGTTTTCGGCTCCTCCAGGAGAGCCGGTAGCACACTGTGTAAGCGCAGACTGTGCCTTTGCGGCAGGCATAGCCAAGAAATTCAGAGAACGTTACGGAGTTGAAAAAGTAAGAGCACAAGGATAAGTAAATGGAGAGTGTGCTCTAACACATGAAGCAGACAGGATTGTCTTTCACTTAGTCACAAAAACACTTGATAGAGATCTCCCTACACATCAAGATTTTGAAAGTAGCTTGACCTGCATGCGAAGGTGGTGTGACGAACTAAACATTGCAAAATTATCCATACCCCGGCTGGGATGTGGATTGAACAAACTAGGATTACTACAAAGTACTTCAGATCATTGAGTAAACCTTTAAAGGTTCTGATAAAATCATTTCCATATACACTTTAGAGTAAAATTTAATGATTCATTTACTTTGAGTGTCTTGAGTGTTGTATGCTTACAAGTTTTCTTACAGGTTTTTGCGAATTTTTGAAAGTTGTGTTTATGATTTTTGCTCACAGGATTTTTATGCATCTTTTTAACATTTTCTTCCGCTTATGTTTTTAATGGCTTAGTATCCTCTTATTTTACAAAATATTACAAAACTTTTGTGATAACGCATATGTATTTCTTCTTATACTAATACTTCTTATTTACATATTTTTTTTTAATTTACCATATTGTATGTCTCAGTTTTTACATTTTTAAATTTGTCATATTTTATATCAAATTTTTTTTGCTTGAAGCTTTTCGTAGATTTTTTGAGTATTAGTTTCTGAATTTTTAGGTGTTAATTGATTTTTAAGACAAGTGGGTATCCAGAAGAAAGATGACCTAAAGAGATCTTGATAATAACTATAATTGAAGAAACTATTACCACAGTAGCAACCGAAGAGTCCAAAGTGTGGATCCCAACAGATAGAAAACCAGTACCAGTAATGAACCGTTATAGAGCAATGGGGGGCCAGGTCAGAATCCAACTATGGGAAAACTGGAAAGTGTTAATTTTCATAGGTATAGTGGCTGCCACAGTTGTGGGGGGACTGATGATATGCAAAGCTGAGCAAGCCAGGGGGCAAAAGGAAAACAGAGAAAGAAAAAAATAAATAAATAAAAAAAAATATATATAAATGAAGCTCTGGTAAGATCCAAAAGGGATGTGGGACAATTGGGAACAAAACAAGATAAGTGCTTAAAGGAATTTGGGGGAATAACGTTCAACTATGGTAAGGGCTCGACCACATTATTCACCTTCGACCTATGAGATGTAATAGATTGCGGGGGACAAGATAATCAGTGGAGAGGTTATGACGTGTACTTGTGTAAAAAAAAAAAGAGTCACTGTGGTAGAGGCCTGAGGGGGTTCATTTCAAAAGAATGCGGTAAGAAAGTAGGCAAATATACGGGACTCCATTGGACACCAAACATGAGTTATACAGAAAGTAATGAGAAGGAATGGTGGAGAAAGAAAGTACAATTCCAGAGAGATTCTGCACCCACAAAAAACCCTTTAACGTTAATGAAGCAGTGCAGAATGCGGAAGACAGTATATGCCCATGGGCTCGTGGTGGATTGTATTATAGCTGTGGGGACAGAAGATTATTTGTAAGAATAGAAGGAGGATTCATTGTGAGAACATGCGCGATGGTTAGACTAGCAGTGCCACTAGCATTAATAGGTATAAGGCATGAAAAACAAAAAGGTAGATCAGAAAAGAGCAGCAGGAACTTGTGACTTGACCCTGAATTCTCCCACTTACATAGATGCAATCGGAGTTCCCGGAGGAGTACCAGATGAATACAAGTTAGCAGATCAAATAAAAGCAGGTTTCGAGAACTCCAAATAAAAATGTTGACAGGATAAATTATGTTCAATATAATGTTATGAGATTAACTAATTTATATAGAGATGCCATAGGGACTTGCAGAACAGCTTGCGCCGACTTCCCTGATGGCTATCCAGAATAGGATAGCATTGGATATGCTCCTCGCAGAAAAAGGAGGAGTTTGTGCAATGATCAAAGGTTATTGTTGTACGTTCATTCCCAATAACACTTCCCCGGATGGATCTGTAACACGAGCATTAGAGGGACTAAAAGTCCTGTCCAAAACAATGGCAGAGCAATCTGGTGTCAACAACCCCTTAGATGACTGGCTGACAAACACATTTGGCAAATATAAAGTGATGATTACCTCAATTCTAATTTCTATTGCTACCTTTATATCTATCATAGTGACCTGTGGATGTTGTTGTATCCCATGCATGGGATCGTTGTATAGCAGGGTGATTGTAGCTGCAGTGGAGAGAAAGGGATGATGGGCCACCCCCCTACGCAATGCCCTTGCTGCTGTCCGGCGAGGTGGAGGAAGGGGAGGAGTGTGAAATGTGAATGCTATCCAAATTTATTTTGTCTTAATTTAAAAATTATTTCTTTACTGATGAATGAGAGCATAAACATATGTGTTTTAGATTCATAATTTCATTTTTAAACAAACAACTATCCAAATTTCAGAAATAACATTTATTGATAGATGTAATAATTTAATAACTGAAAGATTAAAATTTGGTCCAAAGCAATGATAATTGAGGAAGACTTGATTGTTACAATCGGTGGTTAAAGTGTTATTTAAATTTTTTGTTTGTTTTTCCTTTATACCTTCTTGCTGAAATGTATGCTGTGTCTGTGAATGTGTGAGAGTCTTGGAGTCTTTTGCTCTTTCTCTCTCTCACACACACTTATCTTCTGGTGCGCGTTCTCGCATATTTTTGCTCTCTCGCATACGAGCTCTTGAGAAGCACTTTATGTCTTTCTTGCTCTTGGTTTTGTCACAAATGCCCTTTGTCGGCTCCCGATTAGGACATGTTAAAAAAAAAATAATAATAATAATAATTAAAAAAAAAAAGATAAAATAAAATTAAAAAAAAATTCCAACGAGAAGAAGAGTGTAGATAAAAATTTAGACTGGACCAGCCAGAGAAGTTTTTTTTTTTCATCTGAGATCTTTAGTTGCATTTTTTGGACAGAGTAAATTACGCTCCGGTTAGTTAGAGTGATCCAGCTGACCGTGCCTAGCGCCGGACCTTCCATCGGGTCACTGTTTGTTGTTTTAGTTTGTTATTTTAGTTTTTTATTTTTGGAGGCACCCCGGGGGGGAGACTCTGTCTCCCAATTGGTAACCCTCCGAAGACTAGGAAGGTTGTATTTAGTGTTGTGGATAGGTAGTTAGGTCCGGAGTGTTGTTTTCTTTATTCTTAATTATTATAAAACATTTTATTTACTAAATGACAACGTTTAAATTAGACAACTGTAAAGATGATATGTTTAATGTGGCTTAGCATTATGATATCTCAGTTTCTGGGATGTTACTCAAGAGAGATCTTAAAGCGTGTTTACTGGCTGGTCTTCAAAATAAAATAATGTTGCTATAGAGTCCAACGCTGTTAACATAACTCCTGCCTCAGTTCATTCTGGCGTTAATCCTGTCTCATTGATTGATGAGAAAACTGAATGCAAGGACATAAAATATTTCGATCTAGGATGCATGAATGTTTGTTTTGTTTGTATGAAAGGAACTTATTCCATAGTCAGAGAGACTGTGATGCCTGTGTGCAAGGTGGACCTGGAATGGAGAAAAGTAAATGTGTGATTCAAAGAGAAAAGATATTGATTAATGTATGAATGGTCATTAATGATGAATGAATGTTTGACAAAACGAAAGCTTACTTTATCATAGTTACTTATGTCTGTTGTTTGCTGGCTCTTTCAGAACAAGCATTCCTAATATTCCTTCTGTTCCCACTATTGAGATTTTAAAAAGAGCCTTTGACCTGAGAGGACGCTCCAATGATCAATCCTTACGACATCCACCATCCAACTGTTCATCTTAAACTGCATTCATCCTTACGGTGTTAGTTTCCATTGTTTTATCAGTCTTTTATTGCTTTATACTAGTGTATTCATTTTATTGTGCATTTTATTTTAACAAAAAAAAAGGTTTTTTATTAGTATTTTTGATTTCTGATGATATATAATATGAAGTTGTTTAATATCTGATATTTTTCTAATGGTTTGTTCTCTTACTCTGAGGTTGGCCTTGCTGAGATGAATCCTTTCACTGGGCTGTGCTGAACCGGGGTGCGGGGGCCTCTCGTGGGACATGCAATTGCGCCCATCCCTGGGTAACACTACGGCTTCACCACATCCTATGAACCAACACCATTGAGCCTGATGAGTGTTCCAAGCAGTCATCGTGCTGACACTCCATTGTCAACTGGCTCACCCTTCGAACCAAGAGTTTCTAAGGTACAGACTGGACACTAAAGGGCTCTGATTTTAGAGTCATTCGGCGAACTGGTGCCCAAGGGGCCTCCGGAAGGAATTTTCTCTCTGTGGTACTCCCACTGTTATCAATGATTAATGGGCAGATGTGGTTTCGCCCATATCTCACAAAGAACTTTGCTTTCACTCCCATTCCACTACACAAAAGGGGAGTTTTTGGTCGGATGGAAGATGGATTCTTGGTCTTGCGCTAGAGGATGTCGGATGGAAGATGGATTCTTGGTCTTGCGAAAGAGGATGTCGGATGGAAGATGGACCTGTGCCTTATCATTATCGTGGTGTTGGTTAATAAGCTGTGTGTTATTCTTGGATGTGTGGGATTGTATTGTCGTTGGGGGGGTTCCTGTGTTTTGGTTTTGTGCAGTATGGCATATTTTTGGGATTCATGTCAGTCAAATTGCCGTATATATCTTTAAAAAAAAAAAAGTTTTTGGTTGAAAATGATTATTAATTATGGATTTCTTTGTTTGAGGGAAACCTTACTCGGATGGATACTGGCCGTGATGCTGTGCTTGGTTCGCATGCGGGGATCTTCTGTGGATGTGCGGCTACACTTGTCCTTGGACATTCTCCATGGCCTCACCACACCCCGGACTGAAGAGGGTCTGCAGAAATACCAGACCGTCTGAAGGCACTGAATATACAAATGCCGTCTCTAACGACTACAATGGACTATAACGTCGAAGGGTTTGAGGGGCCCCTGTGCATGAATAGAGACGAACAGAGACACTGATGTCTGGAAAAATACACTGAGTACTTTCAAATCTTTTATTGGGGTATTGGTAGATGGACTGTGGGTTGTTCTTGGGTGGGTGTGGTTGTGTTGTCCTCGGGGGGTGCTCCGTGTTTGGGCTCGGCATAGTAGATCGTGCTGGGATCCGTGTTAGTATGGGGAGGAAGAAAAAAAATAAGATTTTTCAAAAAAAAAAAAATATTTGTAAACTGTGTTTTGAATGCTATCGAACACGATTTGTTTTAAGCTTAATACCGAATCGCATACTTTATATACTTTTAAAGATGATTTCTTTTATGGAACTTGATCAATATACTCTTAAATCAATGTGATGTGTTATAACTAGTTAGTTGTTCGGTGTAACTGTCTCGATGGACCATGTGGTGACTGTTAGAAATGTTATGAGGTGTGACCTCTTTCAGAGGTCAAGAGAGGGATTTGTGGGAAATTTAATTAACTTCCTATGCTTGTAAAGTTAGATCTCACTATAATGAGAATGAATGGTTTTATTATACATGGCCTCGGAAAAGGGAAAGAGGACTGCTTTGACTCCCCTTTTCTTCCCAGACAGGAAGAGATAAGGATACTCTTCCAGAATATTACTGTTTTGTTTCAAAGGAAACGCATCAGGGGAGGGGCCGAGAGTGAAACTGAACTATGAGACTAAAAGCTGATGACGAACAGACATGAGGCAGAAATCATCCTGGGAACAGACTGGGAAGATTTCTCCGGTGCACCGCATTATTCTCCTCTTGTAATAATACTTATTAAATCTACCTTTTTATTAACACACGTTCTCCTAAAATCATTTTGAACACGCATTGGACCCTCAAAAGTCCAACAGTACTAATGAGATCAAAGTGTGCCAAGAAAATATCCCCACACCATTACACCACCACCGGCCAAACCCTTACATACAAGGCAAGAGGGATCCATGTTTTCATGTTGTTCACGCCAAATTCTGTCCCCCAAATTTTTGCTCCAACAGAACTTCCATCCACTGAATATTTTCATCTGTTACCTTTCACCTTAAACCGTAGAGATGGTTGAGTAAATTCTTTCACATTCATGTGTGATGTTGCCCACCATCTTCTTTTTGATGCTAAACATACATTGGGTATGTAAAGTAAGGTTTCTTTTAATAATTAATCTATAAAATCAGTTAACTTCAGCAAATCTAGCAACTTTAAATGGTATCTGTTTTACCAATTAAGCTACAAATGACAAGTTCACAGTCATTTGTAGCTCATCATTTTAAGACCATCATCAGTGGTCTTTCTTGAAGGAGTTTTCATGTTCTTGTGTGCTTGCGAGGTTTTAATTCACATTTTATAGTCCTTAAAGAAATATGGTCTCTTTGTCACCCAAAACCAGTTCCATTGAAAAACTATTAGGGGTTCAGTTACCAAATGGACTTCGCAATAAGTTGCATATCAATGGAATAAATAAGTGAAGAGAATTTTCACAATCCAGTTGATGGCAAAAACATTGGTCTCCTAATATAATACAACCCCACAAACAAACAAAAAGCAAGGCAAAATTTCTCCTGAGCTTCACTTAAAGAATATTTATTGCAAGTCCATCACCAAAAAGTCTACATGTCTATTTTTTCTTTTTTTTTCTTTAGAGCGCTACAAGTAGATTTTGGTTGTTGACAGAGATGTCTCTGCACATCCCCCACTTCCTCCACATTCATGTCAAAGCAGAGTTTGAGGTTTGAGTTGTCAAGACAACAGGTTCACTTCATTTATATCAACGGTCGATGGTGTATCACAATACACACTCTAGGGACAAACAGACTTCAATTCATGCAAAGACGTCAAAGAATTTGTTTGACATTATATTTCATTTGAAGGTCTTTTATCAAAATGATTACAAGTAGAAAAAAACATTAGCTTCTGGTTTTTATTTGATTTGAGGTACATATAGGTACACTTTTACATTATAATGTAGTGGGATTCACATTATACTGTATACTATGACAATTTTCTGCAAAACAACGTTTACAATGGGAAAATAAACACTCATATTTGTTGTAAAAATTGTGTAAAACTGTCAATAATATGAATTATTTTATGTTGATATTGATTCTCAGGGTGGCAGTTATACACTTTTGTTAAGGAACATAAAATTTTAAACAGGCTATATTTAGTATTGAAACATTTAAACCTTATCATAGCATTCTCATATTTAGCTCAAAGTATGAGATCTAAAGCTCATGAAAAACGAATGGTTTTGCTGCTTGGCATCACCCCTCCCCCAGAAAGAGCGGCAAACTACCTTTCGCTTAACACTTCAAAGACTTTCCTTTCGTGAAACATTAAAAAAGCCATAAAGCTAATTTCTGCTTGTGATATTTGGTGGAGAATACATCTGCTATTTAAACACATCATAATAATGTGTTTAAAGGCACAATGTAACCCTGATGCAACCTGATCACATGTTCTTTAGACTTCCTCTTTAGCTCTTTGTGAGATTTGCTTGATGTATGCTGTAGACCAATGCTTTATTCTGTCATTCTCATCTGTCCTTTGCTGCTAAAATGTCCTTAAAAGGAATTGGTTTGTTTTTGAACGAAACTTGCTGCAGTCCAATAGGCGTGCATTTGTGCTTCTTTAAGACAGACGTCAAGGCCTCTTCCTGTGGTTTGCACCATGTGGCCTAAAAAGAGTTAAAAGGCGACAACACTCTGCTCTTTTCTCTCTTTTGATGAGATCAAGTTGTAGAAGACAAGGTAAGTTGGAACTCTTTGTTTTTGTTTTAGAATTGAAAAATAGTTTTAGGATACATATTAGGGTTTAGGTTGAGTAATAATTCAATACACTGCGGTGACGTATGTGTATTTTATGGAGCTAAAATCATTTTTGGATAGTCACATTATTTTTCTGACTTTGTACCCTAATATTTATATTAACACTTAATAACACAATCTTCACTTTTCTTTTTGCTGAATACAAGAGGGCAGTTTGTGCAATGATCAAAACCACTGCCTTGCTTGGACTTCCTGCACTTTCATCATCCTTCATGTAATCTTTAGTTGTGTTCAACAAAAACCCAATAAAGGTTTGGAATAATTAAGAGAGTTAAAATGTGAGCAAAGTTTACTTTTGAGAGTAATAATAACTTTATAACAGAGTAACATCTCACAGATGTTGATAATTAAACCAGCATTGCTAGAACCGTCATACCTCATGCTCTTTTACTTAACATTTTGAGCAACAAAACACACAGCAAAAAATTATTGTTGACAGAATGCTGTGAACAAATGAAGTTGAACATAAAATCATACATTTGACTTTGTAGAATTCATGATGTCAACTTGAATTTATCTTTTACAGGTTTCATGAATTAGCAATCTGAGTAAAGAGGAAGTGTGAGAAGAGGCGGGAAGCGGACCTGAGGTACAGTGCAGTCACTCATAAAGTAGACAGCACTACTAAAGGTGTCTAACAGTGTAGTGTTTCCTACTTTATGGATGAGTGTACTGTTGGCAGCGATGGAGGATTGCTGATGTTTATATCAAACTTTGAATTTGTATGTGTGCTTTACAAATAAAACCATTTGAAACTGTACATTAAACAGGAACTAACAAAGTATTAAACAAAGCATGTAAACAGCTGTGATTTCAACGTTACATTCATATATATGTTATTTTTGTGTTTACTCACCCTCATTTGCTTCCAAACATCTAGAAACAAACTAGGGATATTTTCGTTAACGTCGACGATTTTAATAAAAAAAAGTGAGCCATTAAAGGTGATATTTGTAAATTATCTGGTAATAGAACAGCCAGTTTTACACTCGTTGCTATTTTAGCGTTATATAAACTCAACCACACGAGTTTGAATTCCAAGCTCAAATTTCATTGGTTCTTAGGAATGTTCTGTTTGGACGACATGCAACATGAAGGATTCTCATTTGCTGTACGACTTTTTCATTTGTTTGATAAAAGCAACGTCTCGGAAAAAGTTAAAAAACAAATTTAAGGCACGAAGGTGAGTAAATGGTGAAATTATTTCATTGACATTTTCCCCAGAAAACGTTTATTCCCGGTTTTGCTTTTGTAAGCAGGTGGATCTAAATGAAAACTTCTTATTATTGGCAACATGTACCCATATGTTTAATTGAACAAATATAATCAAACTATTTCAATGTCAGGTGATTATATTAACAAAATATTTATTAAAATTACAAAGACATCAGTAGTGATATTCACATTGAAATATAAAACAGTGAATTTAATTTAAGGCTATAATACGCTCTGTTAATCAGAACCAATGTTTAACCTTTAATGTTCTTAATTCATTATGACTGCAGAGCCTATGTTGCTGAAATCCAGATGTTGTGCAGTATTCCCTTAAACTGCTTTCAGTCTGATTGGATGTTTCAATCAATCCCAAGGAAAAGGCTGCAAAAAGTTTGATGGCACAAGTCCTCGATAACCATGTAGATCTCCCTAGTTTGAAATAATTCAGTCTTTAAACATTTCACAGTATCAAGTCAATAAAGAATTGTACAAGTAAAGGTGATACTCACAAAATAAAATCCATCACGGTCCATATCACCAAAAACATAGATGATATCTCCAGCTCGGAAGGGAAGCTCATCCTATAGATTACACAAACACAAAACAAACAAAATCTTTAATCCGATATAAAAATCTTAAAAACATACATATTAAAAGAAAATATGTTTTATGTGTATATATTAGTTAGTTACTCTCCCAAACATCCCATTGATCAATCAAAACTTGGATAGAACCTGACAATATTGTTTACTATTGGACAGTTCCGAATGGACAGTTTGATTTACAGTAATATAAACTGTAATATATTCCAAAACAGGCAGAACATGCAAACTCCACTCATTAAAACCCCCCAGCTGGCTTTGAAAGAACAATCTTCTGAGAGATATGACATTACCCACTACTGTATTTAAATTAATTTAAAATAGAAATCATTGATTCATGATTTGTCTATAAATTATATAAAGATTAGACAAATCAGTAGAATTTGTATCAATTATATATTAAATTCAAAGATATATACACATTTTACATAAACACTTTACATGTTGAGTATTGTGGGTTATTGATATTGTGAATACATTATTACAAATGAAAATTATTATAATGTTCATTCTGAAATTAAAGAAATGTAACACACCTCCATATCTGTGTTTGGAGAACTTTCCCACGGGTCGTAATCAAAGATGGCCAGCATCCTGTGCACCTTTGCACCGTCTGACTCACTAGAGGCTTCACTGGGAGCTAACACAAAAGGTACATATTAACTATGTATCTCAGCATGTGTATTATCTGACATTTTGAGCATGTTTACTCAGGAGACATTTACCAATCGACGGCTCCTCTTCTCTTAAAAACCCCTGCTGGAACAGTTGAAGTTTAACCTCTCCATCATCCACAGGAATCTCAGATACCATGTTGCTTGGCACAAAACCAAAACGACCTCCCGTCTCACCACTGTAGAAGCCATCTCCATCTTTATCTCCAAACACCTACAAAAAAATCATCCTGCCATTTCTGAGCATTCCCACACAATATGAAAGAGGCAGGTGATCTGAAGACCCGTTTGTGCAGATAATAAAAAGAAAACCAGCTTTACTTTGATGATCTGTCCTTGTTCAAATGCCAGCTCCTCCTCCATAGTTTCAGAGTTTGGTGACATCACTGCTGGGTTGTATGAGAAGAGTGCTACAAACAGCCGCACATTTGGGTCGTGCATTTCCCTCTCCGTTTCCCACCTCTCAATATCTTCTGGAGTAGCAACCCTAAGACCATCTGGGTCCAGATAAACATCCAGACCAATCATTCCACTTGTCCTCCTTGCTCCGTCCCGGTCAAATATATTTCCTTAGCAGGAAGAAGACTGGGTAGCAAACACCCATATGCTCAGTTTAGCTTTGGCGATGAGAGAAACAGCCAGGCTAATCTCCCTGAAGCTAATCCTCTTGAAGGAAATGGATCAGTTTTACCTGAGACGTCCTCCAACGTCAAGTCCATTTTTAAACTTACTGAGAATGCTTAAGTGAATGAATCATTTCACACAATTAGAGAGTCTGGTCTTTAGCCATGAACCCAGTTTGCTTGTGAATTTGGCTGTGTCTTTCTACATATGCTGAACTGACCATTCTCTACTGTGCCAAGTAGATCCAGCTGTTAAAATGGTTTACCATGTAGAATGTAACCTCATGGGCGCTCCACCTATTTAGGGCAGGTTTGCTTGGGTCAGCTTATGGAATAAAAAAGGTGATGCTATTCAAAACAGATTCCAAAGATCTGCTGTAGGCTGGTAAGGTCTTAACATTAGTTTAACATTAGACAATTGTGTCATTTTCAAACTCTTTTTCTCAACTTTTCTCAGGGTATTTAACAATTTAATACTGTATCTTGTTCATTCAGATATATAGCTATTTTTTGCACATTGTTTTGTTTTTTAAATCAACTAATCTTAAATATTTAATACCACTAGTCTATCATCGTCTTACAAATCTTTAAATGACAATCTAAAATATAAAAGGCACGTGTCAATCTTTACCATTAACATTAAACCCAAGAAGTCGATGTGCTTTACCATGAGCGAGAGGAGTAAGACATGGTTATAGCAGTGACTCATTTCCTCATATTGCATTTCTTCTTAGAAAACCTCTGATGTGCCATCATCCTTGTCAAAATGTGGCCTCTTGACTCCCAAATAAGGATTATTACATCATAAGTGAAGCACCTATATGGCAAGGGATATTAACAATTATTCTTTACAACAACATTTCTATGTTACAAGTCAGTTGTACCTTGTTTATAAAGTTTATTACCTAGTTTATTAAGAAGCCACTTGTCAGTGTAATACATCAATACATTTCCAGCTGACAGCTATTAAAAGCATCTTTTGGCATTGATTCTGGATTTTCCCCCTCAGTCAGTGGCAACTCCAGCACTGGTACTTGCTACCAGTACTTGCTGCAGAGTAAGAAGATGAAGCTTCTTGTCAAATATGTCCAGTGGCAGAGAAGCCATGAAAGATGGGAAATAAATGTTATTTGGTAATACATGTGAATGAATGGAATTGACTGCTGTGTGAAATGTTTTATTTTTCTCACTTATTTTTACTGGCCTATATTTGGACATTTGCATGAAATCCTAAATAACCTTTTATAAAATATACCTTGTGGGCCTCTGTTCGATCTGATGGCCATTTTAGTAGTTATGAAATGCGATTCAAAAGGCCACACTTTGTAGCTAATGTAAAAGCTCAAAGATGGAAGGGTTAAGATGTAGATATGAACATCTAGATAGTTTATCGTTGTAAAACTATCATAACATTTCCTTGCATCAGAAAAGTACGAAATACCATTTTGTTTTCCTTTCCTCATCATTATTATGTCACTATAAAAATGTTACTTAAATATCATGAAAAAATGTCAACAGTTTTATCTTTGGAATTATTCTAGTATTTTCATGTGATTCATGGATTAAATTCAATTGCTGGATAGTGGTTTACCATATCAGACCTTTGAAACAGCATCAAATAATAAAGTGTGACAGAGCCATCGTAACAAAGAGAATGATTGAATAAATTAAAATAAAGCAAAATGGAACTCAAATACCATAATACCATTCAAATATCTTTCTAATAGCTTGCCAGACTTTGCACAAATGATTTACACGTATGTATGTCCCATGTTCATTCCAGTCGATGGGTGGGAGTGTGCTCAGCTCAGGAATTGTGGCACAGCTACTTCCATTTTTGGAACCAACCAATTTCCCAGTGTGTGTTGTGGTAAGTTTCTTTTTTTTTTGGACAGCATGCTAATCAAATAATCAAATTTTATTATTTGCTACTTTGGCGGGCAAAACTACTGTATTTAGTTTGCTTTTAGGCTCTATTATAGGAACTACATGTCCACAGTATTTCAGTGTCAACAAATGTATCAGGTCGTACTTTATATGTGGTAGATTTTGATTTCTTGTAAGCCTGACTTAAAATGTAAGGGTTTGTGGAGTGGTGGGAAGACTGGCATCGACCTGCAAAACATTCAATTTTTTTATATCCAGACCTTTACAGGTATAGTTATTACTTTGAATTATTGTGACATCTAGTGGATGAAAAAGGAGCTTCAATGTGAGTCCGGCTTGCCATTACTCCCACGTTTATAGAATCCTGACGTCTCCCTCCACTGAGAAAGGAGGTGCGAGGGGTGTCCCGTCGGTACGAGCGCAGACAGCAAGGAACAGCTGCAGAGACGCTCTCGTTCATTGAATTATACCGCATTGCTCATACAATATTACTTTTCCTCCCAAAACCAGAAACAGCGTCCAAACCATCACCATCAAACATGGTTGATCGCGAGCAGCTGGTTCAAAAAGCCAGGCTGGCTGAGCAAGCAGAGAGATATGATGATATGGCTGCAGCCATGAAATCGGTGAGTGACATTTTATGTGAAAATGGTAAATACATTCTTTTGGGCGTTTTATAATTGTAAGGTGTTGTCCTGCTTGACATTGAAGAAATGACGAGTTTCTCAGGACTAGGGTTACATTAAACTTTCAGGCTTCAGTTTTCTTTAACAAGAATTTTGGGTGATCTTTGATTAAATCAGTGTTTCATTGATAAGCGTCCAGAGGATCGGGTGTAGACGGTCTGGTTCTTGGGCGGTGCCTCCTGTTTTACCCGAACCCTCTCTCAAATGAATGAGAGGATGTCAAACGTACAGATTTGCCCACAATCTATGCATTAACGCACTTAATAAATTATTGTTTCTAATTTGATTATTCATCTTTGCATTTCCACCCTCAGACGAGGGTCGCTTGTTACTGAGGTGTCCAAAATGTGTTTTAATTTTAATTGTCAGTAATCTGTAACATGCTAATTTTGACTGTCTTTGGTTTTTCTACCTCTTCTTCTAATTTAAGCATCATCTAATAATTCATTTTAGATATTTCCTCTAGACCAACGTTAGAGGCAGCAGCATTCCTTCTAGAATCTTCCATCCTGTCATATTGCAGCAAGGTCCATGATTCAAATGGGATATTCTGCTCAAATCCACACCAATATGTTTTAAAATGTCTCGCATGCTTAGTGAAAGTAATTCTGTCAAATGCTTAAAACAGTACTGCAATGTCAGTGTAATAGAAGAAACTAATGATTACAATTCGGCCCTCTGGCTTCTTAATGAGGGGGGGGGGGGGAACATCTGCATCTTAAGCTCAATTACTTTATCAGTGTCAGCATCCTCACGATACTCACATCTCATAGGGCACATTTGGGAGACTAGTCCCATGCTTATTGAGGAAGACCCCTACGATTCTGCTTCGTCAGATGTTGATATCATGTCGCCGTATTAGGGTTATCAAGCTTCTCTTGTGTCTTTGATTGATTTAATCAGATTATCAATGCAATCACTTTCCTTATCACGGATGATAAGATTTGGTAAACTCCTCATTCTTTTTTTATTTGGAATATCTGCAAATTTGATTCAATAAAATTACTGTATTAATAATGCACTGAACTGAAAATTCCATGATCTGATGATGTTGGCAATAATTTCCAATTTAACCATTAAATTGAGCATAGAACAATAAAAATTTATTAGCTTTTGCCAGTGTTCAGCTGCTTAAAATGCCATTAGATGTACTCTACTTCATGAGCAAAAACCTGCACACGAAATCCATTCAAATGTTAGGTTGGCTGGAATGTGAATTACAGGTTATAAAGCAGAGTTTTGCATTCAGCTGATTTTAGTGTGACATTTTAGATGCTATGCAAACCAATGGAGCATCTTCAAAGAAAACAAACCAAACTACAAAAGTAAACATGACCATAAACCGCAAATAGAAAATGGCCCAAGAAGCTGAAGAAATTCCATCAGTTACATTGTTTGTATGTGAGCACATTTTATTATTTGAACAAAGTAAAAAAAAATGACACAAAACGAAATGAAACTGAGCTTAAATGGCCAGGAGTTCACATATATTTTTAAATAATTGCAGTGAGGGGATGTGCAGCGGCTTCAGCAGGAGTAGCAATGGAAAATACCCTACACATCATAGTTTTGAAATGGCCAAGAAAGCCCAAAAAGGTTTGTAACTCACTGGGCTTTCAATCAGAATCTGAAATTCTCTTGCATTGGATCACATCGTTGTGTGTTAATTGAAAGAAATCTGATCATGTGTCAAAAACAATAAAATCCCATTAAAGTCGTGAAACTTTTGGGTTTCTGTCATGGTCATTTGATGTGTGGCCAATTAATGTTGCATCTAGTCATTTTCTGACACACATAGTGACATTTTAATAAGAGTTTTGTAATAGGAATCTGCCCATGTTCTAAGTCATGCAGTAGTCGAGTAGGTACTCCTCGATGTGAGTATTTACTATACTATGTGAGTAGTGCGATTTTTACTGAAACATCTAAATATTATCCACACTGCACCTTGGGATTGCAATGTCTACACAGGATTCCCCCTAGAAGTACTAAGTCACCCAGGCACTTCTCGCTCACTGCTTTCATCATAGTACTTGGCTTCCCCAGATTTCGCTTACTGATTAGCATCCGAATTAACAATTTTGAATGAACCCCTTATGTTTGGAAAATGTGCCCCTTAATGGTGAAACATTACATTGTGTACATTCAAATATAAACCAACTTCTGCAAGTTTTGAGACCTCTACACACAAATATTAATGCAATGATGCTCCCTGCCAGAAGATGGCATTTGTGATACATCAGATGCACTCCGGTCTACAAGGGGAAACAAGAAAGAAGACCTCGACAGAGAAAGAAATTATGAATGTTGAGTGAATTTACTGTTGGTTGCTGATCGCAGGGAGCTTTTTGACAAAAATGTGGAGGATTTGTGGTGCGCTATTTCTTTTCAGTACAAAGTCAAATTTGGGATGAGCACAACCAAGCAGTTCTTTTACATCTTACTCACATCATCAAAAGAGCCAGCTTTCATGTTCTCCTTACGAAAAACATGTGGTGTCCCGTTGGCGCCCATGGTTTTCAATCGAGGTGCATTGTTGCGTGAACTTCCCACTAAAAAATTGGGGTCGGTGTGTATTGGTTTATAAAATTAAAAGTATAGATCAATTTTGCAAACTAGGGAATATTTCGTTATCAGCATTGTCCTATCCAAAGCATGGTCTGTATCCCAAATGGCCATTAAAAGGGAAGGTACTCGACCCTATGAAGCTTCATGGAGCAACGGGGGTGGGATTTAAAAGCAGTTTACTCTTTATATATTTAAGTCCCATAGATAAAAACCCATTTGCCCATTGACTTGAGAATGTACCCATTATCTCAATGCGTTCAGCTGAGGAGACAAGCAGCAATACGCCATGCTTTAAAGCTTCACACCGGAAGATCATCTGGCTCTTTACTTAAGATCTGTCAAGGACTTAAATAGCACCAAAGATAAAGTGTTTTCTTATCCTTTTGGATGTTTCATTATAAATCCTGTCTTCCTATTCAGGCAGTGTTCCTGTTTTCTGCTCTGATCTGTATTGATCTGACTAAGCCATCTTTCAGTTCAACTCCAAGGGAATACTTTTAGCTTTGCTTGAAATCTTAAGTCAGAGATTTTTGTCTGGCACATTTGAGAAAGTGTTCATGAATACACCTGGAAACAACAGAAATCTGATCAATTGGTCAAATTCATCTAACATGCATAATCTGGTCATCCCAGTTAAGCCAGGGAAAAGGTCACGAATAAGGCCACTGTAACACATGAACTGCCCATGCAGCGATCGTGTTAACTTACACTGCAGCTGCCCTAGGGGGTATGTGGGAACATTTCGCCTCCCACCCCTGCATCCCATCTTCACCCTGCCCCCACTCTCAGCTGAAAGAGATTTCACCTCTAGAGTACTGTGTAGCGCTAGCGCTCCATCATCTCTACTGGATAGAGTTGGACTACTGTACAGAATGAGACGATTGCCATGGAAACTGCTGTTGGCATAAAAGCTTGAGCTCAGGCCTGCAGAGTATGTTCAGGCAGCAGTTGAAGCTTTGTGTGTATTTTATCATTTTGCAACTAAGAAATAAAGAATAACCTGTCCTTTTTAATGTTCAGTTTCTGCCAATACAATGCTGTGGATCAATTTATTGGGTGACACAAATAATGGAAATTAATTGTTCTACATCTGAAAGGGAAAAAGTCCAAGTCAACAAAGTACATCTATCAAAAATGTCCACATTACCAACATATTGTGTATGCTTCTTAAAAGTGTAGTTATGATCACTATGTTACCATTTTAAAAATCTGAACAATAATCCAGCAACCAATGCCGGAGCTATAGTATTATGCACCACAAATAAATGGAACCGTGGTTTGAAATGGGCACCTAGTTTTTGGGTGAGCTCATGCTTCAAAAACAAGTGTTCATATCAAATTCGCCATGTTGCCTACAGTAGTAAAGAGATCTATGGAGCATATTTGTGTTTGATAAAGTGATTCCAAACTTTCTGAAAACAACATTTTGTGAATTATCAACATCTAGAATTTTTATTTATAACATACACAATAGTTCTCAACATTAAAAATGTGGAACTTTTAATATTATAATCCATCGTCTGCCAATACATACATTTCTGAGGGAAATGACCATTTAGACCATGAGTGTCACTGGAGATGAGCAGAGTAATTGTGTAAAATCACTGCCCTTGATCCGAAGATTGGTGAGAAATAGATATAATTCATTGTTTATATAGAAAGTGTTTTTCTTCTTCTGGTACATTAAACCATTTGCAATTTATAAAGTTGACTTTCAGACATAGCAATGAATATTTAAGTAACACCAGCCACCTATGAAGTTATTGTTCTACCAAATGGGAAAGACTACATGATGGAGTCGATCGTCACAGTTGTAGACTGTAGTGTGTGTAACAATTTGTTAATGTTACATTGTTTACCTTGCTGTTCACTTGAAAGAATCGTCTTCGTTATTTGAAATGTGTGCTCATATAGACTTTAATTATTGAGTTCCACCAAGTTGTGATTTGTGTATTTGGCAGCTCCAGGCATGTGAACGGTAGTGCATTGCATTGATGTAACTAAGCCTTGAGGTGTTGAATGCTAGTGATGAACACTTTTAAATGAGTAAAAGATAGGCCTTGAAGGGTTCGTGAACTGATCTGCTTTTCCACCATTTATTGGAGCCAGCTCAGAAAAAATGTTTCTTGGTGCCATGTCCTCAGAAACTTGAGTGTTAAAAATGTTGTATTTCTTGCAAGAACTTGAGGCCACACAAGCACACATGAAAACAAAAAATATTTCATTCCAATAGATGCCAGTACAATTCTAAACCTAGTCATTTTGACCAATCAGAGACCTTAAAGTTATTTCCAGTAATTGAAAAATTAGTTTTCAGAAATGTATATACCCATCCTTGTTTGAACAAGGAATTGGTGATGTAGAGTATTTGTATATCTGGACCTTCAAGATCCACATTCACTCTCATTGTAGATGCGTTGGCTTGTTTATTAACAAAGAATGTACAGAACAACAAACAATTTATGATTTTTGACCCATTTTTGGCTATTTTGGAGATATGCCCAATTTTTGGCTAATTGTGCACAATACATGAGGTCATGAGATGCGATTAACACCTCATGATGAGCTCACTATCAGCAAAAAATCAAACCTGATTAAAAATACTGTAGCCTCTCGCGAGGTTATCACACTGATGCAGTGCTGTGAGCAGATTCCTCTCATCCTCTAACTAAGCATGCACAAACAGAGACAAAGTGAAACTCAACGTGAAGCAGCAGCAGCATCCCCTCTCAGCAAGTTAATGCATAGATAATGGCACAAATTACCAAAGGAGAACACTTGTTTTTGGCACTTTTTCAAGTGTGTCTATCAAAATCCGGGTTCTTGATGCGGTAGTAATGGATACAGACTCATAATGTGTGAGCAGCCAGTTCACATTGGCGCATCAAAACCTGAAGTGTGAGAACATGAGTTGTAAGCTTTGAACTTTAAACCCATGCGCTTCACTTGTACAGTTTAGATTTTTTTGCTAAAAATCTCACAACTGAAAAAAGAAAAATAAATCACCACAATTGTATTCCCGGGTTTAACCAACAATAAAAATCTGTAAGCTTTTGCTCCAAAGTTTAACTTTCAACTGTAATGTTTAAAAGAGTAGCGTCAAAAGGATGGGTATGCAGAACTTTGAGGAAACAGATATTGATAACAGTAGTAGTAGCTTCAAAGAGCCTGTCTCAACTAAAGACTGTAAAAAAAATATTGACAACTGACAATTTCCGAGCTGGACTGAAGGCAGCCATTGAGGGGTGCACATGCGTCCACGCATCTTCCTAATAAGAAAGGAACCATCATGGTTTCAGAGCTCAGAATCTCATTAATAATGAGGTTTTCTTTCAAAATGCAGTGTTTTGTGAGATCGCAATTAGTAGACCTCAATAAATAGAACCAAAGAACAAAAGAAAAAATAGATCATGGTCCCTTTAAATACACTATCATTGCTCTTTTCACATTATTGAATGTTGCATAAGCCATTCCTAAAGCATTGCTTTATTTTCCTCGTCCGTAGGTAACCGAGCTAAATGAAGCCTTGTCCAATGAAGAGAGGAACCTCTTGTCTGTTGCCTACAAGAATGTTGTGGGTGCCCGTCGCTCATCCTGGAGGGTGATCTCCAGTATCGAGCAGAAGACCTCGGCGGATGGCAACGAGAAGAAGATTGAGATGGTACGGGCCTACCGTGAGAAGATCGAGAAGGAGCTGGAGGCTGTATGCCAGGATGTTCTGAACCTGCTCGACAACTTCTTGATTAAGAATTGCAATGAAACCCAGCACGAGAGCAAGGTCTTCTACTTAAAAATGAAGGGAGATTATTACCGATACCTAGCTGAGGTAGCAACCGGAGAGAAGCGTTCCGCTGTGGTGGAGTCCTCGGAGAAAGCCTACAACGAGGCCCATGAGATCAGCAAGGAGCACATGCAGCCCACTCACCCCATCCGGCTGGGATTGGCTCTCAACTACTCGGTCTTCTACTACGAGATCCAGAATGCCCCAGAGCAGGCCTGCCATCTGGCAAAGACGGCTTTCGATGATGCCATCGCCGAGCTGGACACCCTCAATGAGGACTCCTACAAAGACTCAACCCTCATCATGCAGCTGCTCCGAGACAACTTGACACTGTGGACCAGTGACCAGCAAGACGACGAGGGTGGAGAGGGCAACAATTAAATGTAGACTTCCACTCCGTTTAGAAACAAACAAATGGCTGGTGGACTTTGGCAGCAGCTTTTGCCATGGTTTCCTCTGCAGCAGCAGTTCTTTATTTTTCCACGAGTTAAAAGAAAAAAATAATATCAAGGGTGGTTAAAAGGGGGGGCTGAAGTCATAGTTTGAATATATAAAGAATTATATAGAGTTGAAGGGGCCTCCCTTTTGTTGGTTCTCTTTGACATTTGCCAAAACCACTGAAATGTCAGTCAATCAGCCGGAGGCGGGCATTATTGTTGCTGTTGGTTGGGAATGACAGCGTTGCACTGGCATTGGGACTGATTTCTTAAAGATTGCTGCTCATTTATGTTGAAAAGGGTAGTTGAAAAGCATTTCAGAAGAGGGTCAAAGATGGTTTTTAATGGTTCCAGTCTGTTGAATTGTTCTGAATGGGTGCTGAAAATCACATTTGGTTTTTAGAAGAAAGAATTTAAGTTCTTGGAAGGTCACGTCATTTCCATCACCGAATGACTGGAGCCATTCACATTTTTGGAGGACAGGTTTGAGAAAATGCTGAAACTGATCTGGTTAACAAAAGGAAAAAAAAGAATAGAAAATAGTACAAATATTGCAGCTTCAAAGTTTGTGGTTTACTTCTGTGTTTAATTTATTTTTGCACTTGCCAAGTATACTGTTTTGTCAGTGTAAGAGAATAACGACAATACTATCGATTCAATATTGTGCATGCTGGTGATGTATTTATACAATAGCTTGACTTCATTAACTTATATCTTGGATGTTATGTATTCCTATAATTGAAAAGTAAACTGGCGTCATATTGTTTATTTATAATTGATCAGTTTTGATTTGCTATTCCAAAAATTGTGATTGTTAACAATAAATTGATCTGTTATGGGCGTTGTGACATGGAATGTTTCTTTTTTCTTTAATTATAGGCTGATTTGCGAAAAACACTACTGATCACCTTGATGTACTGGTATTTTTCTTGGTAAATTGTAATCATGATGAACTTGTTAAGCCACGTTCTGCTCTGAAGAGTGCTCTTCTTGTCACATTATGCACATTGAATATGTGGTTTGACGTTACCAAATCAGTGTTTCCATGACCCATTAAAACATGGACCATCAACCGTTTTTGGCACTATATTAAATTTATTTATTTGCCTTTTTTTTTTTTATTTCGACTGTGTGACAGTATATTGAATGTGAATTACTATGTAGCAGTTGCACAAGAGCCAAATTAATATAACAATAAAAAGAGAGAAAAAGAACTTGTATTCAGAGATGAATCATGTCTAGGCTGGTCATGTCTATTGTTTTCTATCACTGTCTCAAAAACTTGATAAAAATTCATGTATAATGAGTTTATTTAAACATGAAACGTTCGAGGTGGTTGCATAAGGGGAACCACTGCAGCTTTTGTACTTGTATGGATTCCCTCCAGGGTTTTTTGGTTCTCTCTCGCTGTCCGAAAACATGCATGTCAGGTTGATCATTGCACAGTGATTTAATGTGTGTGGATTGGTGACTGGGCCTTGCATTTCACCCAAAATGAGCTGGCATAGATACCAGCATGCCTCCACATCCCAATTTAGATTCTTAAAGGTGTGTAATCCATGTTTGAGGTCTAATTCACTTCAGAAAATCCATTAAATTGAAGACAATTCTTGCTACTAGAAGTGAAATTGCCGTAATTTTTAAACATTTTTAATGATAAAGCTGTATAATCTATCAACTGTATATAGTCTTACATTACATTCCACAATTATTATCAGTTACATTTTATCACAACATGAGAGTTTAATAGAAGAATCTTTTAAATATGAATGATCTGATCAGCAATCGCTTCAGATCACACAATGTCTTTAGAATGTTATTGGAAACAACATCAGCAAATGAATTAAAGTTAAAATCCTTGGGTTTCTCGACTAATGTTAAGATCCTGTACTTTGGGGGGTTGATATTTTCCCACCCATTCCTCATGGATGCAGGAGACATTTCTCCCTGACTATTTCAGCACAGCTGCTGTATAATAGTGTTCACTTCTACCCATCAGGTTTTTGCAGCTGCAGAACCCTATAAATTGCGTGATTCTAGAATCCGAGCTTCAGGGGAGCTCAGCCCCTTATCCAATTAAAAGATGAATGCCCAGTGCCTCACAAAAGCCTCTGAATATAAAGGTTTACTGGCCATTTGTACATAAAGAAGGTTGTTATTGTTTAAAAGAATGGACAAAGTATAATATAAATATAATATAAAGTATAAATGGAATTCCTTTTTTTCAGAAAAGATTGATCAATTTTAGTAATAAGAACAATAATACATTTTATTCGTAGGTGCCTTTCATGTCCTTCAAGGACATCTTACATGGTGTACAACACTGAACTTACAGTCAAGAAAAATGAAAAAAGGTTCTTAGTGGGGTTTTTTGCAGGTTTGAAGGTGTTATCTATATTTTTATAGCTTTAAAGAACCGCTTAAGCTCTATTCTTCCCCGGATTTTTCAAGGTACTGTTATTGCACTTTGTTTGCATAAAGAAACTGTTATGGACTTTTTGGTACTTGTGGTTTTAATGTGCTACTAACAGATGCTGATCATATATATATATATATATTATTTCATACATTTGATGGTTGGTACTACATATCACTTTTAATGATTGGTTCTTAAAAAGTGCCTTTGAAGATAAGTGTTAAATGGCACCACAAAAGGTTCCCCTATGATTACGAGCCAAAGAACCAGAATTGGTTCTATATAAAACCTTTAGGACAGCATCACAGTTGAATGTATGTTATTTCTATCTCTGCATTGCACCTATAGCATCAATGATTCGTGCTCAGCACTGCATTGCAGAAGTCACCTCTCCAATTTTATAATATGCTTGATAAAACAAAAAAATATTGATAAGCACACAAATATCAGATATTGTAATAAAATAACTAAAAAATATTAGACAAAATGGCTGCCTTCTATTTTCTGGGTCAAATTGCAAACCCACATGTGTTCTGTTTGAGTATCACCAACACCTAGTGTGTAATTAATAAGCTGATATTAACCTTCTAATGTAATGTGATGCGTGACTGTTATCATTTTCTTCAGTAATGTGTGTTAATTCATGTTTTAAAAAGCATGGTAAAACGAAACTATCAGGTCTTTTAGCATTCTGCTGCAGCCACCTCCAGCAACCCACACCCAGATGAGCGAAAGATGAAATGCTCTGCTGAGAAACGCTTCAGTCGATCAGCCAATCAAAGACCGAGTGAGATGTCATACCCGACCAATCCCGTGCTTGTTGCTAGGGCTGGTCAGACAAAAGCAGCTACCTCTTGGGTTCAGTTCCCTGCTGAAACCGCTCAGACATCTAGACCAACCTGCAGAGATAAACATCAGAGACACCGTTAAAATTCAAGGAAACCTGTCTCACCTCGTTCTCTGTCATAGAGCAAGCCTCGTTTTCTGCTGTTCTGTGATCGGATGCCAGATAAAAGACGTGAAATAATTAAATGTAGGGTAATTGCTAAGAACGACTCCGAGTTCCACGTGTTTGTAGAATTTGTTTGTTTCTGCGCTAGAGACTATACCTGATTTGATAAGCATGGGCTTGGAGTAGGACACAGTACATCTGTTTCTGCTCCTCAAGGGCATTCACATAGAATTATAATCTGGAGAATGGAAAGGGAGGAACATTCATTAACACAGTGTAACATCTGTATACAGCTGAATGTCAAGCAGTAATGCTTTTCCTTGGACTGCCCAACTGTCTATTGCGCAGATATGTGTATTTTTAAATGCCATATTGTACTGTATATTAAATATTTGCTATATAATTAGCCTTTTGGTTTAAACACATTTTAATCAAGTTGACAATCTGAAAAAAAAAATGCTCCAATCAAATGCACACAATTTATGAAGGGACATTAAATGTTTTCTATAAATGTACATTTACCATTATTTATTAGGGGAATTATATTTTTTTAATGCTACTTTTCATATATGAATTTGAACACAATCCAGTTCTGAATTTAACATATAGGACCAGCGCACTATTTTCCTCTATAGCTGCTGTAACTCATTTTATTTGCTAGGTAAGGTAATGTTTTTGGACTAGAATGTCTGGCTCTCTGTTTATTGAGGAGAAGCAAGTCAAGGTCTTCCACACCAACATGCTCCTCCATGTTTTTTGGATATGTCTAGGAATGTCTGAAAACACTCCCAGTGTGCCCAAAATATTCAGTGAAACCAAGAAGAGAAGTCCCCCAATTGTCAGATGGAGAATTTGTGATGTTATGCTTTATATTTTCAGTGCAATGCACTACACTTAGTGATGTATCAAGGAACATAGTGACAATCAAGGAAACCCATTCAATGAAGACCAAATGAGTCACATATATTGATGGACTGGAAAAAAAAATGAGACAAGAAATGCTCCATTGTTTGACAAAGATTAAATAATGACAAAGCAACACATTGAATGAAACACCACATATTTAATAAAGCACTAATTCTGTTAGACACTTTTAAAAAGCCAAAGCATAGCATTGGAAAATTACTGTAGGCTCCAATTAGCATTTGAATGATTTTACACTACATTAGAGATGGCGATCTTAATCTGCTATTAATGAAAATAATATGATCCGATATGACAGAACACAGTGAAGATATTATGTGTCTAAAGGTTCTATGTAACATAGTTCACTAAACAATGTTACTTTTCTCACCAATTTCTACCTAAAGATCTGTATACATAGTATACTTTAGAGTAAACTGTATACTTTAGAGAACTAAGTTACATAAAACCTTACACATCTTTAGAGAAGCAGTCTATTTATGGAATTAATTAAATGTTTGTAATACAGCTTTATGGGGTATAAGAAGATAGCCATAAATGGATGATTGTTGGAGAATACTGCATGTCCCACCATGTCAATTAACATTTATTTAATATAAGTCAGAATAAAATGAGGGACAATCATTTTTCATCAGTCATTTCAAGGATTAAAATAGTAAGGTTTGTTTAATTAACATGTTTCTCAACTTATTAATTGGGATGTGCGTCCAGCACCCACTAATTACCCTTTTTCCACTCATCCTTATGAGCTGATCTATCCTGTCTTTGATTCAACCCTGTCCAAACAGTTCTCTGCCTCATTCCTCCCACACTCATTGGGGGAGTACTCAGACTCAGTACTGAGTCCTGATTTCATACTCCTGAAACAACATGTTTATAAACCAAGTGTGTCTCACATGGCTGGCAGAGTAAGCCAAACTGCTGGGATCGCCCCCATATGGCTGGCTGCAGAATGATTTCCACCCAATAAAAGTAAATGGGAAAAGGCACAATTTAAAAATGATATCCCTAGAAAGTACAGTTTTTACACAAACTGTTATAATGATTTTCGAAAGTTATCTATACATTGAACTTCAATTGTTTTTTTTTCCAAGTTTATTTTCATGTGGTTCATAATGGCTCATTTTTCCCTAAAAAAAACACGTGGGACCAGATCATTAACAGCTATGATTGAAAGCTACACAGAATAGAGCAGATTTACCGCTGTAATCACATCGTGAGAAAGATCAATTACGCTGCCACCAATCAAAATTATTCTCAAATTCTTGTTTACAATTCCGAAATAATTGAAACCATGATGGTTCCATTCTCATCAGAAAGTCGTGTGTGCATCAGTCAATGCTAGCCTCTGGTCCACTTTGAGAAAAGTCATTGTAGCCCAATGGCATTGTAGCCCAATGGCAACAGGCAATGTATCGCTAAGAAAAGAGGAATGTTTCTTTTGGGTGAGAAATGTGCAAATCAACCCCAGGTTAACAACAAAAGACTTGGCGAGAAAGTGTCATGATCCACAGCAAAATTAATCTTGTACCACCATGAGCTAAAAGCTTACTCTGGGAGGAGAAAAGACATTATTTTAAAGCACTACCATTTACTCATGGTGACAAACTCTGGAGACATGAGATTGAACTGTTTGACATAACGATAAACTGTATTTTTGGAGGGAAAAGAGTGACGCTTTGAAACCTCAGAATAACTATTCCAAATATTCCAAAGTATATGGATGGTAATGTTGTAGGGCTATTGAAAACAAAGATATGTGGATATATTGAAGCAACACCTGAAGACATTAGCCAGAACATCAAGCTTGGGCATATCAATGGATCTTCCAAATGGACAATAACCCCAAGCACACCGCCAAATTGGTTACAGAGTGGCATAAGGGGAATAAATTCAAGGTATTGGAGGGGCCGTAACAAAGCCATAATCTCAATCCCATAGAAAATGTTTGAGCAGTAGTTAAAAGACGAGTGCGAGTAAGAAAGCCTACAAACCTGTATGCAAACTTCTATCTTTGAGGAAATTGGAAAACAACAGGGGTTTTTTTGTCAACATCAACATTTTTGATTTAATGGTTTGACTGAAAATAATTTTTTTTTGTGAAGTGTATGTAAACATATGGTTTCATTCATTCATCTTCTCTTTATCCACTTAATCTGCAAGGGTTAAGGTAAGTCAAATGGTTTTATATAGCGCTTTTATGCAGATGCTTCAGAGAAGGATAAGCTTATTATTGATTAATTCTAGTATGAGCATGTTTTTGTGAAAAATAATTTTGTTTTTAATTATGTTTAGGGGGCGGCATGGTGGCTCAGTGGGTAGCACTGTGGCCTTCCAGTTAGTAGGTTGTCGGTTCGAGGCTCCTGATTGTGCCTTTCGATTCAATCAGGTGTGATGGGTGCATTATTGTGGGGAAAACCGGAGTACCCTGACACAAGCACGCAAAGAACAGGAAGGTCACCGGCGAGCCTTGAACTGGCAACCTTGTGACTGCCCACTGTGCCACCCAAATGAAGCATGTTCAATGCGTTAGCTGGGAATCAAACCCAGGTTATCCCAGGACCATATATGTTAAAATTTACATTTTACACGTTAGATTTCCACTGTTAAATTTACTGTATAGCAATTTCAATACACGTGGGAAACTTCACAGAGAGTTTCATGCTACTACACCCATGTACAGGGCACAGATAACTGGTTGCTACTGTATATATACAGAGTACTTTAGCCTGTCAATCAGAATTAGCCATTAGCAAAGCTCCCTTCTTTTTAGAGAAATGATGATTTGCAAGCTTCAATTTGTCAATTCAGAGCAATATGATTGGTAAACACAAATGGTCAAACTGACAAATTACTAACTTTCAGAGGTGAGCAAAAGAAAAATGAAATGCTAACTAACAAACAAATGCTTTTTAATCAAATTAAGAAATGTCAATGGAGGAATAGCTTATACAGCTGTTACACTGTAATTAGTTTTTTATTAATACACAAACATTGTGAACACCCAAGGCAAATGTGACAGCAGGTGAGCACATGAATGCTTCCCGTATGCTGGATATGTAATCTGAATACTGGCATAATGAGGTCATGGACTGTCATCAAGATTTCCACGTCATTCCTCAATCTATTTTAACTTCACTCTCAACTCCCTCTTCAGAAAAAAGACTAAGTGGAAAGTTTGACTTCTCTGTTCAGAAGGGTTCATTACAAAGCCATGCACTCGGAACAAAAGGTGTTCAAAGGTCCATAACCTTAATAACAGGATGTACAGTGAGGGAAAAAACTATTTGAACCCCAGCTGATTTTGTAAGTTTGCCCACTAACAAAGAAATTTTCAGTCTATAATTTCAATGGTAGGTTTATTTGAACAGTGAGAGACAACAATGACAAACAAAATTAATATTAATAATTAATATGCATTTCCATGAAGGAAATAAGTATATGATCCCCTATCCATCAGCAAGATCTCTAGCTCCCAGGTGGATCTTATACAGGTAACGAGCTGACATTGACAGCCCTCTCAGCTCGTTACCTGTATAAAAGACACCTGTCCCTCACTGTGCTAGTGTAAGTGTGCACCACGAAGAAGTGATTGAGAGCGTTATTACTTTTACTTTGTGTCTCTTCACTGATGCTAAACAGATAGACAATAAAGATAAGGTCTGTGTTCTGGTATTTGAGAACTAAACGAACAGTCCAAGAGATGGAGGAGAAGCATCCTGAAATTGCTCTGTAATCCTTAAGTCATAAACTTGCATTTAAATGCAATTATTGTAGCAGCCACTGACACCATGGCAACTCTGATGCTGTAGCAACCACAGCAACTAAACCAAAAGAAATTTCTTCAAAGGCTGCAAGAAGTGAAGCTCTTGCAAAACTACAACTCTGTGTTTGATTTAATCAGCTCTGTAATAGAGGCTGAGAGTGCATGAGCCTGAAGAGTATTGATCAGCTCAGCTCTGGATGGATGAAGAGCCTCGTCATCAGAGTTGTACCCTACAGAGATATACCAGAGGTTGTGTCTAGTGCTCTTCTACTGATTGACACACGCACGCACAATTTTTAAAAAAACACAAAAGTGCTGTGAAGAGCATGCTGTCAGAAGCATCAAAAGATTTCCATTAAATGTTACACTAAACCGTGCGTTACCCTTAATATTATTTGTACGCATTGGTAAGTTATGATAAAATACACAAATGGCTATGTTAACATTCTTCTTTTTTTTTTTTTTTGGGGGGGGGGGGGGGTAGGTTGACCGAAAAATGTCTTTAATTCTAAATTTACTCTTTTTTAGGTTTACTTACCTTTAAAAGCCACGAACCAACATTTGAAACAAATATTGAAATAGAATAATAAGATTAAATGGCACTACACAGAGAAAGATTTTGATTTATCCATAAAAGAATCACAAACTCATAATTGGTGTAAAACATCATTTAAAAAAATCAACAGTACATTTACAAAACCTCACAATTACAAACAGAATAATTATGTATTCACTGTACATTACCAACAAACTAGTCACACTTTAAAAAAAAAAAGTCATCAGCAATGATGAGATAATTTTTCGAATGCAAATATACATTTTAAATGAAATGCTCAATTCAAAATCAAGTTTTGTACTTCAACGCATCTCACTAAGTTTTAAAACTTGTTTAAACTTGTTTTGCATATGTATCTAATTGAAATTACGTTTGACTATGTTTTATTGCATGTAGCAAGATTGTGCTCATCCAAGTGATTTTATTTATGAGAGAAAATATAAATCACACATCCAGCCAAACCTCCAGACTTAAGGAAAGGTTTCATCCTCAATGAGGTCATCCAGCTCTCCCTCTCTGCTTCCATTACTGTTACTGCCACTCCCTCTGCTGTTGGAAACAAAACAGCACAGCGTCAGTGTGCAACAATCAGGGACACAACTACACATTCATACTATGACAAGCCTTCTAAACATTGAATGAGTACATAAAAATTGGAGAAATATAGAAACTATAATAAATGTTAATCTTAATATTGCTGGAACATTATCAGAATTTTTCAATTCCAAATGATGGAGCTTAGACGCAACAATCTGACAATAACAGCTCACAAAATAATGTTGGTTTTATAGGGTCAAGGAAAAAGATGTAGCTGTAGTTACTCCGGGACATACCTAGCACAAATGGACTGCACTGTTTGAAGCATTTTGAGCAACAAGGGGTGTACAGTGAGGTCGTACAGTCAAAAAATACTGTGTAATGCATCAACCACCAAACTAACAAACATTTTTTGCAGCACAAATGAAAGCCATAGTTAGGTGGAGACCAACTAACATTACTGGAGAACCAACTTCACAGAGGTTATAATGGAGCACAGAATCAAATCTACGCGCAAATCTCTGGATGAGATTTGCGCACATCTCCAAGTTAATGGCTGATTGTTTTCATTCCCTGCCACCTGGTAAAAATGTCTGAGTGAAAATCCCAAACTAGTTTCTGTGGCTATTTTCATGACGAACCACAGATGATGCTTTTATATTATATATTTTTTATCCAATTAGCATTCTGCATTTGTTCCTAATTTTCTCTATGTGCGAAATAAACAATTCGTTATTTTTGAGGATGATGCCAAAGAAATTGAGTTTTTTAATACATTAATAAAAATCATCATGAATAAATCCAGTTCAGAATATGAAACGAACAAAGTTCAAATGCACGCACATTGTTTTCGCTAGTGATTCTGCATCTACCAAATGTGTATGTTATTTACCTACAGCTGGATTTTCTATTGTCCCAATGTTCTTCCTTTTGTAACAAATACTTCGAAACCAATATTCTTTTGGTATTTTACTTTACATCCCAGCAAGATGTGCTCGGGGCATACTGGGACCAAGCCTTGTAGGGAAGTTTGATCTTTTGCCAGCCACAGGTTTAAGTTTTTAGCAGATGATGATGAATGGACATAAATGTCCATTTTTTCATCTTTCTCTCCACAACTCCTTATTTTAACCAGCATCCCTGAGCACAGTTTGCAGCTTCTTCTTGTTGAGGCTGGACCCCTGCAATCAGGATCTCTCAGGATTATGCCCACTATCCACCACGTGAGATGGGGTGGTATTCTTCAACACCAAAACTGATTCAATGGTTTACTTCCTAGGAACTAAGAGCAGTTCTTAGACCACATTAACTCAAGGTTTATTGTTTTTAACATTAGATTTAAATATTGCTTGCCATAAAAACTAAAAATACAAAACATGTCACTGGTCATGGCTCTGTTTTGTGATACCTCAGAGGACGAAAGATCGGCATGTCCCTGCAGAAAAAAATCGAGAGAACAAGAGTGAAACAAGACTGTTTGCCGGATGAGGGGCTAATGGTACGTGTATTTGTTACGGATCTTACACAGTGAGTACTCCAGGTGCAGACATGGACCTGCCCTGTCGACGATTCAGGCCCTCAAATGGGTTACTGAAAGAGCGTTTCCGCAGCATCGACTTCACCAGTATCTGAAAACACGATTCACAAGGTTTTACTAGTTCAACATTTTTGTTTAAAGGTAATATTCCATTTTTAGGCTCATTAAAAAAAACAAAAAAAAAACAAGCTTTCTCTTAACATAAGTGGTGTTATGTAGAAACCATTCCTCTGTTTCACAGATCTGGTGAAAGCACTTTTATCATTTGTTTAGAATGGATATTGTTAAGAAGCATTACTCCATTCCATTGGTCATTTTAAATTGAAATTGGGCACCTCCCACATAAAAACATGGAAAGCTTAAATATTTCCATTCGTTTGTAAAAAGTAATATAACAAGGAACTGTAATTAAGCTGCTGCAAATAACACAGTTTCTACTCTCGAAAAGAAGATGGGGAATGTACAGCTTGATACTTAGTTCCTCTTGTAACAAAATATCTGCATTAGATTTAAAGTCATGTCACACTTAAGACTTACATTATCCCCCTATATTTGATTCAGCTTGAAAAGCAAGGACATTTGCATAATTGAAACTACTTTTTAACTAGAAGTTTAACTTTGGTAATGATCTATTTTTTTATTGTTACATCAAGCAAGCTCAGTTTGTAGCCAAAATCAAAAATGTGTCAAAACCTCATTTGAACTTCAAGTATTCAACACAAACTAAATACAACATTTAAAAATAGAAATCCATAGAAATTAGGGGTCTGCATAGTTTCAGGTTTGATATAGTAGATATATATGTAGCATCTGCAACCTCATGCATCCATTCTGAAAAAGATACATTAAAATGTGTTTGCTCTGGGAGAACTCACCACAGCAGATAGACTGGGAACCAGTTTGACAGAGTTCTGCACCTCTTCCTCAGTGACCTCCACTACAGTGCAGTGTTCTTCCTCCAGTGGTAGTGGGTCTGTTCCATCCATAGTTACCCAAGGGTGCAGCTGCAAATATAAAAACCCTCTAAGCAACACAAAAATATCTGCATTTTACCCAAAAAACACTGTAATTCATCTTTTACAGTGGATTCACCTTTATTTCAGGTAATGTGATTCTGGTCTCTGGAACCTTCTCAAGCATTCTGGTGATGAGCTCCTTCAGTTCCTCACTGACTTCAGGCCTGTGCGAAATACATAAATACAGTCCATGAGTTGTTTGAAGAAATCAAGCTTGAAATTTTGGACAAATTATGTAAAGAAAACATGACTAATAAGGTTTTTGCATCCATGGACTAAATCCTTGAACTGAATATCATGAAAACAATAGCCAATCACAGCACCCAACTGGATTTTAGATATTGACTAGATTTTTCACAGACACATTCAAATGCTTAAACAACTTTGTTTAGCGACTTCCTGTTTAATCACTCTTTCACAGTCCTCACTAGAGAAACAGAAAACAGCGCACTCTCTGGTGGGGAAGTAATATAATTTTTAAAGAAACAGTAAATCTGGTACAAGACTCCAGTTGAGCACTTTAACAAAACTTAAACAAAAAGAAAAAAAAAAGTTCATTTATTAAGTGGGACTTTTGATAGAGTTAATGAGGCCTTTTTACATCCAAAAAAATAGTGATTATTCTACACATATTTTACATATACACAGGTTTTGGGACAAGACAATAAAGCAACACAGAACTAATGTTGGCGAACAATGTTTTGAGAGACAATAAGACGAATTATCCCGTATTGTAGGTTGTGTTTTCTAGACAAGAAAAAGTCAATGCATCTTATCTTAGTATCCGGTTTTTTGGTCTAAAAAATCTTTAAAAAACTGTAGTTATAGCCATTGATGGATAATACATGTAGATGTGAGTGAAAGGACCAGTTCAATCCAGCTTTGTCCAGTTAACACACAGCTTAACAGCTACCACTAGCTTTAATGGTCAAGCTTGGTTTTGGGTACACTATATTCAAAGACAAACTCTATCATGCATTTCATAAAAGCACAACTGGGTTAACAATGATAATAATATGAAACAAACAAAATGTAACTTGCTGATTTATGGATTAATTCTATATATGGTCGAAATACTTTGACAATCTTTTTGGGTTCAAATATCAAAGTTAAACCACCACCCTGTGAACATAATCACAATGAAAATCCAACTTTAATATTTGATGTGCTTAAATCAAACAAAAAAAAACTTGACTCACTTTTCTGGGAACTCCACAGACATGATCCTGATCTTCTCATGCAATCCAAGGATGTAGTCATCAAAAAAAGGACACTGCAGCATGGGAAATAACCAAATGAATTTCCATACAAGTACTGATAGCCTTAAACACATGTATTAAAAGAGAGTTGTCTAACCTTTCCAAAGACAAAACAGAAGAGAGTCACTCCCATTGCCCAAATATCTAGAGCCTGAAGATACAGAGAAAGTAGAGTAAATGAAACGACCCACAGTGGCATTTGTCAATCACAGATCGCCATACCACAAAATAGGTGCACAAGCTAATTCCTTTCCAAGCAGCTACTGCTACAACACAACTGGCTCGGAAAACCAGAGGACCAGGGAAGTTTTCCAATGGAAGTAAAAGCTTGTTTTTAAATAGGTGATTTAAAATTACTATAGGTGAGGGTTTCCCAGCACTGCCCAAACGGAAAAGTTCATAATTCCATATCAAAACATGTTGGACATCAGAGATTAAAGATGTTTAAAATCACTTTAACAATGGTTAATATTGCAAAATTTTAATGCATAAACTGACAGAACAAATGTGAGCAGCTGTGAATTTGAATTTGTTTTATCAACAGAACAGGGTTTAATGCTAGATAAATAAATACACTTAGAAAGAAATGTTTACTTGTTTATAGACACCACCCAACTTCCAAAACAAACTTTTAGCTGTGACGTTTTATAGGTTTAATGACAAATTTATCTCTGTTGATGGCTGTTCAAGATTTGCCAGAAGTGTGTCACTCTAAATCAAAGCAGTTTAATGTTGAATGCTGTTTTTTATGTTTAAATACGGGATAGGAAGCACTTAGAAAAAGTGCAATAGAAAAAAATATTTAGAATAGTATTGTCCAAGATAGAACAGGAAGTTACATCACAACAGGGAGTTGCTTGAATAAGGCGGCACAGCAGAGGATTTTCCCGGTTGCCTCTGAAAATCCTGAGAGACACGCAGCAGTTCTCTCAGGGTCTCATCTACTGCCCAATAACAAAAAAAGCCTAAAGATATATAATAAAAAGCTTGTGTATATTTTCCTTCTCACCTTTCCACTGAATCTCAGGTCCCGATCAGTCAGCGTTTCTGGGGCCATAAAAGCTGGTGTTCCCGCACTGTTAGATAGGAGAGCATCATTGCCCTCAAACTCATTACTGACACCAAAATCTGCAATCTTTACATGTCCATCTTCACCCAGCAGTAGGTTTGAGGGTTTGATGTCCCTGTGTATGATTTTCTGATAATGCACTATATATAAAACATGAGAAAAATTAAACCAAGGTTTTTTTTTTAAATGCAACATAAAGAAACAACATTGACAAGTTGGAACTTACAATATTCAATTCCTAAAATGACATCTCTGAAATATAAGCGGGCCATGTCTTCAGGTAGCGGACTTTCTGTTGGCACCTCCATCACTGGACTGAAAAGAGGTTTTGAAATGAGAAAGTGCTTAAGAAAAAATTAAGAATGATCGAGTGGAGGACATACTTACCCTTTAGGCACCAACTCAAAAACTACGAAAAGGACATATAATGTTGAACTTGGATTAACCAGGAAAAAGAAAAACCAAAATGAAAAGGAAAAAAAAAAACTCACCCATGTGTAAGTTATCCTCAGATGGGTCGTCCAGAACCTTCCATTTAGATGTGTTAGGGTTAGTGTAGCACATTATAGCAACAAAAAAACTAATGTCATAATGTCATTGTCATTAGCAAATGAATCTGACTGACCTCAACCAGTTTAACAACATTAAGATGGTCTAGTTTCTTCAGAATAGCTATCTCTTGATAGACACGGTCCAGAAGGCCAGAAGGCTTCAGCAGGTTTTCCTGTGACCCATTTGATTCCCTGGAAGGAGGTCGCCCTGGACAAAAATCAGAGCCTCAATTCTCCTATACCATCACAATACTTAAATTATGAGACTGTCAAGTCCTTACGTGGAAAACCAAGCTGCTTTATCAGTTTCTTTTTGGACACCAACTTCATGGCCTGCAATGCATTCATGTTAATTAGGAATTTAATTGAATAAAAAAAAATAACAAAATGTATATATTACACACCCTGTTCAAAATTATTATGAAAATGTAAATGTAGTTTCTGTGTCACAAAGAATAAGGTTTCACAGGTTACCCTAGCGATGCCATCTTGGAAACCTGTGATAATTAGATTTTAATCAAAGGAGAAACTATTAAAGGTTGGTGTTCCACATTACTAAGCAGAGCACCTTTTTAAAGCAATATGGGGAAGAAAGAGCATCTTTCTGCTGCTGAAAGTGTCAAATATTTGAGTGCCTTGGACGAGGTATGAAAACATTAAATATTTCACAAAAACTGTGTGATCATCGCACTATTAAAAGGTTTGTAGTTGTAGTTTTGTACAGATAGAGGGACACTGAGATAGATTTCTGCCAGATCTACAAGAGAGCGAATGCTAACATGCCATTACATAGCAGCAAACAGATATTTGAAGCTGCTGGTGAAGTGTAGAGTCCTTCAGAGTCTTACAACTGTGCATAGACCTTCCAATTGGCCACTGCTAAGTTGTGCTAACCAAGGCTCACAATTTTGACCTATTGAAATAATTCTTAAACAGAACTGTTCACTGATGAGTACTGTGCAACCCTGTATAGTCCAGATGGATGGAGTAGTAAATAGTTGGTGGATAGCCAACCTTTTCCATCAAGACTGCAACTTCATTAGATGGCGGCGGAGTCAGCAGAGACCATCAGCAGAAATAAATAAATAAATAAACAGCCAAAAGATGTAAAAGATGTACCCATTTGAAAAGGTTAAGAGAAAAGTCGCACAGACTCAGGCAGGTCATTCAAAAGCTAAAAAAGTGTGGTGGAGCAAGATATAGTAACAAGAAAATAGTTACTATAGAAATTTGAGAAAGTTACATGAAACCCCCCAATAACAAAAACAAAACAAAAACAGCAATAAAAACAAAACATTTGGAACATTGGAGTGTTAGAAACAACTTTTAATCAGGCTTACGTAGTACTGGTCTTCATCTTCATTATATGCCAATTTCACCACTCCATATGAGCCCTGACAAAAACAAGAGATTGTCAGATCACCTCATATTTGCACTGAAAGTATCTTTAAACAGACTTACTAACCTTTCCAATCTCGTTCTTTAACTTGTACTGATTTAACTGAACACAGTCCTGTGGGTAGACAGGGATGCTTTACTGAGCAGCAATACAGACTCAGAAATAAAAGACCAAAACCTATAACTGTGTTCAAACCGCTTCTAAAAGTAATGGTTTATACCTAAAAAAATGATAAGCATTTGAAACAACAATGTAAAAATATCCCCTGAATTTCACCACATGCAGTAACAGCCAATCCATATTCCTCTGGGCTTTTCAGTGCCAGAAAACTCTGCCTGTTCAAAATCAAAGAGACAACCTGATCAAGTTCAAAATGAGACACATTGGAAAAGAAAGCTTCGCATTGTACAACACGCTGTTTGAGAACAGTTCTCTCTGTTCCTTCGCTGGTATTTCAATTAGACATTTTAAGCTCCATGAAATGGCTTGTTTTGGGGTCTGGCCCTTTAAAATGCTACTCTTGACCCCATCCTTTCCCATCATGCAGATGTTGTCTACTGCCTCCACAGTTTTTGGGAGTAGATGACAATGACTGTTCACCAATGCAAAATGGACTTCAACGTAAGAATCCTGAAAACTATCCAACTCACATCCGCATCAGAGATGGACACTCGCTTGGACTCTATGGTGGGGCGTCTGGCCATTCGTGGGTGTGCACCATTCTGGTAGCTGCATCGCTCCTGCAGTGATAGCTTGCGATCAGAGAGATTCAGGCGGTGAGGGGTAGTCCTGTACCCATTTGGTGGGGTCAGTCTGCTGGGTGTAACAGACATGGCCGCCACCATGTCTGCCAGTTCCGCATTGTATTCAGCATCTAGATCCAGCCGGCTGGCCGTGTCCACACTCATGACTGTATGGTTTATTACAAATCACGAGGAACATCAGTCATAGACTCCGTGGTTCTTCTGAGGCTTGGGATGAAGTCAAACTGGAAGTTCAGAGAAGAGCAGAGTTTGGTTGAATTAACAATAAACGATATTTTTTTCAGGCTCAGCTTTGGTATAAAAGTGGATAAATACTCATTTCTAAAGTAATAATAGCAACATCAGTAATTTGGTAAAGCAATTGACATATTTATAATTCTACAAGCAAGAATTACTCTGAACAAACTATTTCAAAAATATTATAAAGAAAGTGAAAATCGATATTTGAAAAATGTAGATATAAACGTATTTTTAGATGGCACTTATGTGAGTTTTAGTATATTAGAAATATATAAAACAACAACAACAAACAAAACAAAACTATATTTGATTAGAATAACAGATCAATGTAAAGTACAGAAATTGCCTCAGAAGTAAAACGATCTCTCCTTTAAACCACGACGAATAAACAGCTATTGATAAATAAATACCACCAACCACAAGTAACAGATGACTTAGATAATGTCATAAAAAAGCATGGAAAAAACTGAATCCCATTAAGCATCTCGACTCACCAGGTGCTTGCCTAGGCAGTCTGGGCATGGCATGTTCCTCCTGGGCTCAATGAGGAGAAAACCCCCTCTGAGCATTTGAGTGTATGAAGCCAATTCGCATCCAGACTCCAGACTCACTGTGTGAGATCACAGAAGCAAAGAGGATTAGCAGGAACCGTCACATTTAGCCCAGCATGGCTATATCTGCTCCAAAGACTGTTTACATCAGCCACCTGTAGTCATTCAAAGGACAGAACCGGTAATCAATGAGCGAAGCTGTACGTCATAGCTGAGGCCATGTGTGGTAATACCCTGGTAAATCCTGACCGTGTGAACAGCAGAGGAATACAAGGTGTTCCTGTTGTTGTGAAACGCCTGGTTAAGTGATTAAGTTCTTGAAGTAGCTGTATATCAAGACCAGTATTGTAGACTGGAGAGTATGGCAAGCTGTAGTAACATTTTTGGTATAAAGTAAAAAACACATTACGACTAATCAAGACCATGAAAAAAGATATCTGCAGTTAAAGCCTGATTAGCAAGATTTTCCATTTACAATAGCAATTGTTCTAGTCACTGTCATTTACCAAAAATGAAAGTTACCTGTAATAAAATAATATAGTCAATGCATCATTAGGCTCTTCTAATTGACCGGCTATGCCTGTTTTCTATCTCAAGTTTTTTCACATGCGGTGTGTTCTCAGGAGGTACAGAAAATGAATTTGCATATAGACAGAAAATAAAAACAGGGAATACTGGAAAATGTAATATATTTTAAAAGAACAGTTTGCCATTCCTCTCTCACACAACATTCATTACTTTTGGACACAATACAGAGAAATCCAGCATTTTCACACTTTAAAAGTTCATTTCTAAACAAATACAAAATGGATTCCGTGCAAATTAAGTAATGATGTCATAGACGTTGTGGGCCTGCTGACAGGACTTTCCTTAACATCAGACCAAAAGTCATTTCAGTGTCCTATAATGTAATAATTGTCAAATAAACACTAATGCATTCATTTTGACCGTATTTCCCTTAATTTTGACTGTCTAACAAATCCTCCAGACACTATTCTAGCTATGTGTGTTTCCAAACTTTTGTGTATTTGACAAAATTTGCAGCGAGTGATTGTTGTTGGACTGGTTTGTTGTGACTGTTGAGTGTCACTTCTCAAACATGCCAAAATCTAATCAACATTCCAGTACAGTTCATCATAAAGAAAGGTCAACATGGCTTGACTCTTGGCAAAGAAAAATCAAATACAGTAATTTTCACATGCGCACACGCGAAAAGAAATTTTCAAAAATTCCTAATATGATATTCTCATAACTTCCTATTGAGCTGAATGTCAAACAACTTTAAGTTATCTCAATTTTGTATATCTGTAGCATGAATAATAAAATATTCTAGTTTTCTTTTATAAATAATTTTAAATTGGAGGCGGCTGACCCCAATTCAAGAGATACTTTCTGATGTAAAATATTTAAAATTTCAAAATATAATTTAACTTTGCAGGCGGCACTTTGGCCTTCCAGTTAGAAGGTTGTCGGTTCAAGGCTCACGGTTACCTTCTAGGAAGGAGTTTGCATGCGTTTCCTTTGGGTACTCCGGTTTCCCCCACAATCCCAAAAATATGCAGTTAGGTTAATTGAATAATCTAAATTCCCCTTAAGTGTGAATTTGTGAGTGAATATTGCCCTGCGATGGACTGTACCCCACCTCTTGCCCAATATGGGCTGGAGATAGGCACCGGCAGACCTGCGTGACCATAAAAAGGGAATAAGTGGGTTGGAAAATGAATAAATGAATTTAACTTTGCATCTCTAGCATTCCCAATTAGCTATTAAATGAGTTATTCTAGACATTGGGGCAATGTAATTATGCATATGATTGTCAAATATTTCGATTACAGTTTTAAATGGTATTTTAAATATATTTCAGCTAACTAATCTTAAACCCAAACTCTCAAGATGTTAAATGTTAAGTCAGCTTGCCACTGGAGAGCGTTATCGAGGGCAAGAAGATCAAGTGTTGCATAACCTCATTTAGGACGTGCGACTGGACAACATGACTGGACAAGCACCTTTTAATGAGTTCACTGACAGTTGTCTAATCTTTTGAGGGTAAACGTTTTTTGTTACATAAACAATGATCACCAATGTGTTTGAAACATGCCTCCAGTTCCACAATTTTTTTACAAGTGTTTTTAATTGTAAATTAGGGCTACATTTCTTAAAGTAAAGAATCAATATGATAGATATTTATACTATTGGGTCAGTTTTAATAGAAAAACTGAAAAATAGATGGATATGTGTTATTGAAATATGTACTTTTTGTAGGATAAAATGTAGATTTTTTTTTCAATCACAGAAACAAATAAAACATTGTGAATGAAACCTCAGTGTTTCAACCAAACAGTGGCTACAGTAGCAAACACATCCTAGTTTATTACATAAACTGCTTTCATTTTCACAAGGGAACTCCTTACAAGGTTTTAACATCAGCCATGAACCGCCAAGGGCTTAGAACCAAACAATGTGTCATCAACCAATTACTGGTATTACAGGTGCTACATGATTACATAATCTGCAACGTTTCATATAACAAAAGTACACAAAACTGTAAAAACTTATTCTACTTTTAAAACAGGATCTGAAGGCCCATGGCGGCTCACGTTGGGAATTTTGTAACTAGCAAAGATGGAAAGCTTCTGTTAGTATGGGATTAAGTGGGGGCTCCAGTGTGCTCAGTGTCTATAATAGAACAACCTGCAGAGTCATGCCGCTCATGATCATGTTACTAGTGTGCACACACCCAATGATAATCTCACAGCATCAGTTTAGATCTGAAAGAAAGAAGTGTTCATGAATGTGTTGTGATGCATCATGGAGGAGATTCAGTTCTACATCTGGACTACCTCAAATGTTTAAACACTGCTCAACTTCTGGAGCTCCTGGAGGATGAAGAACAGATCAGAGAAACCTTCAGGTCTAATTCAAAGGTATGTTCCAAACTAAACAAGTACAGCCACAAATGCTGAATTTGTTAATGCAATCCCTTACGAAAAAGCAGTGTTTTCGACTGTGAAATAATGCTACAAATATGTTAACTCAAGGTAAGATTAAATACTACACAATAGATGATTTAAATAATTACAATCACTTTGTAATGTGTTAGGCAGTTACCTGATTCGAAGAACTTGTTTTCAGTTGCTGCATCTTCAGAAGAGTAAAAAGATCTTGATTGCATCAAACTGTTGGCTTGCGGAGAAGAATTTAGCTTTTCAGCCACATCTGACCAGCTCAAAACGGCTGCTAGCTGAAAAGTACCAGACGCTGGCTCACATTGTTTCATCGATGAGACATAAAGAGAAAAAGATAGGTAAGTTCCAAATGTGATGAAAGGATAATTATGCTTTTTTTTTTACATTTGCTATGAATCTTGTGCAGAAAACTTGCAGAGGAAACTCAACCTTAGAGCGATTCATAGGATTTTAAAGGGAAAGATCAATCTTACCTCGAGTCAGTCTGAGGTATGTTCTTAAAAGGCAGATTCATCTTCAGTTGAAAGCCTTGATTGAGATCTCACATTCACTTCCTCAGACTCTCTGGCAAACGTTCACAGATGGAAAACTTCTACTGACAGATTTTGTGGAATCACTTCAGACCTCTCAAATATCATTCCATCTGCAAGTTTTCCAAGCGGAGAAAATCCAGGATTTCATACAAGCACAAATAATTCAACAGGATGAGGATGGCTTCCATTTTGGTCACAGATTTCTGCACCCGCCGACCATAATCAATGTTTTCAGTGGTTTGGTTCCTAATTTCCAATATTCCTATTCATCTCCAGCACTACATCTTCCTGCTGTAAATCCTCATTTACATTCGCGATTGACTTTGACATCCATAAACGAAATGAACCATAGAGAAGATGTGTGTAGATCAACAGTCACTAATCGACAGCCACAGAGACACGGCACTTTACAGCCACTTCATCGCGTGAAAAATTAATTCGTTAAAAACAATGTTTTTTAGTTAATATGTATAAAAAAGGTGTGTAAAAATTCACCATTACACTGTAAATGAAATGGTCACAAAACCATTATCTTTCGAAATTTGAGAAAAATGATCATATTCTGAAAATGTTCAATACTCTTGATTATATCATCAGAAGCAAAACTTTAGTTGCATTTTGAAATGTTTATACTTGAAATGTTTTATATTTTGAAATGTTTACCCCAATCTTGTACCAAGTTTAAGCAAGTATGGTTATTAAAATACAGCTTTGCATGATACATTTTATGTTTGACAAACCAAAAAAAGAATGTAAATCAATTAACACACACTTGAATTAACTCCTAATTTTCATGAGATGTACTTAAAAAACAATTTCTTTTTCACATGAACAAAAGGCCTTTTTGTCACATGTTCATCTATACCTGTTCCCCTTTGCCAGTTGACCAATACCGCACGAGTGACATTAGCTGCTGATTAACCTTTAGAAGACTGCACGCAGCGGTGTGTTTTGCCAATCACACCTGCTGTTTTAAATTAAGCAGGCATGACACAATCCAGCTATTGTTTAATTTGCAAGGTATTTCAAATTAAAATATGAGAAAATGCACATTAGCCTTTCAATTTCATTTTACAGAGCCCAAATCAGTGCCATTTAGGATTGAAAACAAGGAATAACCATTGGAAGCACAATACCTGTGATATAGCTGGTCTTTTTAGTTCAGGCACAAAAAAGTACAGTGGTACAAAACAATGTAAAAGGTTTAGGAAAGGTTCCCTGTTTATTTTTCTTTTCTTTTTTTAACAACAGTCGGGCAACTCAGTTCTGAGTAATTTTATTTTGTCTAACACTTTTGAGTTTTGTTATAAATCATAAGAATTGATGTACATTCTTTAGATATTTGCTGTGAATTTTTTTTGTACAATTTCAGGTTTGGTGTGGAATCATTGTGTAGCTCAAAGAAGAAATATTTTTTTTTTTTAAATAAGATGAGGTTGGGCTTAAAAAAATTATATCAAGCTTTGCCACAAATAACGTTTTAAAGGTAGCAAATTGTAAAGTAGTAAAAATCCAGGACTTCTGAAGGGTTGAGGAGCTTTGTTATTGTATGGATGCCCCAAATGCCTCATGTGGATCAAGTGTGCCTCACACAACTGATGGAGGATCGCCAGTTTAGCCATAACCCATCGTGTGGTCAGTTTAGCCATAACCCTTCAAAAAGCATTCTCTTCAATTATGTGCTTTTCAAAAAAACCTTTGAAGACTTGATTATTATCTATTGAGTGGAGTAAGTCTACTTTATTGCAACATCAACATCCTAAAAAAATCCAATCTTCTATGATTGAGTCACGTGATGCATTTTGCCCATTGACCTCAACTTTCTGTGAGAAAAAGAAGCGAACACTGCATCAGCTTTTGTCTCTGGACTGGGTTTGATTTTGGGAAATTGGGAATTTGGGAAGTAGCGTGACAATGGCATTAGGCCGGAATAAATAAAAGAGAAAGAAACAGAATAAAATGGACAGTTAAACTTTTATTTGCCTTTAGGATCCTTAAAAAAGCACAGATTCTGTGCTCTTTGAATCTTCACATCATGTGCTCTGGCAACCCATGCTACAGTAAAACCCATTAAAATATAGACATTTCCAACAGTGTCACCTGTTTTTTTTTGCCGGAAATGTCCTTCCATAAGTAACCCCCTCTGCAATAGCATTAGCCTCTGACATGAATAGATTAATCTTTATTTAAATTAAATAAGGGATATCTGCTCCAATCTTGTGAGTCAGTTTTTGAAGAGAGTTCAAGAAGAGTTTTAACTTCTTAATCAGTCTCATCTCACTAATTAGAGCTCATTAAGCATGCTTGGAGGGGAAAGGAGAGCTTTTGTCAGACTGCTGGCTGCTTTTGTCTCTGGATAATACTTTGGTTACCGTACTGTCAGTGGTGGCTATTGTTCGCATAAGCTCAAATTGGCCAATTTTCTCATCCATCAGCTACAAGCATCAAGCCCCTGAGCCACTCAGCTTGATGGACATTAAACACCCAGGTAACTAATAGTGGTTAAACCAATCAGAGCCCTCAAAAACCACCATCTGTAAGCCAAAATCCCAAATCCTTTATTATAAAAATATTCCATCATTATAAAATGACATTTTAATGCTTACATTATCTAAAATTTATAAAAAGTACATTCTGCATTGCTCTTTATAAGTAATAAATAAAAAAAACATATTTTAAACACTTTCACATACTGTAAAATATAAACAAACACACACACACACACACACATATGAACGGTAATAATATGTTAAGGTTCTTCTGCAAACTTTGAAGCAAATATCTTTGCGATTCTTTTGGTCTCTTCACTCCTCTGTGATGGAGGGATGCTGGGTCTGGACCGGGGAATTCTTCTATATGAATTTAAAGCATTCACAGTCTCCTAAAAGAGTGAATTTTGGATAAACAAATAAATCATTTCTAAAAATTTTAAATCATCCCACAGTTTAGAATATTTAAATGTTTATTATTTTCTAAGACAAAGTTAGACATTGTGGACATGGTAAAAAATGAAGCCCTGGAAAATGATTAGATATATAATATTTAACAGAAAGGCAAACAATCGCTTCTCACATTATCAAGGCAACATCTACTCTACCCATTGGCAGTCCCCAGATAGGTACTGCAAGTCCCATGATTCAGATGTTAACATTTGCATCCACTAGAGGTGCAGCTACCTGTTCAAGGGAGTTAAAGGGGTCCTGAACAAACAAACCAAAAAGTGCTGAATCTACTTGACATATAAGAGGTGACGGTACAACAAATACACAGCAAAATTTTCAGACTCAATAGTTCTCCTGTCACTTGCTGAGATTGGCATTAATAAAGGTTTATATGAAACAGTATTGTTGTCCCTGTGAGTTTCATCAAAATAAACTGAAATAGGAAATGAGAAAATAAGAGAACAGTCATAAATTAAAGGGCCACAATACACATGATTAGGGGTGTAACGGTACGCTAAAATCGTATTCGGTTCGGTACAGTGTCTTGGAGAGTTCGGTTCGGTTCATTCGGTTCGGTACAAAACAATAAGAACTTACATAATCTTTATTTTGAAAAGCTGCCAATACACAATAGAATTCTTGCATAAAATAAATAAAAGTGACACTTTTGGGTGATATTTTAAATAAATTGCACTCTTTATAAAGAAAAGCACATTTTTTTAAATAAAAAATGAAATACTGCAACTAGTTAGGATAGATGAACCTATCCACATTTTCTGAAGAGAGCACAGATCTGGTTGCAGTGACAATATCTCCAGCAGTAGAAAATGTCGATGTGTTGCCTGCCTGATCTCCGTGGAACAATGTCGGCATACAACTTTAAATTCATCCACTCGTCTATCCCCGTTATGTATTTTAACAGAGAAGCCAAAGTGTTCCCAAACAGGAGACCGTAGTGAGGTGTCTTCAAGCGCTGGCTTCTCTTTCTCTGTGTCCATTTCTACTCGTGCAGCGCTACTGTGCTTCACTCAATAGCATCCGTGCGGAAACTCGCCTAGGAACATAGTTCCGCTGCACTTAATATCGCGCTAATAATACATTTATATAATTTAATAAAAATACAGAATACCGAAACGGTACGCAAGTGTACCGAACCGAACAGGCCGTACCGAAACGGTTCAATACATACCGTGAACCGTTACACCCCTACACATGATGTAAACAGTATGATATTTTCAGAGATTTACATGTTATTAATTTGATACAAGTCATTTAACATTATTTAGGACACATTTATTGTCTGTTACATTTAACTTTTGTTTGCGATTTCTGACTCAGGGTTTCTTTCTCAGGATGTAACCTTTTTGTCCTCTATGACTTCTATGACTCATCTCTATTTTAATTATTCAGGAACCTTACCTCTATTATCCTACAAGAAGACGCAGTGTATTAGTTATTAATGACGCCTTACTTTCGATACGTCCTGTCAAGTTGCAAGACCAAGCATTAGTTTGGAGTTTAGAACGGTACACAAGTGTTCCATGGCTTTCCCCGAGATGAAGTTAGAGCTAAACTCTGGCTACCAGTGGTTGGTTCGCTGGCCACCAATAAAGGACATGTCGAAACTATGGATTAGTAGCAAGCATTTTTTTCGAGAAAGCTATGGAAGAATGGTGGATTGCAAATCAACACAGTTTGCGTGCTGGGGAGGACTTCAAATACAGGTATGTGGGAGTTTTATTGGCTGTTATGAAGAACTTATCTTTGATATTTGTTATTTAAAGCCAAGCCACACCCCCAACCTACTCTGCACAGCTGTGCACGCCCAATTTTGTTTTTTGTTACATTTTTCGAAAATTATCTCAGGCAGATGAAACCTGAAACAGGCGTGACTCAAATTTTGAGTAGGTGGAGCTCATATTAATGGCTTGATAAAGTTTTCACTGAATAGTCTGATAATGTCTTTAGTGTGTAACAGCTAGACAGATTATTGAGTTTTAATGTTCAATTAATCAAGATTTTCATTTTAGGCCAAATCGCCCAGCCCAACAACATTGTCAGTGATTTGGACAGTACAATGTCTAAGTGTTGCAAATATGGCCTTTTGTTTTGCTTAATTCTGTATGTTCCCTTTCATAAAGCGAAGCTGTTCGAAGGGCATTTTTTAGAGCATTTCTGAATGATCCTAACCCCAAAGGACTAAAGCAAAAATAAAAGAAAGGGTAAGCAGGGTGCCGCACAATTCTATCGACACATATCACACATTTTATGACATATGTCGAAAATACATTTTAGTGTAGTGTTCAGTCGAACAAGATATGTGACATAATATCTGGCAGATTATTAGTAGATTTAAGTAAAACCGCCAAGCGGCACCAAGTCTGCCGTTTTTAGTAAAACCGCAGCACTCACCAAGTCTGTCACAGTTGATGGAAAAACAGGAGCCATCCTCAAAACCCTCATGGACGCCTCCAAACGCTGAGCCGACAGGAAGAAGTTTGGAATTTCAACAGATTCTGAACTGCAAGCTGGAGTTGAGGAAAAAATAACCCGATTTCTCGCTCTACATAATTCAGTGAACTCTAAATAGAGTTTTTGAGAGAGCGGAAAAAATGAATTAAAACTTTTTTATTGTTAGAATCTAAAACTAAATAGCTGTTCCTGTAATAGAATAAACATAAGGATACATTTTTGTTGTCTCCTCATCCTTCGCCTCATCTGATACCGACCCAGACTCTGCAAAGCAGGTCAAGTTTGGTCTTTCATCCACTTCTTCAACCCCACTGTTCCTTGAATCAGAATCTTCCTCAATGATGCTAGAAAGAACATCGTCTTTATCCAGATCATCAAGCAACACCTGCCCTTTGTGGTGATCTGTGGATGAAGATGCTTCCTGCCTGAATGATTCCTGATGATTTTCAGACTGTCCACTGGAATCTGAATCAGAATCAACTCCACGTGATTCTGTCATGAGTGAGGGTGGTGTGACTTCTAGATGTTTACAGAGGTTTCCTAGCCTTTCTTGAGTCTGGATGACACCTTCATGAATGTGATCCTCCAGACTCTCCAGAGAGGCCATATCCGGGTCAGAGAGGAGGCTAGTCCAAGGGCTGGTTCTGTCAGTCACTGAAGTCACCTCATTGAGTGTTCGGGGTTGGATTAAAGTTTCCTCAAAGTCCTCATCTTCTATATTCTCTTCATCACTTGAGGGATCGCTGGAGCTATGGTGCAGCTTTTCATCTTCTGGAAGAACTGGGGAGACCCTGGCCTCATAAGGAAGAGCATTATCTCCATCCCCCATCATTATACCAGAGTGTTTATTAAAGTCTGCTCCTATCTCACAGCTCTCAGACTCTGGTGAGATCAGCTGATCCACTCTCGAAGGAGAAAGCTCCTCAACTGCGTCAGGACTAGGGATGGTGCTTTTTTCGGTAGTTGGCACTTCTTCAGATGGATGTGCACTTAAACCTGGTTTTAAAATAGATTTCGATAAGATAAACAAAATGACATTGCACATATAGCACCAAGAACTTTTTGTTTGTCTAGGTTTGCCGTAGTATCTTTCAATTATTAGTGAGAAATTGGGGAGAGGGGTATTTATTGTAAAAAACAAAATTACATAATTCTCCTCATTTAAAGTGCTCAACAGATCACCAAAATTGCATCAGCTTTCAACTTTAGAACAGAAGCACTTCTATTTAAATATTAATATCTAACAGCTGCGATCTCACTGCTCGTCATTATTGAGCTTTTGAATATCCATTTATTATCTAAACGCACAAAAAATATATTTTTGGTACAAACCCAGCTTCTTTTTTGACAAATTGTGAATGAACAGTTTTTAAAAAATCAAAAGTGTTGACATAAATTAAAAAGTCATAAATAACCCCAAAAATCAATGTAGTTCAAAACCATTTAAAAAATTTTTTATCAAAAAACCAGGTGAACCTCTCCTAAACCTTTTACAGTGTTCCAAGCATTATTCGTTCCATTGTGAACATTGAAAACACAAGCCATATGACAGTTCTTGTACTTCAAAGGGTTATCCCTTCTTTTTTCCTTTCACTTTTAATCTTCACTTAAGTCCAAAAATATCAACACTAATAACCTTTTGAAACCTACACAGTATATTTGAAATAAAAAATAAACAATAGCTGAGTTGAACCGCTGTGATTGGCACACGCACTGGTGCATGAAGAGACTTCTAAGGGTTAATGTCCAGGAGAATTATAATCTATATTATTGATTCACAATTAAGCTAATAATCTCTATATTACATTTAATCTTTGGCACCCATGCACAATGTTTGATGAACACACACGTTGTACTTTTAGAACACACATAAAAAAAGACTATCGCCATGTGAATATTAGAGTGATGACAAAGAAGACCTCACCTTTGATGATGTCATTGACCTCTCCCACCAGCTGACTTGATTTCAGCAGCAGTTCTGTGGTATCTGGCTCTGGGTCCTGGTGCTCTTCATGTCCGGAGCTTTCTCTCAGCTTACTCAGCTTCGGGAAGGTTGGAGTGGAGAGCTTCCGACTGAAGTATCTCTGAATATCATCCAGCTCACTCAGGTTCTTCCTTAAAATGCAAAATAATATAAATAGCAGTAATTAATGGGAATTGTAAAAGTTTTTTTTCTTTCACTGAAATAATAATTCAGCATTTTTAGATCATAAACATTCATCTGCAGGGAGTAGAACAGAAAAGCTACCTGAGAGCAGAGAAGAGTACTGAGCTTGAAGGGTGGGAATCACCAGTTAAAGAAGTGTGAGAGGCTTTCTCTGTCTCATGTAAACTCTGATGGAAGATTCTTATGTTGTCCACGTGTTCATCATGACGATCTGCTACACTGGATCTGATAGATACATGCAAATACAGACATCACCTCAGATCTTAATCAATAGTTCAACAAAGATGTCTCCCACAAATACCTCTCTGAGAGAAGTCTTTCAAACTGTTCAGGAGGTGTTCTGATCCTCTGCTCTGAGAATCGACTGATGTGACAGGGGAAGTTGCTGTACGTGGCAGTTGTTTGATAGCAGAATGGAAGTGTATTAAAGAAAGCCTGAAAAAGACAAAACCATCAGCACGTGTAATGAGATCTTCAGGTGGATTCCTTTAGAGGTAAAGTGCACTCAGAAATGATGATTTCCTTTACTTGACTGAAAAAAAAACAACAACCCTAGGCGCTAGACTGTAATTGACTTGTTGTTTTGCTAATCTACGAGGACAGATCAATGGTATTTGAGTATTTTGCGCCAGGTGACACATACACTCATGAACATTCCTTATACACAGGTAGTTTTTAGACTTTTTAAGTGTTTTCACACATTAATGCATTTACCAAACCAAAATGGAGTAAAATGTCTTCTTTCAACTGAATGTCAATAAGATCACCAAAGATGTGTATATTTGTCATACCAAGAAAGTTGAACACGATAAATAAGCCATTCCATTTCTACCCTTAGACTTACCCCTTAATTCATTCCGTCTTTTTATGCTTTCACGTAAGGCGAAGGGGTGCCCCAAATCTCATTTGAATGAAGGTGAAGGACTAAGACAAAGAGGTATGTCCCCCTCCATTCGTAGGGAAGTTTCGAGCAAAATTTTCAAAAGCAAGGCTAAGATGGCGGCCAGCATGTCCAAAGAGATCCAGAAATGCAAGTAATTTGACAAGTTTTAAAATGAATAACAACCATTGTCAGCAAGTAAATACACCTTTATTGTCCTAATAACATTAAAGTTACACAATAGACTCTCATTTCATGTGGTTCATTATGTTTTAAAATTACCAGGAATGCTGAATTTGCAGATCCTCCAGAAGCATTTGCTTAATGTATTCTGCTTTTTAGCCGTTTCTTGATTCATAAGCATATATTTCTAGTTTCTCCTCATCGCCCTCAATTTCAAGGTGAAGGAGTAAGCATTAGAAAGAGAAATGGAAACTGACTTTATCTGAAAACGTTGTAAGATTAGCTATGCTGCTAATAACATTTTGCGTAGTGATGTAGTCCTTGTTGGAAAGGGGGCGGGAACCCTTTTCAGAATTGAAGAATTAACGTGTATTATGGTGTAAAAACTTTACTGAGCAAACAAATCCTTTCAATCTATGAGTCATCAAAAAAAAAACAAATCAATCAATTTGAAAAAGAGTGGACTTTAAGCTTCAGGAGAAAATATTTTCAGTAACTTACACTTGAATCTGGAGCCAAAGTCTCTTGGACCGTCTGTCTCTGTCCTCGAAGGTCCTGTACTGCCTTCAGAGGAGACACGGACACCTTTAGCTGTCCCTGGCACTGCCCATTGAAATCTGTGATGTTGTACCAGCCACAAACAGACTGAAATCCTGACAGAAGAGGTGACAGGTCCACAGATACAAACCCAATCACACGCTCAATCTCTGAAAAATAAATTACAAAGAAATTGGTGGTGTCCAGGCATACGAAGAATACACCGATATTTGAATAGAAGGATTGGTAGCAATGCATATATATGGTAGCAAAATATATGGATGGCAAGATTCAGTACATCTGGCATCAGGAGTTCATATTCCTCATTTATGTACTCTGGAGGCTGTATTCGTTATTTTAAAAACCATTAACGTTTGAACATTATGGATGTTTTAGCAACCGCAACATTATAAATGTTCATTAAAATCAGCTGCTGTGTTAATTTCATTAAAAATCATGAAATTTTTGTAGTTCTAATTTGTAATGTAATATTTTTACCTCCTTTGTGCCACACTTTAAAAACCAAGGACTGTTGGGGATCCAAAAGGAGCTTCTTGGATAATCTGAGAATAAGAAACATATATATACCTCACACGTAAGAAATATCAGAACAGAATCAAAAAAAACAAAAAACAAAAGCAGTGCTAACCTCATTTTAGTTTACATTACACATTTTTCCATTGTCTAAGTGTCCAAAGAGGTACTTGAAAATTTTAGAAATGTCACTTTAACGAATGATAATATGTTTTTACAGAGCCTTAATGAACAAAGTGAAAATAAAAAAATAAATAAATGCAATTTCAAAATTTCAGTTTTTATAGCGAACTAGTTACTCAGACAATTATGAAAAAGCAAAACAGTTACTAAAAGAAATGTGGATATTATGGTTGTCAAGAATCGAAAGAAAGGGGAGGCCATTATAACATGCAAATTTGCTCAGAGCTCTTTGTTTCACGTTTGTGTCCGAAGTAAAACTTTTGCATTTCCATGATTGTGTTCAAGTTAAATGTGACGATGCTAGATAGCAGATGTCCAGCTTGCCGACAAAGCAGGTGTCGCTAAGGTCTAGTGAAGCTAGTGTTGCTAAAACCCAATGCCAATGTCATTAATAAAACCAGAGTCATGAGGTTTACCGGCACTCTTGTTGATGGTCCCATACTGGGCAATCACTGTCTTTGACTAATTCTGTTGTCACTGTGTCTGTGGCATCAGCAGTGGTATAAGAAACACAGCAAGTGGGTAACCCTCCACTCCTTTCAGCCAGAGGGCATCCTGAGCATGAAAAGACAGATTAGAAGATTGAGTTACACAGAAGATACAGAATCTCGTCTCACATCACATTGATATCTTTACCCTTCAGACTCAAATGCATGGCTCTGTCCACAGAGATGTTGGCTATGAAGGTGTCTTCTGTGATGGGTAGTATGGATGGGGTCTCTTCAGTTCTGTCGTCTGATTGGTTGTTTGGTTGTTTGCTAGGGGAGGGAGCTGTAGTCGAGAGACATTCATCAGTGTTCTCTTCTCCAGAACTCAGGAGCTCTTCGATGGCTTGAGACTGATGTGGAGCAGAGATTGTGCTGGCAGTGATGTGAATTCGAAGAGCAGCACCACTCAGGTTCACAGCAGAGCGCTTGAACAGGGGATACACACCTGACAGAAACAGTTTAATAGAAATGTTAAATATTGGAAGAAAACAGAGAACTGCAATATCAAATGTTTTTGAATTTTAGAGATTTGTGAGCTTATGCATAGTCAGGATTTGGAGGATGTGTGCAGTCAATATTAAATAACATTTACTTAATATTTGTATATATTTGCACTTTTTCTTTAGATACAGTGCTTTGTGGAACATACCGGTAGATTGCTAAATGAATGATTGCTTTAAAACCAAACTCATTTTCAAATACCAATAATATTGACACTATGTGTTTTAATTTATGTTTAATCATCTGTAAGTTTATTATTTCATCACTTCATTCAGTCATTTGTCACTAGGCTGGTTGGTTTGTTTGCTCCATTGCTTGTTTGTTAATTTGTTCCATAGTTTATTCCTTAGTTACTTTATTTGTTGGATTTTCTGTTTCTTATTTGAGGTGTTTATCATTTTTTTATTTTTCAGCTTTTATGTTTTTGCCTCAGTCACTTTATGCATAGATCCCTCCTTAGTTTTTATGTTTAAGTTCCTTAGTTAATTAATTCCTTTGTTGGTGTGTAGGTTCCTTTTTTAGTTCATCAGCTATTCCCAGCATCCTTGGATACTTAGTCCCATCCATTGTTATTGTCTCCCTTAGTTTGTTTGACAGTTCCTTCCTTTGTAAGTTAATTAGTTCCTTAGTTAGTTCCTTCAGTAACATCCTTTATTTATATGTAGTTGCTTCCTAGTAGTTCCTAGATTACTTCTAATATACAGTGGTACCCCGAGATATGAAATGAATCCATTCCGAGGTGGCTTACGTATCTCAAAGCAAGTTTTACATGTAAAACGCCCAATCCGTGCAACGGCTCTCAGAAACAACAGTATAAGTTGAAAAAAAATGGAAAACCAAATAAAAAAAAAAAAAATCAAGTAATTTTTCTTTAATCCTTAAATCTACACATTTTTAATGTAACAAATGATAATAAAACACAAGCAAAATACTTAATACGTAATCAAATGCGAAAACTTACCTTGAGTGAAGCGATGTGTCGGAGGAGGTGGAACGGATGGCAGGAAACATTACGGCACCACGTATGAAAGTTTACTTTCTCGAGATATTTCACAAATTGCGAACACCAACACAGTTTCAAACACAAGCGCAGACAGTATCGAGCGTACTAGAGAGAGCGCTTCTGAGAACGCGTCACAGGGTTTCTCTAAGTTGTGCTACAGAACAACACTTTCCACTTGTTGAATTTTTTTTCAACACCTTGATTCTAACATTTGTTATAGTACATTATTGTTAATCTATACATAATGTTTCGCTTGATTTAAAACTGATTTAAAGTGTTTTAAAGCGTATCAGGCCCTTTTTGCACTTTCTGCACTGGGAGATAGATAGGAGCGCCAGGACCCGGAAGTGCAGCGAGGCATTAGACTTAATAAGCGGATAATAGAGCAATAAATGTCTGTGGTTGTTCGTATCTCGAATTTTTATTCGGATCTCGAAGCAAAAAAATTTCCTGTGAGACGTTTCGTATCTCGAACATTCCGTTACTCAAAGCATTTGTATCTCGAGGTACCACTGTATCTCTATTAAATATATGTTAACCATTAATGGTCTAGAACTGCCATCTAAATGTAATCTGTAGTGTTATTTACTGTTATTTAAGAATATGATAAAATAGGGCTGGGCAATAAAACGATAACGACATGTATTGCTATAGACACGTGATCGATATTGATTAAAAATGCGTTCGATAAAATGTTCAAGATATTTTAGTTTGGTTGCATTGAAACCATTCACTCTAGGGAGTAGGGTAGGTAGGGAGTGCCAATTGTGTAACAGTATCATTTTGGTTGCGCCATATCGCTGTTAAATGTTAAGAAAAAATTGTTAAGGGTTCATTGTGATTTTACAGTTATTATCTTCCATGGTTGTTGACATTTATGATCAGAGGGAGGTTAAGTTAATAATAAAATGTTTAAATGTAATCTATTTTTCTCCTGGTCCTTGGGTCATAAAAATATCAATAATTATTGATGTCGACTGATATCCTGATACAGTTTTCAGTCTTATCGCCCCGCCCTACAATAAAAAAAGTATGATCGATGAAATCTAAACAGTGTTAACAGTGCATTCAAATATACAGAGCAAATATATGTACCGCTGACTGTTTGATGCTGCTTCAGTCTTCCAGCTAGAGCAGAGAGATCCAGGAAAGCAGATCCCAGCAGACGGTCAGTGTCATGAGGTCGTACCCTCTTCTCCTTTCCAAAGCTGACCCAGAGTTGCACCTCCAGCTTCTCTTCCCTCAGGTACCAGCGCAAAGCTCGGGTCCTCCTTAGACTCATGCTCCTGCTGCTCTGAAATGCCACTGAAGCTAAACCCTCATCCCCCTCAGTCTCACTGGGAACAGGATGTTTGAGCTCTGAGCAAACAGTTGGCTGCTCATACAGTTTGTACCTGTAGTAGCAGTAGGTGGACCTCTGTAAATCATCATGCCCCGGCAGCAGCAAGCAGTGGATGGGCAGCCATGCTCTGGGCATGGAAAGAGACAAAGTCAGAGATTTGGAACTTTCTTCTGAAGCATCTTCATCCTCAGAGTTATCCTCATCTTCACTGCCTAGGTTCAAATCCCAGCCCAGTGCACGAGCTGAACTGATGACACGTTCTCTATCTGCATGATGGGAAAAACTGATGGAAATTTCAAGACCACCTGCTGATGAAAGACCTTGAGATGATGAGCTCGGAGGAAGAGAGAGACTGAACCAACCAGAAATACCTGCAAAAAAATTAAAGGTGTATAGTATTCATTCATTTAAAATTAACATTTTGCAGGTGCTTTTATCCAAAGTGACATACATTTCAAGGAATTCGCATCATGATTTAGAAAAATAAACAATTTTCACAGGGAAATATTAAATATCGAAGGAGACATTATTATAAAAATTACGTACTCCATTTTCACTCTATATGACTATAAGTTGACATTTGCATGTCACATGTCTATTTGAGATTTTGGTGCAGCAAATTGATAGAAAAATAAACAACATCTAATAGATCATACATATATTTAAATGTTTAAGAGTCTGAATTACACAAAAATTATTTCAGGGAGGAACAAAAAGTACCTTTATCCAACCACACATTTCATCAGTCTGAAACCACAACCTTTGCTATGGTTTACTGACAGAAAACAAACATGCATTTTGAATAAAATATGAAATAGACCAGAAAAATATTTTAACACACTGTTCTTTCTTTATTCCCATTTATTTAAATATTAATGTCTTCAGTACAATTTGTACAATTTGTATTTGTTGTTGAATTCATATATTTTAAATAGAAGACTGCTGGGGCAAAAGAACTAAATGTCATCTGATCAAAGTACTCTAAATATTCAATAAAACAAACATTCTGAAGAAAAAATGTTTATTCCTCATTAAATTCAATTTCTTATCTGCATTAAATTTAACTCCTGGCTAACTCATGCTTGTGGTCCTGAAGGTTAGAGAGAAAAGATTGATTTTATGTGATTAACCATAGTGTAACAGTCTCAGACGTGATGTAACTTTCCCAGGAGGATTTTGTTCTGTATAAATGGAAAAGAGAACAAGTGGAGAAGATATATAGTCTACTATTGTAAAAGAAAGGTCTGTTTCTATGGTAATAGTATATTTTTAAATCTTTAATCATAGCTGTAAATATATATATATATGGCGTTTTCCCTTGATTACGGTAGTTCTGTCATTTTGTAGCATTTTAAATGTTTCCAGTTTATTCTGAGGAGACAAAATGAAATATACAAAATTTTCAATAAAATTATCAAAACTGGGATTCGCTGGTTTTGTTGCTTTAGGGATATTTCTGGAAAAAAAATTGGTTGTAAAAATTTTGTGATTGAACTTTAATGCTCTTTTAAATGAAAATAACTTTTTTTTTAAATAAATAAATAAATGTATTTTATAAAAATTGAAGAAGCATTCTTGGAAATGTTATAGGGTTAATTTCCTCCCTAGTGTTTTATCTACTCAGTTTCCATATTTATGTAATATTTGTTCCATTTAAAACTTGGCTAGTAAAATGATTTCAAGGATGTGGCGGAATACGATGCAGTGGGGTAACTTTTCATTTCTGTATTTTAGTTCGATGCAACACTAAAAGTGTTTTCAATTTGAAAATTTTAAATACCACTTATTGAATTCAATGAACTGTCCAAAGCTTATGCTAAAAGTCTCACCACACAATATAGAGAACAGCTGAACAGTTTCCAAAACAGCACAGCTTTTTATTATGGGCCATAGTAAATATACAGATAAATATAATAAAGGTATCCTGTATTAAGTGAAATGGGTATTCTTAGATCACTATAAAAATATTATAAAAATGTTCATAAATACATAAGATATAAACCAATTCTACCCATAGAATTAAAAAATACAGAATAAAAAATATTTGCAATAGTTTCAAATTCTTTCATACCACTTCTTTTCTGGATCAGATCCACAAGTTTAATTTTCACAGTTCCGATGAGAGTGTCCTTCAGTCTTACATCAATCACTAAAAGAAAACAAAAGAAAAACAAATTTAATACACTAACATGCAGCAAATGTTAAAAGTGATTCAAAAGTAAACATAGTTTCCCTGTGTTTCATACAAAATATAACATTCTTTTATATTTTTCATCCTCCTCTCAATCAGGAAAGATAAGACGGGACTGTTTTTTTAGTAAGGCTCTATCAGCTGCTTTAACTCACTTTTGCGGGTGTCTCTGTTGTATATGGTGAAGATTGCCAGAGCCTCTTGCAAAAGTTCAGCCAGGCTGACCCTCTCCCCGCTGTCCCTCTGCACCAGCAGGTTACAGCAGAACTCTGCATGATGCTCAAACTCCGGGCAGAAGCTCCTGGCCGCCACACGAGTGCTTCTAAGCTCACCGTCCGGCAAGAAGGACAACTGCATGGTGATGAATGAGTTGAGTCCCACCTCAGAGTAAAACTGCAGAGAGCTGTCTTTGTGTGCAAGAACTCTAAAAACAACACAACACACACAAGCAACCAGTTAAAATAGATTACAATATAAATCTTTTTAATAGAAATTAAGCTCTTTTTCAAAAAACTGAAATGGTTATTTCGGTATAGGTTTACACCAAATTCTGCCTTTCAAAGAAAGCTCTCTGCTGTGATTGGTTGGATCATCGTTTTTGATAGACCAACTATCAATTCAACGTCTTTCAAAAAACTGAAAAACACAGTAATTTGAACATTAACAGTAGGCTCCAGCTGATGGGATTTTGAGCTCCCAGTGCAGAAAACAGAATGTACCTTCACATTAACCAAACTTTGATTGACTGACCTGGCAGCAGCCTGCAGACCAGCAGCTCTATGAACCTCCAGAACCAGTGTGACACTACGAGAGGGAACGACTCCACTCTTCATTCCCAAACTCCTCATAGGACGCGACTTGTACTGAATGGTTACTTCAAGGAGCCCTACAGACAAGCACTGACGCAATCAGATTCAAATCATTCAGTAGTTATGACCAGTGTTGCTGTGTGGCTGTCTACCTGGCGACTGATGCTGAGTGTCGTCAGGGCGGTCAGTTCGTGGTATCAGAGGGAGAGAGAACTGTTGAGCCTCAATTTGACCCTGTTTCTGCAGGGTCACCATGGCACATAGTTTAGACATTGGCAACAGTCCTCTGGCCACCAGCTGATCCCGGACATTGGGGTAATAATATCTGAATTGGTAAAATATTGATAATATTGATATGGTAAAGAGCAAATAAGGCCAAACTTTACACAGATTATTAAGGGAATAACTTTTAAATAAACTTTCTGAGAATAGTTACTTTGAAAAGACATAATTTTATTCTTAAACAATGAAACGCCAAGTTGATGCATTTTATGCTTTTAAAGTAGTGCTGTCAATCGTTTAAAAAAAATTAACAAACTTGTTTTTTTTTTGCAATTAATCATGATTCAGCACAATTAAAACACTGAAACGTTTTTGGAGATGTAAAATGTCATGTAAACAAAACTCTGATCACATGACCAAGGCAAAAGTAAATACGCGGGAAAACTGAAACGGGCCAAAGTGCTGAAAATAAAGGCTTGACTATAACAGACTGTGACAAAATGTTCTTCCTTGGTCTTATCCATACTTCTGGGAACATTTAACACATGGAAATACCATGAAAAAACGAGTTAATTGCGTCATTTTTGTAAAGACTTGATTGATCCCATTTGTCCCTTGCTCACTCTGGTATGGAAACGGGCAAACTAGCAATGGCAGAAACCAGTAGAAAAAGAGTCAGAGCTGAATATTCAAAACTACTGACAAATCAGAGCAATGACAAATTCCTGCCAATTATTCAGAATAACCCACCTACTGAATACGACCTTAAAGAGGTCTCATAATATTGTCTCGTTTTGAGGATTTATTTTTGTCGGTCAACACTTTATTTCTTTTTTTAGAGCGGACCACTAACTGAGTTCGACTTACCACTAACTACACCACATGAGGTGGACTATGATTTTCTTTAGCGAAAGCGTTAAAGAGTGGGGTAAAAAAAGTTTATGACTGACAAAACAAAACACAACTGAATTAAAAGAAATGGATTTTACATAGAGCAACTGTACCTGCACCAAACCTCAAACTGCACTCCTCCACCGCTCCTCAGTCCCTGACGGGCCAGAGAGTTCAGCAGTATCCTCTGCACAGGGACATCAGGAGGAGACAGTAGCACATGAGTCTCACTGTGGCCAAACACAGGGTCTGGCACACACAGAGTGGTCTCGCTTCTGTATGACTTAAGCTCCACATCTGGGGAAAGAAGCTCGTTAAAACCAATAAAGAGCGTTGGTTTTCAAGAGCGTTAAGATGAAACCAGTTACCACTCTCAACTACATGAGCATCAATGTCCTCTCTGCACTCATCCTGAGCTGGGAAGGAGTACTGAATGTAACAGTCAGCCTCGCCCCAAACTGTAGACTGCAGAGGGGTCAATCCCTTCACTCTATCCACCCGGATCAAGAACACATGCTCCTGCAGCACATCCACAGTAACTTTATCCTGAAAGTGCATTGGTTTAGAAACGAGTATCCATTAAGTCTAAGATCAGAAATGTTGCAAGAGTTTTAAGAGCTTGCCTTGGTCTCTGCAGGTGTCCTGTGGTCTAGCATATGCACTGGACGAGACACTGAGGTGACCTGGCTCAGTTCATCACCTGGGCTCACCTGCTGCAGGGCTCTGATCTGGTGGGAAAGACCCAAAGCCAAACACACCCTGAGGTTTCCACGGGTGCTACCACTGAACACATCAACCACCGGCATGTAACTGTCCACACCAACCACCGGATAGTTAGACTGGAGCAGGAGCTCTGAGATCTTGGGGTCTCTGAATATAAGGTTTAAAAACACAAAATAGTCAGCAGAGACATATACAATGACAAAAGGGACTTGCATTTGACCCATAAAATTCACTTTCTCTCGCTCTCTCTCTCTCTCTCTCTGCTTGAAATAGTAATGGTATTTCTATTCTGTTCTATGAATAAATTAGGAACTAAAACCCCCCAGATATTTTCAAAGCATTTTACATTTTAAATACATGTTGTGCTGTTACCTAAATATAATTTGTTTATAATATTTTAGTTCCAATTTATAAGAGTTTTTAATCACAAAAGCATAGTTTATATTAGATTTCATGACAAATGAGCATAATAGATCAGTCAACAAATTTAAAGCACACAAAAACGCTAGTTTTACAGGATTAATGCTCCATCAGCAATGATAGCCTAATACTATTAGCATTGCACAAAATACTCGTCACAGGTACGTTCAATTGTATTGTGTTAATGTGATAAAATTTCTTAGAAACAATATGGAGTGATGTATTTGCAAACATTTTTCAATATTTGTTGATGCATCTGGCTCCTTAGTGTTTACAATTCATACGTGGTTATTTCCACCCCTACCCCCTTATTCGCTTTTAAGGAGTAGATGGAGGGAACGAGAACTTGGCCTTTGTAGATCATAATTTCGACTCATGCTGCTTTTCCTCGGACCGGCTCAACTCTGTGTGCATTTGGGGGCTTTTCCCACCATGGACTTTTTTCTATTCCATTTGGATGATGTACTAAAAGCATTGTTGTTGTTGTCAGTTGTTGAGCTCACTGACTAGCCAGAAAGAATAATCACCATATGCATCACTATAGTGAGCGACAGATGGCTTTATACTAGTCAACAATCCTTTTTTTAACTGTATAAATGCGCTATAAACCAGCATTTCTACAGCACAAAAAATACCACTCCTGCAACGGTCTCAATTGTTACATGTTTGATTTCCTCTTCTTCTTCTTTTTAATGCCATTTGCTATTATATGACCGAGCAGAACTTGAATAAAATAGTAGAGTGTTGCAACTTCAAGCCCACTCAGAAGGCGATACTGGAAGCTGGTGGAAACACAAGGGTGAACCATAGCGAGTAGAGCTAAGCCTTTACTAAACTAGCACCATTCCTTAAATCTGTTGGAAAAGCAGCATTGGTCTTTATTTTTTTTTTCTTTGGTGAATTAGCTTGTAAAATAATGAGTTTCCCCACTTTGAAAGCCAAGAATCCACCACTAGTTTATAATATTTGGTCCATGATACAAAAAAAAATATTCAGTCCTGTTTGCAAAATTATTATTAGTTACAAGCCACATTATTTTTTCTGATGAAAAAGACCAACCTATGAGACATGTAGAACTGATGGAGGGGTAGTTTTACCAGCCCAAGCAGTTTATCATGATCAGAGCTGTTTGCCCTCAACCAAACTTCAATGACCATCATGTTGTTTTTCATCCTCTCCAGCAGTCTGCTGGTCAGTGCAACCGGAGCCACCTGTATCATGTTAGAAACGTATAATTACTATAAACAACATTTATAAAGTTATAATAAACAAAAAATAAAAAAATGGATAATAAAGAAAAATCCTAACCTGAGTAAAGCTGAAGGTCGGGTGTCTCTGAGCCCAGCTCACTGTTGATCGAGCAGGTTCCTCAGATCCAAGGAGCTTGCAGCTCAAGAAAACGTTGGGCTGCATGGGTGCACAGTTGAAGTCTTTCCCATCCGGTACCATCAGCAACAAATGAAGCAACACCCCGGGCTCTTCCACTTCCTGCTGCTGAGGAGAGCTCTGAAATCTGACATGAGGTGATAAGGATCGTGCTGGAGGAACCAGGATACTATGGATATCAGGAGAGGGGTCTCTAAAGCATGTAATCTCCTGCTGATCCTGTTCTTGTGTCTGACTGGAAGATAGTCCTCTTGGTGGAAGTTGTTGTAACTTTTGAGGTTGTTTTTTGGAGGAGAAATCGTTCTTGTCTGCTGCTAATTCAAGGGACACCTTAAAAACAAAACAAAAAGATTAGAAAATGAATCTAGATGAATCCATCAAAGTATTCCTTACCTTCAGAGGACCAAGCTTTTGTTCATCTGGACTTCCACTGGTTCCTTGCACCGGGAGAGCAGCAGAAATGCCAAGCGATTCACTCAGCAGTATGGAGCTCATTGGGAATAATGCAGAGCCAATCAGAGTGGGCTAAACAACATAGAAGAAATAGTTAGACTTCTGGCTTTATTTTTTTATGTTTGTTGTATCTTTGCTCACTTTCTTTTGAAGGGTATTTCTGGAATAAACTTTGAACGTTAAATTGATCTGCATCCATTGTTTCATCGACGATGGGCTGAATCTTACTGGAAACACATTTTGGTGCTGAAACGTCACCACTAAAACACAAAAAAGCACCAAACATCTGGTTGGGTTTTATTCAATAAAAAATTCTCCTTCTCCTACCATTGTACATATATGACGATAGGCTTTTGTGCTTGGTCCCATATTTCTACCATGTTCATTTTGACCTGAAATGCTACTGGTTTAATTGGATTTCACAATCATAGTAAGCTTTGCTATAAGTGCTATAAAACCAGATCTGGAGAATGGCAGATTGGTTTCGAAAATGGTATATCACTACTCAAAATAGTCTCAAAGAAATATGAAGAACTGTTCCTTTTAACAGCTCAAAATGTAAAGTACTCACCACCGTCTGTTACTTTACTTGATGTAGCTTTAGTGATCTCTGAGGGAACCTGTCGAGAATCCTCACACCCAGAGGAGAGGAGTGGAAAGAGGTACTCTATATAATAGAAGCTTGAAAGACCATAATTTACAAGTCAGGATTGTTTAGAATATTAGGAATATCTTTGAAATGACATGATGGGGTACCATTTCTTTTTATTGGGGGGCCGAGGTGGTCTTCCTTTTCTTGGAGAGCTGTCTGTCTGAGCATTCAATTCAGTGACTTTGACTTTGGCAAAACGAATATCTCCAAGCAAATCTATCCTGTCCAGTGTAAGTCCAGAGAAACCATCTTCTGCTTCTAGATGTTGCACATCAGAATTAGGCCTACAACAACGTCAATAAGAGAGAATTTGCACTTCACTCAAACCAATAGAATACAATTTATTGCCATTGGACACATTGAGAGTACTATGAAATGAGAATTAAAGTGTAAAAAAGTTCACCAAAACAGAGAAGACAGCTGATAAAAAAGAGACATTATAAAATATAATAGGTTTCACATTAAAGCTTTCTCACATAAACTGCAGAATTTTACAGAATATTCACCCATTACTTCCGTTTCATTTACAATCTACCTCTTCAAATTGTGCTGTTAAATGGACCAAAATTGTTTCAGTTTTATCTACTGTGCAGTGAGGAAATCATTTTTGGCAAAGATATGATGACCCATAAATTTCAGGATTTTATGCAATCTGTCTCTTCCTGTTGATTTTTTAAAAATCTAATAAACCCACCAATAAATGTATGATCATTTCTCTGTCTGTCATTCACTCACTGTGAATTTTGTATATTTTCTCTTTATTTGTAACAGAAAGGACAGTTTGATGATAGGAAGAGATGTGAGTAGATAGGTTGGAAAAAAATGAATGGCAAACTGTCCACTACTATACCATGGGGCCGGACCACAATATTTGATTTTGAACCTTTACATAACCTTTACATTGCCGTTTCAGAATTGCAAAAATATAGAAATTTTCTTTAAAATAATACAGGATAGCGGACCTTCCTGGAAGAAGTTTGAATGTTCCCCTCTGTGCTTGCGTGGGTTTCTTCTGTGTACTTCGGTTTCCCCCACATCCCAAAAACATGCGGTTAGGTTAATTAATTGAATAATCTAAATTCCCCTTAGGTGTGAATGTTGCCCTGCGATGGACTGCCTCTCACCCAATGTTTGCTGGACATAGGCACCCGTGACCCCAAAAAGTAATATAAGTGGGTTAGAAAATGAATGAATCATACAGGATTTGTATACTTCTATAAAAAAGAGAACTGCAATTATCTAATGTCCATTTTTAAAGTCGTTATCAGGGATCTATAAAATAATACTGGACTCTTTTCTTTTTTCTAAGTAAAACATAAAAAAGACTTTTTTTCTTAAGACTAGATTCACTCTGAACTCCAGCATCCTGCACAGCACCTCAAATAATCAAGTCAAGTGGTATAGATATATGAAATTCTAATAGAAACTAGCCTAAATGACAGAATCATAACATTGTATCTTTTAACAAAAACAATGACGAGCTACATAAAAGATACAATGTTATGATTCTGTCATTTAGGCTAGTTTCTATTAGAACAAATGACCTTGTTCTTCTGACAGGGCTTTTGTCCATCTGCTTTGCTCCAGAACCTTTTCTTTGATACTCCTCCTCCAAACACTTTTCTGAAAGCTGCCATAAACAAAAGGAGATTAGCTTCTAGGTGATTGCTAAAGGGATTATATCAGCTGTGTTCTACAGCATCGCTTACTGGTGCTTTGTAGAAGAGGTTCTCCAGAAGGCTGTGGTCATACTGAGGGTCATTGAGCTCACTGTCCATGTGAACACTATTGTCATCAGAGAGAGAATCTGGGAGAGAACCTTCACCATCCCAAAATGGTACCATAGATCCATTCATTCTAAAGTAAAGAGTCAAAGTGAACATGAAACATGATATGAAACACTATCCCTAGTTTAGTGTTGGGAAAATTAAAATTCTACACTAAATCCAAAGCAATCTTGATTACCTCCCAAACAGCAGATCCACAGCCTTGTCCTCCATGTTGATCACCACTTGACTTGATTCTTTGAGGTGCTGTGCAGGATGCTGGAGTTCAGAGTGAAGGATATTCTCGAGAAACTGACCTGAGGGGGGCTTGCATGGACTGAGGAAAAGAAGATGCTTATTTTAGATTTCTTTCAATTATTTTTATCCACCTTGCTGCTTATTGAACAAAAAAAAAATCATACAACGCATCAGTGGTGTCTCTGGAAAGAGAGTGAGGATCATTCTTCGCAGGAGCTTTTGACTCCACATCAGACTTCAAAGCTGACATCACCATGGCATTTCGGAGTTTGTTGCCACGCTCCAAAAGGACTAGAAAGAGTATACAGAACATTTAAAATATCAAATTACACTTGTACACTTGTAGCATAATTGGGTTGAAGCAAAATACTGTTTTGTATTTTTAAGTAAATACACATGTTTATCATTTTATTTGCAAGGCAATTTATGTCTATTTCTCAGCCCCTCGAAAAACAGACAAAAAAATCAATAGTTTTTTTTTTTAATCCTGAAACAGACCACCCATTACAAAATTACCCCCCCCCCCCCAAAAAAAGCAGGTAAACAAGTGAGCCGAGTTGATTATCGTATCAAGTGGGAGTGGCAGGGCATCAACTCCTCTATTTTCTAGCTTTTCATGTAAATTTGAAAACATAGGTTTTCCAGATATATCCGATTATACAAAATTAGAGAGCAGTTTAGAACTGTATATATGGTTACAGCAGATTTCTTGCATTTAAAGTGATAGGAAAATAAGAAAGATGGATTTTAGTGGAGAACACTAAAACTAATTAATATTTAATATTAATATTTACCTGACAAAAGGTCAGCAGGGTTTTGGGCAAAAGCACCATCTTGTATTCTGGTCGAAGAACTTGGAATAGTCTCTTGAAAATATAAGAAATCTTTCCCTCTGAAATATAAGAGAAAAATATATTTATTAGGGAAAAATATTACATTACACCTTTAGTAAATCTAACTAAAAATTCAATGTAAGCAATTATCAGAATCAAATTATTGAGAAAAAAAAACAAACATGTAAAAAAAGACAAATGCCAATAAATTCACATAACAACCTTCTTTTAGGTACAAAATAAAAACAAAAAAATCTGGAAAATATTGAGGAGAAGAAAATCATCTTAAAAAAGGAAACAGTTAAAACTATTAATTTTAAAATAATGTTTAGATGTTTTATAAAGGGACCTGGAAAAGCTCAGACAAAGACTCAACATTCAACCCACATAAGAGCCAAAAAAAACCTGGGGATGTGTCCAGAGCAGCTAGCCTGAGCTTCTTTCACTGCCTTCTGAACCTGGTCATGGTCAAGGGTTGTGTGTGGTGCTGGCCAGTTCTTCTGCTCGGCTGTTCCTGCAGGAGTCTGTGCATCCAGACTCAAGTCGGTGGTGGGGAGTGAACTACTGCTCTCGTATCCTTCTGTTAATGGTTCCAGGGCCAGTGTGACCTACCGCAGAATAAAAAGATTAATCAACTTATAAAAATAAACGTTCAAAATAACGAGATTAAAGTATACCCAAAAACCTTTTAATTAAGTTACATTTAGTTTGTGATGTTATTCAACCACTTCTCTATGAGAATTAATCAGCATTTTTGTGTCAGCATTTTAATGCGAACTATTTTGCAGACTATTCTTCATGTCATTATGTTGTGATAAAAAATAAAATGTAAAAAAAAATAAATCAAGGGAGTTTAAACTTACTACTGCAGTAATAAACGAATCTGTTAGTAAATATAAAAATAATCAATCTGTATTACATACAAAAAAACATAATCAATGACCTGAGAAATCCTAACCCACCTGAAGTTCTCCTAGTTTATCTGATGAAGGGGAAACTAGAGTGAAATAACCATTTATGGAGTGAGACAACGAGAGTCGAGCAATGCCAGGGATTTGAGCTCGAGCTATAGGAAGATGATCAACTTTAGTCAGCACATCCAGCACAAGTGACCCCATATCTGGAATAAACATTGAAGAGGAGCACATTGATCACAACACATATCAACCACAATTACATCAATCATGATGATGGGGAAAAAAGTGTGACCTGTTAAATATGAGGTTAGTTGTTTCGGTCCACATCGTACTGGAAAGCGAGCTGTGGATTTGACCGATTTCTGCTCAGTGTGTCCATCCTTGGGCTTGAAGAGTGTTCCATTGGAAGACTCTCCCCACCATCTAAGTCTGATCAAGGTCACAGGAGGAGGTTTGATGATGGTCCAGAGAACTTTACTCACGGTCACCCGCAGAAAGCACCTCAGATGGCCCTCGACAAGAGGAGGGATGCTGGTGGCTGGCGAAACATCGCTGAGGGCTGCAGAGTCATATCAAACGACGATTAACGAAAAAGTTGCGTATGCCAATGTTTTCTACGTCATACACAAATAAACACGTCTAAACCACACAATTTAAAACTTCGGTCTCCAATAGACAGGAGTTAATATGAAAGTAAAGATGTGTTGGTATGTACAACTATAAAATTGAAAAAATATGTTTTGTGTTTTAAAAAAGGTGAGATTTGCGACACACACACTCGTATTTAACACAATAACTAACCTCGTTTCCTGTAGGTCACACACTTTGAGTGTTTTATAGTTTTATTCTTCATTTCCTACACGTAGAATGCATTTAATAGCATTATTTGTGACTCGAAGCGGTCATACTTTGTTGACAGTTTCGTTAACAAACATAATACCGCTGAGCAACACCACGACCAATCAAATCGCACAACGACTTCTTCTCTTGGTGTGTTTAAACAGTTAAAACAGTTTAAGTAGCGCCTCTACAGGACAATGGTGAAACTGTTAAAGTGAACCGTTTTTAAAGTACCATCCCTTTTGTGTATATATGATTGTAAATTAACCGAAGAAAGATTTGTATGGAGGTATAATTGCATCAGGTAGATAAATACATACGTTTCTGATCCACAAATAAATGTGAAAGGATACACAAAAATAATTCCGCTTCACAAATATCTTTTCAAGAGTCACAAAAATAAATCCGATTAACAAATGTCTTTTCAAGTACAAATTCGTCCAAATTTATTTGTGGATCTGTTTTTCTACATTTGTGGATTTCTTCCGCATTTGTGAAACTCGACCTGTGAGTTGTGAATCTCTAGCTGCGCATTTGTGGATCTTGTCTTGAAATCTACCGCCAAGAGCGTTTTTTTACCATTACAAATACATTTACTGCACGCTCTAATTCTCTTCTCGTTTGCTAATTAGCATATTTATGATTTCATATGTTGACAGTTAAATTGTGTAGGTTGTGTTAACACAGTCTAACCTATTATACATCATAAACTGTAGTTCACTTTTTTAGTTTATTACTGGCTCACTTTAAAACCCTTTTAAAAATTGTTAACATTGCCATGAAAAAGGCAAATCATATTTGCATTAAACTTCTTGTAAAAAAATGTGTCTAAGCTTAACACTAAATGAAAGTCTAGCAACTCCCAAAATTGAAGTAGTAAAATTATAGAAATATTTTGTAACTTTTCAATGGACTGCATATTTTCGCACTGTCATTTAATTTGCCATTTATAAATTGAATATTCCTCACACCAACCCTATTTTTAATAACAAACCTCTTTACATTCTTTATTCGTGAGACACAAAAAAATAACAGCAATAGTAAGTTTACCAAAGAACAGTTTTTATAAATAACAAACTACAGTAATGAGGATTGTTGCTGCTACGGATGGAACTAATGGTCAAGGAAATAAGAACTTGTGCAGCTAAGGACGAGTTTGCTGGTGCTGTTGTGGCTCAGAAAGATGTTGCTGCTGAGGATGGAGCTGGTGCTACTAGTGATGGAGCTTGTGCTACTGGAGATATTCATGGAGTGCCACTGGGCATGGATATGAAGGTGGACCAAATGTAAGTGCAGCAGATTGACAACCATGTTGAGCTGATGCAGTTGGCATTTGAATTGATGCCATGTGCATTAGAAGCATTGCTGGTGCTATGGGTGGAGGCTGTTTAAACGTTTTTTGACACTAAAACATTGTAATATTATGTATAATTAATATTTGTTTTAATAACTAATGAACGTGAAAAAAAGACAAGACCTCCTGTCAAAATTACTACTAGTTTTTTTTTATTAGTATCAGAATCCAAAGACACAAAAGAAAGCTCTTAAATATACATCAAATTGTACAAAACCCAAACATTAAAGGTTTTGCTGCTAGTTACAAGCTCCTTGACCCTTTCCAGCAATTTTTTTTGAGCATTCTAGGAGAGCATTATGAATGTCTTTAGCACAAGAAATCTGAGATTTGATCATGCTGAGATACTGAGAGTATGACAGGGACTCGGTCTGAACAGTGTCAGGCTTTGTGGCTGTAGGTACAAGGTTTGGAGAGTGTTTGGTGCTGTCGATGCTCTGTGATAGGCACTCGTGAGCCAGCCGCTGAAAATAAATGGAATGGATTTCAACAATAATTAAAACAGAATTCTTCAATAATAAACAACACACATTACAACCTAAAAATGAAGTGCATTACCAGGCAGAGCTCTAGCTGATCACAGAGAGCATAGAACTCCTCTAAACTTTTGTCAAACCGCTGAGCTACTGCTTCATTACCCTTCCTGGATTTGGAGACATTACATGTACACATTAAACAATCAATCAATTAAAGTTTTATCTAATAATAGGCAAACATTTTAATGTGCATGTATAAGAAGGAGTATCTGAGAAGACATCAAAACAACAAAGAATTACAGCACAACCTTAAAACAACTGCAAAAAAATATATACATAAATTACCAGTCTGAGAAAAAAAAAATCATTTTGATAAATAATAATATTGTTCTTATGCATCCCAAATTGAGGTCAAATCATTGTAATATTAGCCTTCACGTCCTTTATATTTTTACAGGGCTGTATGCACAATCTGAGCTTCTGTGGGCCATAATCACAAATCATAATAGAACTTAAGCTTGTACCGAAACTTGCCTCCGAAAGTTTTTACTTTGAAAAGAAAGGACAAGCTTTTAGGATCACATTAGCAATGATATTTTTACCAGTTTGTCCACAATTCTATCAGCATCATCACTTTGTGGCAGTCACAGTAACTCACCTTTCCTGTACTAGCTGAGGTGTAAAAAAAAAAATAATAATAATAATTCTCTGTATCCCAGCCACGAGTCCGTGAAGCAAGCACACATTCCGCTCGCCAGGTGCTGGAGTCTAGGCGAAATAGACTAAACCCCAATAAAGTGGATGCTATTCTGTTTTTGCAAAAAACAGAATTATAAAAAAAAAATGTTAAGCCTAGATTACAAACGCTGCTTTATAAATGTTTAAAATATGTGGCATTATCTTGTTAATAATTAACCCGATTTATCATTCTATCATAATCATCTGTTGTCAGTTTACAGGGCGTTGTTTCCAAGCGCTTTCAGCCGAGATACAAATGCTTCGAGTTATGAAATGTTCGAGATACTAAAGGTCTCGTGGAAATTTTTTTGCTTCAAGATACGAAAAAAAATTGAGATACGAACAACCACAAACAGTTCTGCTCTATTTTCTGCGTATTAAGTCTGATGTCTCGCTGCGCTTCCGGGTCCTGGTGCTCCATTCTCCCGTTTCAAAAACTGCAAAAAGGGGCTGATACGCTTTACAACACTTTAAAATGAGCGAACTATTATGTATAGATTACCAATACCATAATATTGCTAATGTTAGAGTCAAGGTGTTGTAAAAAAACGTTTATAACGTGGAAAGTGCTGTTCGGTAGGGCAAGTTAGAGAAATCCTGTGACACGTTCTCAGAAGCGTCTCTCTCCAGTACGCTCGATACTGTCTGCACTTGTGCTTGAAACGTAAAAACTTTGGTGTTCGTGATTCGTAAAATATCTTGAGAAAGCTAACTTTCATACATAATGTTTTCTGCCATCCGTGAGAGTTTCAGTTTCCATTTTAAAAAAATGGATCCCATGTCTGAAAAATTAACATTTTAAATTAAATATTTTTAGCTAATCGATATATCAAAGACATAAAAATAAGAATCTAATCGAATTGCCGAATTAGTCCCCATACCCAGCCCTAATATAAACCCAGGTATAAGAATTATTTTACTCTGTTCAGAACCCCTTTAAAGGAGACACTGACAACAAGTGTGAGAAACTTAAATCAAGCACATATTCAAAACCCCTCTTTGGAACATTTCAATCAGTAATACATAATTCCACAAAATAAAATTACTTACTCCGTTGTTCTTAAACCGTTGTCGATAGCAGAATTATGGGCGAAATTTAATGACGCAATGCTCATGACATTCTGGAAAATGAAAAATAAAAAAATGTAATTACCAACAAAGGTCAGTGCTGACAACAGCATTGAAGTTCGCCATATTCATAGCAAGACACAAAACAACCTGCAAGCTGTCTTTGAGTAGAGGAATCAGCATCTTGAATCGGTGTACGGGGTCGAAATCTTGCTGTTGACTGAGCTGCTGCAGCTGCTGCTGCTGCTGTTGTTGCTGCTGCTGCTGCTGTTGTTGTTGTTGTTGCTGTTGGTGCTGCTGCTGTTGTTGTTGTTGTTGTTGTTGTACCTGGGCTTGCAGAGCAGCCGCTTGCTGAACAGCCATCTGAACATTGACTGTGTTAATCTGTTGCGACGCCATTCTCAATGTGATGATAGCCACTTCCGCTAAAAGCTAAATAGTAACCGAGGATGTGTGTGAAGTTCACTTCTAAGCCGTCACCTGTCGGGGGCGCCAGTGCCCAGGGTACTCTGCGAGGAGAAAAGATAAGCTCAGATTAGTTGGGTAATTTAATAATTATATATATATAATCAGCAAACTGGTTCGGAAATTAGGAAATGGAAATTAGGAAAAAGCTAATGTTATCGTCCATACAGAGAGCCAAAGTCCATCTATTTATTTTCAATAAACATCGTTCAATCTCCGGGAACCACATTTGAGCTTTATGATTTGCACGTTCAGTACTTGCCTACCGTCAGCACATAAATATTTGTAAATGCTGTCGTTTGAATGTAACGCTTTCGCTTCGAACGGAAGCTGTCATGTTAACCCGGAAGTTAAAACAGTAGTGCCCGACACATGTGTCCGACACTAAGGAATTTTAGAAATAAGTTTTAAAAAAATTGTTTTTGATTCATGCTGTTGGGATTATTTGAAAGGTTCCTCTTTTATTATACTTTGAGAGTGGCGTGATAAATGTGTTTGCTCGCCCGTTTCGTAGACGTAATTCAGTCTAATTCCCATTAAATTATTAATTATTAATTAAATTTGTCTCAGAACAAGCATGTTTGCTGAAGAAGAATGGACGCATTCTCCATCATCACAAGATGGATCGTCTCAAACTGTTAAGGTCTCCCCAGCACTCCTCAAGGTATGTTGTGGTTATTTTTCTTATTTAAGCATGAAACATTATCCCACAGTTAAAATCTTCTTGATTAAATAATCATGTGTTTGATCAATAGAATCAGAAATTTGATTAAAGTGTACATTCAAATTGAAATAAATAAATATTTGTGGCTGCTGATTATCCATGTGTAGATGCTATTTGTTTACACAGTTACTTCTAAAAGGCATTGGTAGTTAATACTCATCTTTCTCAATTTGCTTTTCAACAGAGAAAAGCTGTTAATAAACAAAGTCTTTTGAGAACTCTGCAAAGTCTGGGATCAACCCCAGACTGGGAAATTTTGGAACCCAAAGAGGATTGTGATGAGGAGAGAAAGACATTGTCTCCTGTCAAGAAAACTAAAAAGAAAAAGTGCAGGAAACGTAAAAGAAAATCTAATACAGCAGATGAAGAGAAGGAGTTGGACGAAGTGGCTCCTGAAACACCTGTGAAGAAGACAAAGATAACACAGCCAGTGAAAAAGAGTGGGGAAAAAAACAATGAAGGCATGTCATAATAATTTTGAACATTTACAATCTTATGTATGATGGAATTATCTTTTGATAGTTATTTATGTGGTTATTTTGCAGATTCAGTGATGTCAAAGGTTTCAATAAAAGATGATAAAACAGGAGTAAGATCTCAGATGGATGAAGGTCTGAGTCAGACAGAGAAAAGGCTCAGCCGAAAACAATGGCGGAACAGGATGAAGAACAAACGAAACTGTAAAAACAAATATCTTAAAAAACCAACAAATGCGGAAAACAGTTTGAAGGAGGAACCGTTAGTTCAAACAAAAAGTATCCCAAAAGCCAAGGATTTCCAGAAACCTACCAGTTGTTCTAAAAAAATAGAGACTTGTGAAAAGAATGGGATTTCCTACATCAAAGACAAAGCAACAGATTTAGAAGACACTAAAACAGAGGACTCTTCTAAGAAAGAAATTGTACATTTGAACTCCAAGAAATCCAAGAAACGCATCAGTAATTCTAAAAAAAGAGATAATTGTGAAAAGAATGGGATTTCATCAATCAAAGACAAAGTTACAAATGTAGAAGACCTTTACACAGAGGTTTCTAATGAGACAGAAACTGAAATGGTACATGGGAACACCAAAGAATCCAAGAAACTCAAGAAGTGTTCCAAAATAACAAAGGGTTGCACCGCAGACAGAATAGTTGATGATTTTGTGATAAAAACTGATGCATCACATAAAGTGATAAATGAGGAGTCCTCAGAATTGCAGAAAGAGAAATCAAGTGACATTTCAAAGACCAAAAATACGGCATCCATGGAACTGAGGGCGAAGTTGGAGAAGCGCTTGGAGGCGGCTCGGTTTCGCTGCATCAATGAGATGCTTTACACATCAACCAGCACTGAGGCCAAGCGCATGTTTCAGCAGGATCCAGACGCCATTGCTGTTTACCACAAGGGCTACACCACGCAGGTTCAGCACTGGCCCTCCAATCCTGTCGACTCCATTATCTCCTATATTTCCCAAAAGTGAGAGCCTACCTTTTTTCAGTCGACTTGCAGCCAGTTTTAGTTTGACAAGAATAGATTATTAAAAAAAAAAAACACACACAAATTCTACTTTATTCCTTTATTTGTAATAAAGGGAACTTGAAATTCATATAAGCATTGAAAATGTTACTTCTTTAATATAATTTGTATTAGTTCACTTTTTCTGTGTCATCACGCAGCTGTTTGTTGTAATGTACCAACAATTATTTCACACCAAAAATAGATCTAAAATGTATATTATATCAGAGTAAATCACTAAATTGCAGCTGTTCTTTGTGGTTTATTTTTTCAATGCCAGTCATTTTCATTAAAGGTTTTGTCTCCCCCAGATCAGCTTCTCTAGTGGTTGCAGACTTTGGCTGTGGAGATTGTAAAATTGCTCAGAGTGTTAAAAATAAAGTTCACTCCTTTGATTTGGCTCCAGTTTGTAAACTAGCCACGGCCTGCGACATGGCAAAAGTAAGTTATGATGTTTCATAAGCTTTCATTTCTAGTGTGTCCAAAAGTTCAAGGCATTGTTGTTTCTTTTTCAGGTGCCTCTTTCCAATTCTTCTGTGGACATTGTTGTTTTCTGCCTCTCTCTGATGGGAACCAATCTGCTAGACTTCCTGGTCGAAGCAAACAGAGTCTTGGTCATGGGGTATGTGTTTGATTTAATTGCGCTTTATTAACTGCTAAGATTTGAAATATGTCAGATCAATCCTCATCTTTTTGTTTCTTTTCTGGTTTTCCAGGGGTGTGCTTAAAATAGCCGAAGTGGCTAGTAGATTTGAAAATGTGCATTCCTTCATTCGCACTTTGTCAAACCTGGGCTTCAAGATTGTCAGCAAGGTAACTGTCTGTTAAAGTGGACTTTTATTTTTAACTTATCTTTCATGCACTGTGTAACATAGCTCTAAGATGGAGGCACTTATGTGTCGAGTTTTCAATGTGAAAGTGTTGCGTCTTTTAAGTTATAGTCTGTATTACTAAAGAGCCAACTATGAGATGCTGAAACGAGTTCTTTTTCCAAACAAATCTTTAGCTCAAAAGTGTGACGTCACCCAATACTACACCCCTCCTTCCACAGACGCTTCATCCATTCATGGTTTAAAACAAAGCTCCTTCTACTCTCAGTGCCAAGCCTTTGGTATCCTACAGTTTCCCCTTTTGCACCAACGTACATTCGAAATATGAAAGAGCTTTTTGCAAATGTCCAGTCAATCACCAACTTATAAATGTTAACAGATCCAACGTTACCGAAAGCATTACCGCCTGATAAATGATGAAGCAGCAATTTTAGCGGTAACGCTAATCAGCAGGCCATTGCACAAACCTCCTAAAAGCATAAATACACTATTGATTTAAACCCCTAAAATATTTTAAATAGATCAAAACATCTATTCACATTGGCCATCGACCCAACCTTAGTACCTAATGAGAGCAGATGGTTCAAACTACCAACCATTGCAGGTTGCATCCCATAAAGGAGTTACATACGAATGATTCTTAAAACGATTCATTTATCGAGTCATTTAAAATCTGGTAAAAATAAATGTGTAATTAAAGATAATTAAAGTGTTTTTCATCCTGTTGTTGGAGTCGTAAAAATCAAATAATTAGCTTTTCAAAATGATGATATGGGCATTTGGGGGAAACTTTAACCCTTTTTAGCTATAAAATGATATGTAGCAGTGCAGTAATGCTATGAAAAAGTAAATAAAACGCCTCTAAAATGGCAATATATATATACAATATATAATCCATGTGTCTGTGTAATATGAATTTATTTTATCAGTATAACCTAGTCCTAGATTCTAACAGTTCATTGGTTTTGTGGCAAATCTACTCCAGAAAATGGATTGATGTAGAGCCAGTGAAAATATTATTATACAAGGAATGGTGTTCTTTAGCTCTATTTATAATGAAGAACTTATTCTATAAAGCTTACAGTGTGCAAATAGATTTCTCTGCTTCACTAGTTACATGAACTTGGTCACCATGTGAGCCAGCAGAGGGAGCTAGTAGTACACCTGACGGCTCACCTGGACAAACACTTTAGAAAAACATACTTGTGATATAAAATAATGTAAAGTAATAACCCTCTGCAATGTTTACGATGTCTTTCGCCAACTCTCTTAATGAGGCTAACTCAGGAAGTGTTAATAAGTAGATGTTTTGGATAACATGTTTAGGTAATTTAATTAAGGATACGTTTGTTTTTTTTAAAGTTGCGTAACCAATTTTTAAAACTGAATTTGTTTAGTTTTGGAACTTGCTGTTCTCCAGTTATTTGTAATTAATTGTATTAAATATTTGAGACCTTTCAACTTTATCATAGAGACAATCTTTAATAATCTCTTTAATTATCATAAAAGAGTATATACTGTAATATCTTTGTTAGGGATGAAACACGGGTAAATCTCTGATCGCTGATCTCAGTCAGATCAATGGTGGAATACTTTAATAAGACTCTAGTTGATCTTTCTTCAGCCAATAAAAGGTGACAACAGGTCATGACAGAGCACGCAAAATATAGAAGTTCTTTAAAAGATGATGTGCATCTGTTTTCCTTCAGGACACTGAAAACGGCTACTTCTACTCTTTCGAATTTGTGAAGACGAAAGAGACTCGGGCCAATGTGAAGAAATTCAGCCTCCAGCTGAAACCTTGCTTGTACAAGAAACGTTAAAATGACTGAAAATGGACTGAACCCAAATCCTCAGAACTCTGTTTAAAATCAATGTACAAAACTTGTACAGATTTATGAAGAAAATTAATTTGATCTTTTGTGAAAAACATTGTCAGTTTATTGAACAAAACAGACAACAGTCCTGTATTTTATTAGTTTATTACAAGTGTAACTATAATCTACATTTCTTACAGTACCTTGACATTAAAACCATACTTCATACTCATGTAAAGCTTGTTTTATATTGAAAAAAAAGAAGAAAGTAATGTTTTTAAAAAGTTGGCTGCGTAGGAAGAGCTGCTGCCTCCCAGTTAGAGGTTTTCAGTTTGAGGCCAACCATGGGGCTCCCTGAGTGGATTTGGCTTGTTCTCCACATGCTTGCATTGGTTTTCTCCAGATACTCTGGTTTACTTCCACTTCCAAAAAACATGCGTCATGTGAACTTGTGACTCTTGCCATTACTGCTGAGTGTGAATTGTTGTGAAATGTGAGTCTATGCAACAGATTGGGGATCTGTTTAGGGTGTAACCATTCCAGAGATGTGTGCTGGAGGTTTTGCCACCTCTGGAGGTCTGCAGCCTGTCGTATTGAGCCAACTCTTACTTTAAGATGCTTTTTTGGCTCATTGTCCATGTCCAACATATTATGAGTCACTCTACTGATCTGGTAGCACTTATAGCACAAATAATCAATCTCTCAGTGCACGTGGTTAAATATTATCGTCATATTTGTACTACTTAGTACTTAACTTTTAAGTTACATTGTGTTGTAAGACCAGCAGAAATGAAGCATTGATATTTTGTTAGCTCATATGCTTAGGAACTGTATTCAATTCTGGCTTTACAATCAAAGAACTTTGCTGGTGAACATTCCAGCGTTTATTATTGTGGTATTACAATAATCAAGGAAAATTTGTTTTATAGGAAATTCTTTGACCTTATTTAACAAAAATGCTACTGGTCTAATTGGATTCATTGATCAAAATAGAGCGAAATCAGTTGATCAAGCTAAAAGAACAGCTTGATGTAATCAAAAACTGTTAGGCACACTTTATCATCTCTGTAAAAAGAAAGTGGTGTATGCATTTAAGCTACTGCATGCTAAAGGTAAACAGAAGAGCTGCCTGAAAAGAAATGCTTATCAAAGTGAGCATAATATAAACTGAAACTAAGCTACTTCACTTTCTGAGTAAATCTTAATGCTGTGTTTAATAAAGCTATTTAACAGCGCTGTTGCCCTTTAACTGCTATTTGTTCTAAAGAGGTTAAGAGTTGGGTGAGCAGCATCTTAAGGAATCAAAAATGAGATAATTTTCTTTTCTTAATTGATACTAAATCTCTCAGAAAGCATGGCCTCAGGAAATTTTTGCAGGGATGAACCCATGAGATGTCACACAGTGCTTTTGGCATCAAAAACAATAGAAAAGTGCGCCAGCTCAGCGTAATTCCCTGGCTGGACTGATAGAGTCCTTTCTGAGCAGCGAGGGTCTTGCATCAGAGCGGAGAGGGACTCGCGCTCCATCCTGGTTTTCTTTAGGAAGTAAACAAAAAAGTATTAGAATTACCTTCTTTTAAAAAAAGAAAGTTTTGGCAAAAGTGTAGAGTAACGCAATATAATAAGTTCCTACTAGAAACGTTATTTATTTGTTATTTAATCACAACAGCACATGCCTGAAAGCACAAATATTAAAGTTTCTACACCTGTACCAAAAAAAGAATAAAAATATATATATACATCTTTAGGATAAATATAACTTTTTTAAAATCCATATACTTGCAGAACCTAAAGTGTTACCTTTTATAAGTATAAAAATATTTTAATAAATATTTAAATATAAAATATTTAAATAAGTACCTTTTGTGATGGATCGCTTTTCCCACATTTACTACAAAGCAAAAAAAAGTTATTTCAGACAACAAAAACTGAAGAATGCTTTGGCATTGTAAAATGACATCATCAGCCTGAAACTTGAACAGTTTGCATGTCGTGTGGATGTTGGGACAGTGGTTCAAGTGGTTGTTATCTGCCAGCCTGCAGAAAGCACTCTGTATCCTGTTTATGAACTGTGCAGATTGCTGGTCTAGGTACAGCGGCCCAGCTTCCTGTTTGTTTCAACTCTTCTCACCTGTATGGTTATATAAAAAAAACTAACCAAACCTGTCAGAAAGAAGCTGTACTCACCAGAGCACACATGAAACGATGATTAGGACGAGAGTGATTGCAGCAGCCGAGGTGAAGCAGATAGTGATGAAAATAACTGAGCAAATCAGAGAGAAGTCAGTGCACGCCTATTGCTAATCCTGTACTGATGGAAGCAAAACTCACAGTGCTGTTTCTCTTCACTGGTCACATCCACCTGGAGGAGGACTTTAGCCTTGTGGTGATGGTACGAGACATGGCATATGTAGAGTCCTGCATCCCAGTCAGAAACAGGTGAAGGAAACACCAATGCCATTCCATCTGTGTGTGCTGCAGACCCATCTGACCTGAAAACATCAGAGTATCAGAAGTGTACATGGTTTTGGAAAATGAAGAAAACTCTGAAATGCAGATAAGCTAAAGGCCTCCGACTCACAAGCCTTGATGTTCGGTGTAAAAGGAGCCTCATCAATGTATTGAGGACACATGTATTGGTCACATGAAATCTGATTGTTTATTCGTTAATCCAGAATGATTAACACAAAGATATTCAACAAATAGAACATAAAATGTCACTTTCTGAAACACTTTACGTCAATATTGTGTTTTTTACTTATACTAATACAACCATGGCCCTTAAACAGCTCTTTGATCTTAGGTTTGAAGGAGATTGTGTGATTGATTTCTTCATTGGACAGTGCTCACTGGTTTGAAGGTTCTGTATTTTTACTGGCTCTTGAGGTACTGTGATAGCACTTTGTTAGTGTACTGGCATGGTATTTTGGTACTTGTGGTTCTAAAGTTGTTCTTTGTTGTTTTTAATATGCTATATACAGATACTGGTCATGCCAAAGTTTGTTTATTTATTTAATACATTTTATGGTTGGTTATAAATAGCACCTTTGAAGATGAGTATTAAGTGGCACCTAAAAGGTTCCCTTATGAAAGTGAAGTTTCTTTATGCTGGTAATGAGAGGCTAGTTGTACCCAACTGTTTTTGGTATTATTCCTCTCACTGTTAAATAAACCCACAATTAAATGTATTGACAGATCATTTCTAATGGCAAACATTCAGTCAGCTTCGGTTAAAAAAATATTTTTCCCTTATTTTATATCTAACACAATAAAGTAAATATATTTTTTGAATTCATAAAAACCATTGAGACATCAGTTTTATACTTAATAAAGTATAAAATTATAACACAGATATCATTAATTCTGCGATGGACTGGCAACCTGTCCAGGGTGTACCCCGCCTCTCACCCAATGTACACTGGAGATTTACCCAGAAGACCCCCGTCACCCAAAAGGGAATAAGCGGTTTGGAAAATGAATGAAATATCATTAATTGCTTTTTTTTTATTAAGAATTTCTAAATAAATTTGGAAAATGTAGTGGAAATCTCACACGCATCTTTGAATCGTAATGATCATTGCTGATATCTTGAACTCTATTTATTTCAGTACATGGGCCATTCTTTTTGTTCCAAAAGAAGTTCTTAGAATGTGCTCCTTGACATGTTCTCAGTTATTGGTAAGGTTGCCTGATTTAAGCAAGAAAGGTTGTCCTCACCTGTAACAAGCTGTCTTGTATGATGGAGCATTACCATTAGCTCTGAGAACTATCTTCTGATTCGAGAGGTTTTCTTCCAGCTCCAATCTATGCTCATGTTGGCCTCGACTTCTTCGATGAACCAATGTTTTGTTTAAGACTTCAACAGAGGAAATAGCTGAGTGGAGGTAAAAAAAACACTTAATTTATAAGCTAAATTTTATTTTCTGAGTGAACTGAAGCTGCAGAGAAACACTCACAGTATTGTGGAACACGAATCCTCCGTCTCTGGTCCTGGCCAAACTGGCTCTGAACCAGACAGATTAAGTCCTTGCCTTCATACATGCTGAGTTCAAATTCAAATGTTGAGCTTATTTCAACTCTAGTTCCATTATACACAAATTCAACAGTGGCTTGGCCTTCAGCATCTTCATCAGGAACGATCCAGGAAATGTTAGGTTTCAGCCCTTCACCGCTGTATTCACACACAGCTTGCCAGATCTGAACATTCTCCACTTCAGCCACCATCACACGGATGGAAGATGGCCCTGAGAAAAATATGTACACATTTCTTTTAAATATTGAATATATTATAAAACTGTAGCTAATCATATCTCTTCAGATCAATGTAAATACCAGAATTTAAATATATACATTATTCATATTCCATACTTATACATAGAACCCAGAAATTAAGAAATTGATAAAGATGTGAAATTAATAATAAATTAAACTATGCTTGACTCCTGCTGAGCCCCTCACAAACATTTTTTCCCATCCCATAGTATCCCAAATTGTTCAAAAATTATAGTTTCAGATTAAAAAATACATATATTCTCAGCTTATGGCTTTAAAATAGCCATGAAGTACCCAAAATGTATAAATAACTCACATTATTTTTTCAAATACAGTTCAAAATGACCTTAATCCTTAAAAGTCTGGGTCCTTTTTGAGCATTATTTTTACTACTTTACAATTTGGTCAGATAAAATACCTTTAAAATGTTTGGTTTTCTTGGCAATGCTTATCATACATTTTTAAAAAACAATTCTAGCTTAGTTTTTTTATTTACAAATACTTTTCTCATTACAATAGACAATAATTCCACAACAAACCTGAAGCTGTACAAGAACAATTGTAAGTATTACATTTTGTCACAAATAGTTTTTATGTTTTATAACAAAAAGCAAAATAAAAATCAATAAATCTGCCAAAAAAAGCAAAGAGAAGGTCAAAATTATGTGAAAATAGTGTCAAAAATCCAGACAAACATCTCCCAAACCTTTTACATTATTTCAAGAACTTTTTGTGTCAGAACTTTGATCTCATACGATCAAGGGTCATCACTTCTTTTCACCACTAGTTGGCACTAATGTCACCGATTTCGGGTTAGTAAAATGAAACTGAAAGACAATTGCACATTTTTTCACATTTTAATTTGAAACCTTACTAATTACGTGTCATAACTCTTGTAATATTCATTTAAATCTAAAAAGTATAAAAACTAATGAACATTTTGACATATTACACATTATAATTTGAATCAAAATTAAACAATAGGCAGTTTGCGTCAATCCTGCTTAATTCAAAACAGCCGCTGTGATTGGCACATGCACCGTTGCGTAAAGAGTTTTCTACTCTAAACATTACCCTGAAAGTGAAACTTGCTACATAGCAACCTCTTGCACTGCTATCCAATAATATGTCAGTTGGATTCCATCCACTCTTCATCCTTTAATCCCCCCCCCCCCCTAATTTTTTTTAAACAGAGAAATCACAATGTTTTGAAGAAATAACCAATGAGGTTAACATGCTGCTTACCCAAGGCTGGAATGACCATGCTCTTGTTCACTGGTTCCTCAAACCCCTCCTGTTCCACCGCACAGGACACAGTGCATCCGGTGAGTGAGTAAACAGAAACACGAGCCACGCTTTGAACAACACCTGTTTGGCTGGTCCGAAAGTTTGCCTGACTCATGATGAACTCACTAGAGCCAGAATCAATGCCATGACACTGCGCTACCCAGCTGATGCCCACTAGGACTGCTGGACTATGAGTCTCCGCTGTACACTCCAGCCGTGCAAGTGCTACGCCACTCTGCCACTCAGAGCTCCACTGGAGGGTCACACTGGGTGCTTCTGTAAACACAGACCAGAACGATCAATGGATAGTATCTCTTCAAAACGAAGCTCTACTTTTATTTTTCTATCTTCCCTGCTGTGATCACTTCTCCTTGTTTAATCATTCCTCATAGTCATAACTTGTTTGTGATTTTTTAAATAAATGAATACACAAACTAAACTGTTAGGTAAATGAATAATGTACAATATTTACTTAAAGGTTTTGTTGGTTAACCTCTTCAGACCCTGCATATATCACAATGTAAATATTACATCTAAATAAATTATTTAGCTTTACTAGAACTTAATTCAGTCATTTTAAAGCCTCATTTCCAATACGTTGACTCTTTATCATCTACTTTATGTATTACTTGTGTGAGGAGGACTTCACTGCTAAAATAAACGAAACTGTTTTCATTTTTTACATGCACATACCAACATGTTTTGTTAGTTTAATTATAATAGCAACATTCTTTAACTCACTAGCACATTTTACAGCATCAGCCACTAGCTCTCACACAGTTATTAATAATATTTGATCCTTTTTGTGCAAGCCTTAAGAAATGGACAAGTTAATTTTACTCTTTAGTGGCACTTGTCAAATAATTAAAGTCTGAAAGGGTTAATTTTTCAATAATACAAGCACTTTGTAAAATTTTAATGATGAGTATGATTGTGAAAATGTATTACCGCACACAGGAAGTGTAGTCTGCCGCACTTGTTTCTGCATGAAGTCAGGATGTTCGACTATGCAAGCAATAGAATATTTGCGGGTGATGCAGGCTGGCACAGTCAATACACTTCTGGCTGTGTATGAGCTGTTGGAGTATGTGACATCAGACTGAACTGTACTGTTGATCTCAGGTGGTAGGATCCAGGAGACATTTGCAGCAGGAACAGCATCGGAGGCTAAACACTGAATGCGAATGTAATTTAAATTCTCAGCTACATCCACAGTGATGTTTGGTGGAAATGTCACTAAAACACAAACAGGCCTCATTCAGTGATAGAGAATGCAATACATTGAGATGAAACGTCTCCATTGGAGAAAGTGTAATACCTGGCAACAAGGGTTTTGGAATTACTTGAATTGTGAACTCCAGGTAAACAATATGTTTTCTGTACGAGGCCCGGCACTGGTAAAGTCCACCATGATCCAGATCTACAGGTCCTCTGATAAACAGATTGTCGTCGACCACAATCACATCCTCTGGCAGTGGTTGGCCTTCCCTTCATTTAAAAATAAAAACTCTTATTGCTTTAAATTTTTCAAAATATATTTGAAAGAATATAATGCATTTTCCTTAATGTACAGTGCTCAGCATCAAGGAGAACGGCCCCTTTAGAAACTATGAAATTAATCAGTAGCTTAATGAACAAATTAAACATTTTCAGAGTTTTATTGAACCCTTATTGAACGCCATAACATGAAATTTAAGGTTAAAAATTACTTATAACTTGTATCTTACATGTTTCAGTTTTACTCAAATTGAATCATTGTCGTGTTGGAAAGTTCACAACGACCAAGAGCACGGAGTGATAGCAGCATCTTCTCCTTCAGTATAGAGCAGTACATTATTGAATATACAGTCAATGAAATGCAGCTTCCATCACCAGCAGCCCCACATAAGGACACTTATGTGCATCACTGTAGGCACCATGCATAAACCATGACTTCCAAAAACAGTGATAGTTGTCTCATCACTCCAGAGCATAGGGTCCGTAGTGGATTATATCCATGCATGCCATTCCGCTGCAGTGTGCGCTGTATGGTGTCTAAGGAAATGATCAAAGCGCTTATCAGAAGAGGCTCCTGTCGAGATGTTAACGTCCATGGACGGCATGGACATCTCTGATGGTTGCACTTCCATCACATTTTGGATCACTTTTGTTACAGTATTTTGACTGATGTGTTAAGATTTGCTGATTTTCCTGTAGCCCTCACCTTTATTGTGTAAAGAAATTATTTCCTTTCTCAGATTTTGTGACATTTCTCTTCCATGGGGAGTCATTGCTGACAACATGAAATTGGGAGGGTTTTATTTGTTTAGAAAAAGGGTAATACCCTTATACAGTCACCTGTCAGCTTAGATGAACCATTATACTCACCTGTGGTTGAATGTCTATTAAGTTTTTATGGTTTCTATAAATATACCTTTAGGTTTTCTGACAAATGTAGTGGGGTGTACTCATTTATGCTGAGCACTCAAGATGAAATTGTGTTTAATCAATTCAATCAAACTTACCTTAAACAGTTAATTTCATAACTTGGTACATTCCCCAAAACCTCCATTCTGACATTAATGTTAATATCCCCCTTTTCAAAGGTTAATGTCTGGTTTGCACTGCTGGCAGAACTTGAGACTTTCAGCTGAATTGAGGACAGATCTAAAGAAAGAATATATATAATTTTAAACATAAACATTTAAAGACATTTTCTGTATAAATGACATGGGTAAACTCACAGTAAACTGGCAAAGTGACAGTTCTTGTCGTCAAAAAAGGTAGAAACGTGTAGCCAAAACTGCAAGAAACATTTTGTCCTTCATAAAGTTCTGTTGGGAATCTAAACGAGCTGATGACTGAATTGTTTTGAGTGATGTTTGTCTGTAAAAGTTGTATTGGGTTGTTGAGTTGTTTAGGCAGTTTCCATGTGATATTAGGATGTGGTTTGCCTCCTGTCGCTTTGCAGGTAACTTCTTGGAAATCTCCTTCGTGCATCAAGACGGTCTCCATGCTCACAACAGGAGAATCTGTCAAAAAGTGCCAAAAAGCACAAAAAAGGTTAAATTCAAGAGACTCTTCTTGTTTTAGAAAACTGAGGAGAGCATCTCTGTGTGTGATCTAAAGGTTAAACAAGCTGACTTTTCAGATCAGCAGAGTTGTATCAGCTGTTCTTGGTGTTTACCAAGCTGCTGGAGATGCTAACTTTAGTTCCTACAAGGACACTTGCTTCAGATGGTGTGAAACTTGAAGTAATGAAGGATCGGTTAAGAGTTGGCTGGCATTGTTTGTATGATATTAAAATCAGAAAACCTGTTAATTAACCTTTTGTCTGTAGTTTAAGTGGCTAATGCGTGATGCTAGCTATATTCAGGAAAAAGGCTAAGCGCTACAAGCCCTGAAATGCCATTATTGCAGTTGGGGATTTATGACCGTTACTTGTTCTAGCTTTAGATTGGATTTAGAACTGGAGAATTTTTGATGATAGTCAAATCTTAAAGCGATAGTGTTACTGTTCATCACATGGCCATCACAAATTTGACTCTTCTCAAATGTAAAGGGGTAAATGTATTTGTTACTGTAGCTCTCATATACCTCATCAAAATAACATTCAAAAATTGTGGAATAATGAGTCTACCATTGTGGCCAAACTGATTCGCTTTCAAGATGCGCCACCTGTAGCGCCACCTGCTGTCTGTATGAATATCACAGGAATTTAAGTATTTGTGGCTGTGTTTTCCACATACGTCATCCACAGCGCAAGAAAAAATGTATCAAGATGAGCCTGCACTTTTGAACAGATTGATATGCTTCTGTGATGATTCACCCATTGCGCCACCTTCTGACTGGATGAAATGCTAAGGAAATAAATGTATTTGTGACTGTACCTCCCACATGCTTCATCCAATGTGCATGAAAAATGCAGATGAGATGTATATGCTTATGAGATGAGGCACTCATAGCGCCACCTGCTGGCTGTATGATTTGTCTTTTTATGACCTTTACATATTATAAAAAATAGCTCTTGCCAATAACAAGTGAAAAAAATGACCAGGGAGAGGCGGCTTTGGCTCATGCATTGTGTGAAGGCCCATCCATTGCTGCTTGCAGCTTTAATGTTACATTGATAGTTTGGTGAATTAGGGTTCAAAATATTCCAGAACAACATCAACTTTGTAAAATGATGTTCAGAACTAATATATCAGGGTTTTGTTGCTCTGTATTAATTTGGTGATTGAAGAGGTTAAGAAGTAAATCTCAGAGATGAAAACCCCAGCATTGGTTCAGTGTATGTTTGCCTTCTGAAAGACTTCAGTGTGTGACTTGTGGTCGGAGAGCTTTTTCAAAAATGACAGCACCACAGGAAACACGTGCAACCGTGGCACACACACAGACTAAGTGAAGTTTGTTGGTGATCGTTTTTAAATCGTCCCTTGACACTCGACCCTTGATCGAAAAACAGAACTTACCGAATGTGTCCACCTCAATGTTGGCTCTTTTGGGCTCAGTAAAAGCCGGATGTTGGACCACACAGGTAACAGTGCTCTCATTATTTAATACGAGGGGGAAGAGGAGAACACTGATCGAAGTGATTGTGCCATTGGGGTGAGCTGCACGAGTGGTGGTAACAGAGAAGATGTCGTCTCTTGGAGAGTTACCAGCAATCTGCCAGGTAATAATGGCTTCAGGCTTGGCACCACTGGCTGAGCAAGTGACAGCATGGTACAAACTTCTGTTCATGATTTCCTCCTTCAGAGTGATGGCAATATCAGGGCGAGCTTAGAGAGAGGGAGAGGATTTTACAAGCTTAGTGATATATATCACCCAAAAAATGTAAACTAACATCTTTTATAGTAAGTACTCACCAATAACACTGAGAAACGTCTGACCCTTTGTTTCATCCTCTTCAGAGTTAAAAACACACATGTATTCTCCTTCTAAGTCGAGGCTTGTCACATTCACCCTGACAGTCAGGTTTGTAACGGATGATGGCATGTCAAAATGATCTTTTTTGAAAAACCCATTGATGTAACTGTAGCCTGCCATTTTCTTAGCTTTCATAGCAGAATCCAGACGGTTCCAGGAGGAAAACTGGATGGTACTTTCTCCAGTGTACAAACAATGCAAATAGACCTCCTCTCCTATAATGCCTTCCACAGTTTGGTTGAGGATCAAGTCTCTTTTCTCCAAATCTATCAAAAGAGGGAAGATGAGCAATGCTCCAGATTTAAGCTTTTAAAGCATATAGCACCGTTAGAATTCATCGTTTGCTCACCAGTATCTCTCACTGTCAATAAAATGAAAGATCATCAAACAAAGATCAAAAAAACAAACCGATCTTGTTGTATCCATTTAGCATCCAAAAATTAAATGAAATAATGAATGTTATAAAAGGTTTCAAATTTATATTAAAAGTTTGAAACATCTCAAATTGTTTACATGATTGTTGTTTTTAAGGACGACATCAGATTCCCATTTCCCAGACGTTGACATCAGTGCTGTTGCAAAACATCTATTGTACACGGTCAGAAACAATGTTTAAAATTACATGTTGCCCCTTTTAATGATCCTGTGCTCCTTCTGATCTTGTTTCCTGTCATCATGCAGAAGTTGCACAGCATCCTCAATGAGTTGCTGTAGATGATGACATGTTTGTATTTTTGCCAACTATATGGCAATAGACACTTCTTGGCCTGTTAATGTCAGCTAGGGGTGCAATGGGGCTATTCCGAAGCCTGCAAAGTCATGTCACAAACATAGCAACCTGAAAACACTTCAGTTACAGAAGACGTTGAAGCTAAAAAACTGATACTTTTTTTTACTGCTTTACAATTAGTTCTAATAAATTATTATTTTTTTATTACACAATAATTCCACAACAAAACTGAAATTGTCCAAAAAAATACAACTCTGCGGAAATTTTTACAGTTTATAGCGAAAATCAAAAGAAAAAATGACCCCCCCCCTCAAAAAAAAAAAAAAAATAAATAAATAAAACCTTTTTTACAGTGCTCCAAGCACTTTTTGTGCTTTTTTGTGAATATTTTGTAAAATTCCAAGGGTTATGCCTTCCTTTTATAACTATATGGCACTGATGGCACCAATTTGGGGTCTGCTTAATTTCGGACATTTTAATTAGAATTACCTTGCAAATTATGTGTCATATATTTTAATGTTCGTTTAAACTAAAAATATCAAAACTAATAACTTTTTGAAACCAACAAATATGTGAAATAAATATTTGATCGCGTCATTCCTCTTTAATTCCAGACAGCCAGTGTAATTGGCACATGCACTGGTGTGTGCTGACACTTCTAAGGGTTAAGCTGCATGAAGAGCTAGTAAAATCGTTCGCATGTCTGAATGATAACTTCAAAACTATAGTCTTCTGCTTTCTTATTTTAGATGTACATTGTCTTTTTTGTTTTATTTGCTCACTTTTATTTAAAAGACACGGGGAGCGCAATACAGTAGTAGTTAGCAAGTCTGGAAGCCACATAAAACCGATTGGAAGCTACAAAAGTAAACAAAAGATGTGATCGATTGATTCTTATAGCGAGACATGCCCCAAGCAGCCTTGTACAGGCCAATACCAACATCTGGGATTCTGGTTAAAATCAAAGCATGTTCTTTCTGATTGTAGCTTGCATGGTTACCTCAGTGCTTGTGTGTATATCCACTCGGCCTGACAGTCTAAATATGCACATCAGATTGATTGAGGGGTGAGCTATGTAGAGTGAACCTTGGAATTAACTGTCAAACTGTGCATGTGTATACTCCTGCCTTTCACCTATAGTGAGAGCCGGGGTAGTATTTGGTGTAAACTTACACAGCACATCACAACCGGCCCACAATAGCTCTACAAAGTGTTCTCATAATTTGCACAAGGTAACACAAGGGATGTCATATGCATCTTGCACAGTCTCTGGAGTTGCTTTGCACGAAAGGAAGCAGATGTTTTTCAGTCATGTGACAAGACTTTCTAATGCAGGCATTTCACACACATGTTGCATGCTGCTGTAAACCACAAACATCCCACTGTACCCGATTTATCTTCATTTAAATGATTATAACAGTTCACATTTCTAAATCACAGCTGTTGAATGCCTCATCACTGAAGTGATTTATTGCTGTTATACACCAAAACATGGGTAAGACCACAAAGAAAATAAAGTGTTTACCACCTTTTATCTGGAACATATATAGGCGCAGGTAATAATTACAAAGATTGTGGGATGCGCTTTAATTAGACAAATAAAAATAAAATGAGATGTTTGTGCGTATCAGAATGAAGAAATATAAGCTTAATGCTTCAGATTATTTATGTAAATAATTACAGATTTATAGCAGTCAAGCAAAATTTGTGAATAGATCTATTTATTGCATTCAGCTTCTCTGAATGAGAAAAATACCGTATAACTTCTACATGATCAGCCTGTTCTGTCCTGTTGAATATCACAACTAGCCTCAATTTCAAAGGTTAAATATGGAAATGTTCACCATTCATCATGTTTGGAAACCTTTTTCTTTTTCTCCTGCAATGTCTTGCTGAAAAACCTGAAATGCAATAGGTCTAACATGTGATAATCATTCACATGTTTTAGGTCAAAATATGTCTGTTTACATACATTTAGTCAACCAGAAAACATGCAAGCTATTGAGAAAAACCAGAATCCCCAAAATCAGCATCATCTGACACAAGCAGCTCAGATTAAAGCTAAACTGATTAAACCCCATGAGGATGTGAACCTACCTTGCATTTCCCCTCTGTGAGCAAGATTCAGGAGCATTCCTAAAATAAAACCTATTGGCAGGCCCATGCTGAAGTCATTAAAGAAAGCAAGTGGAGCAAAAAACACTTGAATGTGACTGAGGGTGTGGATGTGTGTGGCAGAATCTGTTAGACAGAGAAGGCCATCAGCTGCGAAATAAAGAGTGTGTGCGTGCGTGTGCGCGTGTATGTGTGTGTGTTCCTCATCCCAACCCCCCCAAAACTCAAGCTTTGAATAACCCACAAGCTTCTTGTCCCTATCATAGTTTACATAATGTCATACTTAAAACATTAATCCATGTCCATATCTTATCTGCTTGCATATTATTTAGCAGTTAAGTAGCAGAAAGTGGTTAAACCACAATTTGCATGTTGAAAGTTGTCAAATATTTGGGTTGTGTGGTGAAACAATAGAATGAAATGAAAGGTACCCCATATAATAAAAGTAGAAAGAGTGAACAACTACTTGTAAAAATTCTGGAATGTGCAAGAAATATATTTTATAATTAGATCAAAGATTAATTTGTGTTATATCCACTGGGACAATTTGTTATGTGACCGGGGGAGGAGAGGGGGGAGGAGGAAAAAAAGTAAAAAATAAACACATAAATATTTGATGTGTGGGTACTATAGTTAAATTCTCACCAAACCTACAGAACCAAAGTCTAGCCAAGGCAACATCCCGCACCACGCTGATAGACACTTGCAATGTTTAACTAAAAACCTAAACTCCTAAGTCAGGTTGGCATGTCCATAACCACACGTTGTAAACCAAAGGAAAGATATAACAATACACAAAAATCTATTGAACATTTAAGACCAGATTTAATCTTTAATACTCAACTCCCTGGTTCTAAAGCTCCTCAAATAAATTTATATACATATATAAATTTTAATAATAAATATGATGATTCTCATTGTGTTCTCACATGTTTTCAGATTTGTCATGTCATGTAGCATCTTTCACTTGCTTGCAGATGTCAGTTATCTTTCTTAGTCATAATCTGAAAGTGTGGTGAATAATGGAGGTTTGCACGAAGGAAACAACCCTATCTCTGCTGACTCATCATACCAAAGTTTTTTTCAACAACTTAATTTACTCATTCACAAATCAATGAGAAAGTTTCAGTCCACACTTGAGGTTTCTCAGTTTCGTTATTAGATTAGTGGGTGGAAGGAACATTTGCTCCGTTCAGTTTAGAAGAGAAACCGTTTATTGCTATGAGTATTTTTATTCAGAAAATAACACACATCATACAAAACATACATATCCCCCACATAACGACTGTTAAAACAGGAAATCTGAGCTGAACTATCAAGGATTCTTCCTGCAGCTCAGTATAAAAGCTGTCGACCAACCTTGAATGGACCCTGTAAAACTAGAATATGCTTTGTTTGTATATGGTATTGAATATTAATTCATAACCCAAGTAAGAAAACTCTGAAACCAAGGTTTAAGAAGATTTAACAGAAAATGTGGCTTTATTCAGCTTAAACATTAGAGATGCTATTAGCTAACAAATGCTGCATTTAGGACAAAGGAGATCACTGTCATCTCGATTGAAGTCTGTTATGGTCAAAATTCATTGTAATTGTTAATATAAGTGCGGGTCTTAGCCTGCAGTAGAATTATTTTTGTAGCTTCATTTTTAGTGCTTTTAGTTAATTCCTGCTGTGTGCAGACATACTCACCTGTTTGGGGTTGTACCTGGCCATCATTTCCACTGTGGCATTTTCTGTTTCAATTTCTGCCTAATTTCACCATGCCCTCATATCTGTCTTTTTTAGTTCTGCTGTTGTCATTGACCATACTTTGTCAGAAGCAACAATGCAACTGCTGGAGGAAGAATAACAGCGTGTCATGGTATCCATCTCACAATTGCCTGTGGTCCGAATCCTTTCCTAACCAGACTTGGCCCAGGGATGGTTACTTTTTGTGATGTGATCACAGTTTGACTGTGATAATGCTATGCTAACATCATCCCCATTCTAAAAAATGAGGGATGAAGTTTAAGGACATAAAACTCTCACAAAGGATCTGTAGAAGCATGGGCTCATTAAATCATTGTTGTGATGACTGTCAAAAGGAATTGAGTGCTGGAGGTCAATCCATTGAGACGAACAGCTATAGTTCAGTCTGTGTTTTTCCTGAAAAAAGGAGTTTTTGCATTTATTCATGTATCTATGTGTGGTTTGAACATACGATTTAGTTTGTATTGTAAAATGGTGTATTTCTATTCTTCAAAATATATATCCTCTTGTGTTTATGAGCAGTAGAAAATGGAGTCTGGTTGTATTTTCAGGGGGACTTGCCTGAAACCCCCAGCCCCATAGAAATAAAGGCCTTTACCCACATTTCCAAGGTGCGATCTACCTCTCCTGACTTTTAAAACCTACTTCTTCTCCTACTTTTACTTTAGGCTGATCCCAGTTTAGGGGTCGCCCCAGCGAATCATCTGTTTCCACCTAACTCTGTCCTCAGAATCCTCTACTCTTGCACCAACTAACTTCATGTCCTCTCTTAGCACATCCATATATCTCATCTTTGGCCGTCCTCTTAACCTCTTGCCTGGCATCTCCATCTCCAAAAACCTACTAAACGGTCAGGCTGTTAACAGTCTACTCAACAGTCTATCAGAGAGGTTTTGCAGCTCAAGCAATGTTTATTTGGTTTTGTTGGCTTCAGTTTTATGAATATATATATTCGTTTTTTTCGGTTTACAATTTTGTTTCAAGTCTTTGGTGGCACAAATAAACACCTGGTGCACTACTTTGATTCTTCAGTCCAGTCTATAACTCTTGGGTCCATGTGACTACATTGACAAACACACAACCAACATGCAGAGAAAAAGATGTTTAGGAGCAACAAGTCTGTCCATTGTCTGCTGAATTTGAGCTGAATAAAAAAAAATAAGACAAAATGCATAAAAAATTTAAATTTTCGATCTGTAAATGTGAACAAATGAAGGCTTTGGTGAAAGCCACTGTTACAGCAAAAACATCCAGACTCAGTGTTTCCATTTTCTTCTCTGTCTAGGCTACATGTATCCCGTTATATAGCAAGACTATATACCCTGGGAACAGACAATAATTCACATGAGATATAGGCTACTAATGGCTTGCGTTCTGGGAAAGTGGCCCCTCAAAGGTCTTACCCTGGAGGACATTTATATTACAGTCATAGAGGAGAAGTGGTGGTAACAGAGCAGCCATGGACTTACTGAACACTGCATGCAGACCAGGATAAATCTCCAGAACCCCTGTATGTGCTGGAAACAACAGATAATAAACATGATGAGTTGCATGACAACCCCCAAGACCTGTTTGACCCTGTTTCAACACCCATAGATGACGTACACTCCTGGGGCCACTTGAGATCTTGGTAGGAAGAAATATCGTCTCATGACAGTTACCCAAAATGGTCTTGTCCAAGGTTAGTGTCTTGAACAATAGTTGAAGTAAACCCCGGCCCATTCAGTGCATGGGTAGAGAAACCCCGGAAAGGAACATTATTGGCTTGAGTAAAATCCTTGCCCACCAGACTCATCTCTTACCAAAAGAACAGGGACTTGGATCCAAACAGAGGTTTATCTATTAGTTTCTTTAAAGTGGATCTTTTTGTGCCATTATACAATATGCCCTTTGCTTGTGAGACTGATATTCCAATATCAGTATTATCCAATATCCAATATTATCAATAAGGTAATAAACTAAATGTTTTCGAATACATTTTTGTGGGATAAAATACTAAGAGTATAACATGCTTACATTTGTCATTTAAGAATATTATAATCTATAGGCAAATATGAAACAGTAATTAAAGGGGAAAATAGCTACTTTTGTTAACAGATGGTAAACAAGTTGGTTTCTGAGAGGCAGCCAAACTTTTGACCAAATCTCCTGGCAATCCCGACCACCCCTCACTGTCTAGATGTAGAAGTAACAACAAACTAGTAAGATTCCACCAGGCCAACTCATGACAATCTTGTAGACAGATAATGAGGTCTTCAAAACACTTTAACGTAAACATAATTTTTAATTAGGACTCTTTCACATTTTGCTGAACAAATTGATTGCTTAGACTACAAAAGCAAATGGTTTTGATGAAAGTGTAGTTAATTCTAATGAAATTGCAAATGGTTTTGATGTAAGTGTAGTTAGTTTTAATGAAGTTGTTGCATGACTAAACAAAGACTGGAAACTATAACAAAGTGGCGGAGAGTTAGTATTACGTCTTCTTTCGTGAAGGAATCTTGTATAATTTGTACAAGCTGACACAACAGAAAACCCACACACAACCTGTCAGTAAAGCTAATGTGTAGCGTCTAGAGGTTGGAGAGATGAATCAATATGTTTCTAGGGGCAGATTCATACATAAATGCACTCTTAAGCATGCTATATTTTGTGCCCTTGGGAGTGGACTAAACATAGTCAGCACTTCATCTGAGCAGCCTACCAGACAACATGTATTTTTATGAGGCCATTAAAACTTTATGTTTTTTAATTGTTTTCAGCTATAGATCTAATCATTTCCAAAATGTGGATTTTATGCTGAGCACTTAATCAAGCTATAGTCACTGTCAGAAGGAAATCTGCAGAGAATACAGAGGAAATGGTTAAAAGACATGTATCTTAACTAGGCCTATGTCACTGCCAACACACACCAGGAGTGCCATCTAAAGGCCAAAACCAAAACAACACTGACAAAACGGAAATTTCTTAAAGAAATCATCATTAAAATCGGATCAGTTGCAGTCTGCTCCGGCAGTTGTGCGCGCTATACTGTAGTCAATTCAAAAGAAGTTTGATTTTTATTCAGTGCTTGTGCTGACCGTGAAACAGTACAGCGGCACTGACGATAATTAACACCAGCTGTGACATTTGGTGAGATCGATTTCTCTAATCACCCACTGTTAATCTGAAAGTAATTAGTCGTGCGATTAATGCTAAAGGCTAGGTTTCGTCAGCTAAAAACAGACACTTGTTTCGTTTATACCTATAGTTTTAGACAATTAAAGGGATGCTAAGCACCCCTAAATGTTGAAACGAGTTATAAATTGTTCATTCATATTCACAATAATAATTAAAGCTGGTAATAAATGTATGCTTGGTGAGTTTGTAAAAAAAAAAAAATCTGAAAGCAATAAGGTTGGAATAATGTAGCTTATTGACTAATGTGGAAATCATAGGAAATTCAACGCCACATAATGTGCACAATTATTTTGGAAATAAACAACTAAACTTTGAAAACAGGATAACAAAAAAGTCCTGGGTAGGAAATTTTCTGAGTATTTATTTCACCACTTCATAAGTCTAGTGTCTTTGTTTATATAGGTGAATTTTAGGTAATTTATTTAATTGTTTTACAGCTGTATATAGTGTTAGGTCCCAATCTGTGTATGTCTTTTTGTCATGTATTCCCCAACCTCAAGCCGTGGTTGCACTACCCAAATAATTCGATTGACTTGAATGCGGAAGCTCCCAGCCACACAAGTGCGGTTCCAGAATCCAGAAAGTTCAGCTGGGAGGAATTTTGACCATCAAATATCAGGTCACTTGATGCTTCTTAAGCCACCATATTGGTAAGGTCAGGTCTGTGAGCTTTTTTGATCCCTCAATATGAAGCAAATGTACATTTTAGGACGCCAGTATTGCCTTTAAGTATATAAGAGAGCATCCTGTTATAATTTAGACGAGTTATATGGCGAATTATTACTTTTTTAATGTCGCTGTTTTGTGGGTAGGTTCATTACGTATGCAATCGTGTGTGGTGTAAATCCGCCTGAAACTCTCATTGCATTTAGCTGCTGCTGTTGGATTGGAACCCACCTGCTGCGCATTGGATTCTACAATCAAATGCTCTTCTTACCAGGCAGTAACACTATCAAAAAAAATTCCATTGACTTGAATGGGATCACATGCGGCAATGCGAAATGTCTCATCCACTTCATTCTCTATCTCTTAATTATAATATAACTCAGGACTACAAAGTTCCGTTTTGGTTTAAGCCATGTTTTTTGTATACAGATTTCTTTTGATTTATGTATTTAATTTATTAGTGCACTGCTCTCTCTCTCTCTGTCTCTCTCTCTCTCTCTCTCTCTCTCTCTCTCTCTCTCTCTCTCTCTCTCAAGTAAATTCTGGAAAACCAAAACCAACATTTGTTACACATAAAAGTAATTTCAGTCCTTCATCCAGAGCTCAGAAATGATTTCCAAAGCAAACTACAAAATGTACATTGTTATTAAATCTGTGAGGTTCCCAATGGGTCAGTTATTGACTGCTGTTTTATTGTGTCCAAAATGAACAAGACTCCATTATTCAAATGTTTAGGGTCTGACATTTCACTGCTAATAGTACTTAGGGCTAGAGTTTTGGGTCAGTAAAACAGTCAGACTGGAGCCAGACATGAGGCCAGACAGTTTTATTATATTCTGCCTGCACAAAAGCTGGAGGAATGAAATTGCATTGTCACGGCTTGTGGAGGGCTGATCCCTAATGTCTGAGGGGGCAGAACTGCTCAAACCTGGGGGGTGAAGTTAATAACTGGACGGGACGGGACAGCGAGCACTAGATGGGGCCCAGAGCTGTCAGATGAACTTTTGTTCTTCACACTCCAGAGGCGCCACCAGTCACACACAACTCATTTAGAGTATTATTGCACAGTGATTTGCACTCAACTTAAATATAACTTTAGGTCCTTACTGGAGGAGACATTTTTCTTGCCAGCCTACACTCTTGCAATATAAAGAGATGGTTTTATGGACACAAAATCACATAGTTAGGCCCAAAGCTTGGATTTAAAATTATTCCTATAATGGTTTTTATTAGTATTTTCCCTAGTTTAAAATTTACATAATTTGAAAAAATCCCCAGATTTCTTTCTACATTTTTAACAAATCTTTAAACTGATCTTTAGCATTTCATCACAGTGAGTTTATCATCATTTTCCCCACAGCAGCATGTCCAGATTGGCCTTTAGACAAAATAAACCTAGTGTTCAACAGAAAGTGCTGACAGCATGATTGAACAGTAACTATATTTTACAGTAAATTACTAAGCTTCTACCCCATGACAAAAATAATAATTACAAGAAACAAAAACATGTGGTTTATAATTAGCATCAGACTGAAAAATATTTGAATAAATTAATTAGGCAACCTTAGCTTTATATCAATATGTTTTGGTTTCCTCTCAATGCACCATTGTCAGGATTTGGTGCAATATACTGAAATGTTTGTTTTTGTACAACCAAAAGGAAAAGGAATAAACCCAAGAGGAGGGAAACATGAACAAATAACTAAATAAAGACTTAAAAATAGACTAAAAGAATACCAAAAACACTATGATCACAAGAAGGGATACTGTATTCTCAGATATTGCTGGACAGGAGAGCACATACCACATGAAGACAAAACAAAGCCATGTGCTAAACAAATGCACATGGCTGGTGAAAATTTGGACAGGAAAGGCAGGTCAAGCATTGCAGTACAAGTCATGGCGGTCAGAAGAGGATAGGACATTTAAAATGTAAATGCATATACTATGTACCTCCATAGAATATCATACTGATACTCGACTGTGATTTCTCTTTATGGAGGAAGTAAATACATTGTTGAATTGTTCCACATAACTCCAGGTGTACGAAAGTAGGAAATGGGTGAATTGCTTACTTAAAATGTAATTTCTTTGAATGAAATTGTCACTGAGAGCTTTTTGTTCACAGATGTTAACCAAATGAAAATAATAAATTTAATATATACTTTTAAAAGGCACTACTAGAAGTCACATATCCACCATTACCAGGAGCCATCATTTCTTTTATTTTTACGAGAGGGTTGAGGATAAACATTGACTCAATGAAAGTTTATTTCAACAATTTATCTAAAAATCTACACTTATTTGGCTCCTAAAGTAATATTCTTTTTATTTTCAACTCTTTCTCCTCTTCAGCTCAATGTTCTTCTTGTGGAATCTTATTTGGCCCCAATGCATAATAGAGCATTCAGAGGTAAATTAGACTTATTTATTGCATGTTTTAATGGCTTTTTTGGGATGCAACCAGGGATGAAGTTAAGTACCATTAAACTCTGGGGCCGGAGTGCCATCCTGACTCTCTTTTCTTCTCATTACGTTTCCTGGCAGAGCGAGTGAAATCTTAGCAATGTGCTTTAGCTCTTCATGAATCCTGACAGTCTCTTCTGCTTCCTGTAGCACAGCGGGACAGAATGCAGGCCAAACTTTTGACCGTCCCAGCAACGCAGGCCAAACATCTGACTGTCCCTTCCCAGCATGAATCCAGCACAAGCCCATGTTAAATCCCTGTAATTAGGGCTTCAAGCTGCTTGCTTTTAATGGCTTTTAAAAGCTGCCTGTTTTCCTCACGTTCTATCAAAAGCTATTTATTAGACTCATGAACCTCACCCTTCTCCCTGCTATTGTAGCAATATAGAAATAGTGGTAAACCACTATTACAAATATAGCAAACTAAATCTGGAAAGCTTTAATCACTGGCCTTCTTTTATTAAAAATATCAGTGACCAAAATGAAATAAAATATGCAGTTTAAACAATCTGTCATTTACATTAGCACAATGATTTTTTTTATTAATTGATTCTTAACTTTTGAACATTTGTGTTTTGATTTCTTTTTTTTTTATTATGAATTTTTTTGATTTTAAGGGCTTTTTGTACATTTTCAAAGAGATATGGCAGTCCCCTTCTGTGAAATCGGATTTTGTTTTTTGCTGTAAAAGCAAAACGTAATTTAATTTGGACATCTTATTACAATCTTATGAAAAAAAGAGAAGAAAACTCAGTTTCAGAATGTTGTTCTAAGAAATGTAAGGATTTTATTGAAGGTGACAAGCTTCAAAGTAGTTGTTTGTGATGTATTCCTTCTCCATGATGGTTGCCAGCTGTACTTGTATTTTGTTCATTTTCATTTATTTTTTGTTAAACTCTTCATATAGCAACCTAGCTTAATTCCCCCTTATATTTGCATAATATAAAAACATTTGACTTGACGATGTTGGATCCCAGTTGATCCCAGTCTTGACCTGGCTTGTTGATGGTTCCTGCATGTTTTGGAAATGTGGTAAAACTGAACATTCTGTTAACTTAAACACAATAAGTTGCAAAGACATCTTCAATGCGTTGTGTTGAGTCTTGTGATGTCTGTGTGATTGTTTCATCTCGTTGCGTTTCTATAGTTTCTGTGAATCTGTTCTGAAACAAACAGATTCACAAACTAAGTGCAAAAGAAGTCAATGCATGCCTTCACAATCAAACAGTATGAAGGCAAATGGCCAGAAGTTCAGGAGCTGGGGGTGTAGAATATTGTTTCATGTGGGATTAAATCAGATTGAGTAAAAGCGCTGCCCACCCAAACTGTTCACAGGGCTTTCCATGCACCCCCTTTCTGATCAGAGCCCAGGTCATGAGACAGGTTTTAAATCACACAGGTTCTAATTAGTAAAAACCACTAACTCCTACGTTGTATTTTTAGCTGTTGTCAGGACATCTGAGGTTTCTCATGGTTTTCCATTTTTTTGTCTTCCAGAGTTCAGTGGAGTGTGAGAGAAACCCATTACTTCCTTTTGCTTTTGTTGAGTTTCTTAACATACCATAAAACAGCTTGTGTACTAAGCATTGAACAGTGTAAAAATTCACTTTAGTGAACAGAGTCTCATGTGGTTCTCTGGTGACTTGTTGGTAGATCACTCATTATCACTAACTGAAGACACTCAAAGTGCTCTGGATCCAGCTGTAAGTGACTCTTGTCTTAAAAATCAATGAAATAATTGAATGTTCAAATAATCAATTGATTATAATGATGCATCACCTCGTGTGAGAATATGTGTCTGCATGGACTCAAACCAAAAGACCGTGACTCACTTTAGTTCTCAGAATGAATTTTCCAACCAAAGTCACGTCTGGCATTTAGTTCTCCCAGGACCCCACTTTGTGTTTCGACTCTGAGCCTCTATCTCTCTCGCTGGGCCTGTGAAGCCTTCATTATTTCCAAATGCATGCACGCAGACAGTTTGTGTGTTCTGCTGTGCCACTCGAGGCCTTTGATGAGAACATTGTGTTCATTAGCCAACAATGGTGTGATCTTGCGCTCGGTTGTTCTAGAATCAAAACTCCTCTCTTGCTTTTAGAGCTCAGCTGGAGTCACACTTTCTGACACTTTCTTGCTCAGATTCAAACAGGAGGAAATTTTGAGACATCATGGGGACACCAGATTTGTTTTATATCAAAAGTGTCATTATTTTACCCCTTTCATTCGGAAAATGTGTGTCCCTCCTCTCGGGTAAGATCCTTTTTGTACAAGGAAGAAGTGTGTTTGCACTTGTCCATTCATGTTTTGGAGTTGCTACCAAAAGACAGGTGAAAGTGGAGAAGCAGCTTTTGAGGAGGTCATCAAAGGCCACCAGGAGAGAGACATTCATCCTCAGACTGGTCAAACATGCCGATGAAAGCTTTGATGGATGAAACTGAGACTACAGCACAGCACAAAAGATACAGACTCTCGGGGTGCTGCAGTGATGACGGACACTAGATTGAACAAAGTTTCTAAGACCTCCAAGGATGGTCTAAGCCCAAAGGAAAGGAGGTGAATATAGAACATTTCCTAAATCTGTGAACATTTCCTAAATTCTAAATTTGTGTAGATATTACACTGCTTTTCACTGTGTGGTGCCAAAATCCCAAGCCTCAACATTGTATGTTTTGTCCCCATAAAACCATATTTAGATCATTTTTATAAAGTATTAACCAGAAAAATTGGGGGGGGATCTGTCCCTGAGTCAAATATACTATTTTATCAGTATTTATTCCACTAATATTACATTACTTTGAAAAATTGTCCTTGCTTGAAGGTCTTTGGTGAAAGCTCAAACTTTCCATGAAAGATCAGATCACAGGATCCCTCAACACCAAGAGACACCTAGAAGATCCAGAGCTGATGCTGTGTGTGTGCTTGCAAGTGTGACTGTCAGGGCAGCGCTGATGTGATCGATTGGCTCTCATTGGCAGAGGCCTGATCTCCGTGCTGATGGAAAAGCTGCTGAGCTGTGGATAATGGAGATAGAGGCCTCAGCTCAGGAGCCAGAAAACACAGCTCTGGGGGCCACTTTCTACACACTAGCTCAGGAATGTAAACTCAGGTAATTACTGCACCTACTGTAAACCCCAATGCTTTTGTGGAACCCAATTACCTTCAAATATTAGAGTCGATTACCCAGTTACCTTCAAATATTACTTTTAAGTAAAAATTACTCAGTCATTTTTGAGTATTGTTTTCTTAAAAAGAATACCTCAAACGACTAGCTGATTAAAGAAGATTGCAGAATCCATCGAAACAAGGCTGTGGTTGAAATCAGCACTTGAAGGTGTTACCTTGAAAATCTATACAGACACGTTTAATCAAATTAGTACTTTTTTAATATTGTATACATACATGATTTAATTTAATACTGAACATTTAAAACATTGGTACATTTTGATTAATCTTGAGATGATTCTGAGAAATGAGAACAAAATGTTCAAATCTGTTCAACTCAACTTGCCATGTTTCAAGGGGCAAGAATGTTGCCGAAACCAAACCACCATCCCCACTATAACAGATGGTTTTGGAAAGATGCTTCAGGAGTTTCCAGACCTTAATCTCACATAAAACCTGTAATATTTGAGTTGCCACTTTAGGGTCTACAAAGAAATGTGGGAACAATTATTCGTAAGTGCAAAACAGTTATAACTGTAACAAGAAGTAACTCTCTAATTTCAGCTTGTTACCCTTATAAAGGACACATGGAAGCCAAACATTTTGCTGAAACATTTCTCTCAAATGAGTGCAAACCACTTTGAACTTTTTTTCAAATGCAAATTCCATCTGATTCTACCTCTCGCTGTTGAAATAAACATTTACCGTTTGTCTTTTCTTTGTCTTGGGCAAATGTTCAAAATTAGCTGGGGTCAAAAGTTGAAGAAGAAGCAAAATAATTATCTGGTAAAAAGCTAAAGTATTGTGATTTCAAAGGTTTTATACTATTCAAAATTTATGGCGAATGTTTGATTATTATTTTGGCATATTTCTCTTAACTAATCTTGTTGAACTTGATTCTGGGGTATTCTATAGGCACCAGCAGACCTCTGTGACCCCGAAAGAGATTAAGCGAGCAGGAAAATGAATGAATGATTAAATTTTCAATAAACCCTCTGCACGCACTGTGCGTGTGATTGGCACAACTAAGTCTAAAACTAAATGTCTTGATCTAAGTATGAATGACGCAGCTATTGTTTAATTTAGATTTCAAATTCAATGTGCAGGTTTCAAAAGCTATTAGCTTGCATTATTTTGGTTTTAAATTACAAGAGTTTGAAAATATAATTTTCAAGGTAATTTTACAGACTCCCAATTTGTGCCATCTAGTGGTGAAAAGGGATTAACATTGCAATTATAAGACCTGTGATATGGCTTGAGTTTTTCAAAGTCCTGGCACAAAAAGCTCCCAATGGAACAAATAGGGAACAAATATATATATATTCCATCTTGTTTGAAAAAAATACTCTGAACTGTTTTTTTTGTACAATTTCAGCAAAGTTGTGGAAATGTAATGTTGTGTAATGTAATGTACAAATATGTAAAATAGCTGGGGTTGTACTAAAAAATTATATCAAGCATTGCCACAAAACTGTTTTAAAGGTAATTTATTGGAGCAAAGAAAAAAAATTCAAGACAAATCAAATAATAAACAGAACCTAAACAATACCCCATCCTCAAAGACTTTTATTAAAAACAAAGGCATCAAAACAAAGCAAAATATCTCATTGTTTTAATGTACAAAATATTTTTTTAATCTCCTGAGAACTATGCAAATGAGCATGAGATAAGCAAGTCATCTTCTGCGTAGCCTATAAATTTGGCTGCATATAAAAATATGTGTGTTCCATAGACAAATATCTCTTGTCAGAATATGTACAACCAATAATACATAGAGCAACTGCTGTTGTAACACACACGAGTGCTACTGCTCCAATGAGCTTCAGGAAATACAGTAACGAGGACAAAGACTCTGAGTGGTTTAACTGTAATTTTATCTTTTTACAATTTCATAAATCATGACATAAAGGAGTTGTTTAGTTTGGAAGAATGTAGATTTTTTTAAATATCTTTATGCTGCAAATAAAATTTTTATTTTGTGTTCAACAGAAGAAAGAAAACAATAGAAATGTTAATTATGGGTGAAATTATTCTATATGAATATAATTTTGTATTAAGACACACGTTTTTACCTATTATAATTAAGTTATCTCTCAACCATTGTACATTTGAATTCAAATAACTGGATTAGTTAAGATTGCACAATTGAAATATGCATAAATGTTTTACAATAAAATTACTTATAGGTAATAATAATAGAAAGCACTTATACTGTTGAACATTTTAGAATTGTCTATATACATTGTCGTAAAAGTTTGAGATTTTCAATAGTTTGTCATCCATCTCATACTCTGCTATGATTCTGCTTGTAGATGCTTGTCAGTAATGGTGATGCTTGAAAACAAAGAACGTGGCTGTTTTAATTTGCGACTAAAATGATATATTCCGTATAAGGAATCAAACACAGACACGACATGTTAAAGGGAAACTCTACAACACTATATTTGTGAAATACTATCTTTCAAAACATTATTATTTGTTGACACCAATAACTTGACCATCGTTAATTTAAAGAGGAGGAGCTCAGTTGGAGCAAACATGATTAGTGTCCTGGAAACAGAAGCTGGCTGTACTGTAGCGCAGCTGTAGCAACACAGCCGTTGATTTATGAAGCAGGAATGAAGCAGTAGAGCAACTGCCGGATGGTTTTCAGCAGCCACGCGACGTCTCAGTGTGTGTGTTCAAGAAACAGATGCTCGCCACAAAGCAACAAGAAATGATCCATCATCTCAAAAATTAAGGGCATGCAGAGCTTTCAGGATTCTGGGAAACTTTAAAGCCCTGGACGTGGAGTGGGAGTGGATGGGTGGGGACAAAAATAAATGAAAGTAAAATTAGAAGGAGAGAAGTGAACTGGTGAAGGCGTGGTGGGGTTTGAAGTGTGGTGGAAACGTCAAAGGCCCATTGGGTGCTCTACACCACCGCATTAATCTCAAAATAGAGCTTCATGATGATCTCAGACGCATGCTTGGATAAAAAAAAACAGACTATGGAGGAATCAGCATCAAAAAATTATTTCAAATCTCATGCAGAGTTTGATGATCAGTGTTTCTGCTTGTTTTTATTCCTTTAGAAGCAAGGTTCCTGATGAGGGTATTCACAGGAACTTTTTAGATTCCAGCGAAGAGCTCTTCAGTAATGTTTTTATCATTTCACTCAATAAATATTAAAATATTCGATGCGATAGATTTTTTTGTTTTATTCGATAGAACTGCGTGGAACACAGGACAATGTGGAGTGGGGGGGGGGGTTGAATGGGACCTGGTTCACATGTTAAGTGGTGTGCACTCTACCACTAGAATTCTACCACTCTACCACTTTTCAATTTCAGCATGGAACCATCAAGTGTTTCCAGAGTATACTACATATTTCAAAGAAACTATGTTTAGAGGACAAAACTGTCACTAAATATACACCAAATATTGATCACAGCAAATGTTTTAACAAAATTAAACTGATAAAAAGTCTTATAAGATCTTAAGTGTACGATTGTATTCAGTTGAATTCATTTATATATAGTGCTTTTAACAAGGCAGTGGACCTTTCTTTTAGGCTCCTACAATTTGTTTTTGCTTCTAAAGAAAATAAACATTATTATAATGAATTCTGTTTCACTGTTGATTCCACCTTATGATTAGGTGCAATGACATGTTCTTCCAGAGTATTTGCCAACCTAACACTATCTTTAGAAAATGATTGCATAAGTATCAGAAATACATGTTAAACTGGATATGTACATCAATCATTATACTACAAGCTAAATACAATGTTGTTAGATATTACTTTCCAAGAAAACAAAATACTGATTAGCAAAAGAAAAATCCAATTGTAAGACTCCAGCTCAGTTATTGTGACTTTTCAAGCTAAACTAACAAGGTTCCAAGTCATACTTTAAATAAAAATACTCTAAATAAACAAAATTGGCGGGAACCGGAAGCACCTTATAATGATGCCAAGAACCAGCTGAATAATGTCCGATCATTTCTTCTTGGTTTACCATTGGTTTGCTAAACAGACATCCCGGTGCCCTAGCTACACAACACATGGTTTGAATCCAAGAGTCATCTGCAGTGTGGTCAGTGAAGCAGTTTCTCATACATACTCTCTCTCTCTCTCTCTCTCAAAGTTCCCTAATTTTAGCAGATCAGTTTCCTTGGTAAAACCAAGTTTCTGATCTTGCGATCAGAAACCTCAAAATCGTCTAGCAGTCACAGCAGTCCATCCTTCCAGAAGAGGGATCTGCTGGAAACTAGAGTTGTTGAAACCATAAATGGAGCTTTGATAAAACTTAAAACACAAATAATCCTCTCTTTCTCTCCCAGAGATAAATAACACATTTTCCTCCCAAAGTTTAAATAACAGTAATCCCAAAGTGTCGTCCTCAGACGTACCATTCCTTGCGTGAGATGAGCGAGCCATCCCTGTGAGACACATAGTCGCTGTCATCCCTTGGGTATGGAGAACCATTGGGCAGTGGAGGCCCACTGGGGTTGATGTTATGATGGTTTAGCTGCTCTGAATAATATGTGTCCTCTCTGTGAATACTGAGATTGTCATCCCAACCTCCTGTGTCTTTGTGCTCATTGGGATAGATGATGTCATCCACAGGCTTGGGCTTCAGATCCTGGCTGCCGCTGGCTGAATCATCTCCAAAGCCATCTTGGAGCTCATGAGGCTGGAGAACATCCAGCTGGGACTCTTTCTGCATGTCTGTAGGGCCAATGTAGTGTTTGGTGTAGTAGTCTCCTCTGAAGGTGCGGCGGTGGCGCATGTAGAGTGCCCCTGCCAATGCCAGCACCAAAGCCAGGATCAGGAGGCCACCAACTGCTCCACCTGCCAAAGCTGCCAGGCTGGAATCTGGAGGAGGAGAGCTGAAGGGGGAACGCTGCCTGATTGGAGCTGTGATGGTCACACTGGCATTCGGAGAGATGGATTTTGTTGAAGTGGGAGCTACGGTGGTTGGTGGGGGATCTACACAGGAAAGATATTAAAAAGAGATTATGATATTGCTATTAACCAGTCCCTTAAAATACTGATTAATCCACCAAAGACCAGTTTACATCAACAAATGATCATCTTACAGGAACCTTACCTGTATAATAATAATACCATTAACACTCATTTATGACATTTATGACTAGTACAAACCTAAACGAGTGCAAGGCTATCAAAAGCATGTTTATCTTAAACAAGTTAATGACATGCTTGAACCACATAAAAAGTAACCCAATTCAGATAACGGTCAGGTTTAACCAGTTTTAAACCATATAGAAATGGCATGAACTTGCAAGGGGTAAACCTAAACCAGCGTATTGCAATCTTAAAACAGCAGAAATACCAAATATCCAGGTTAAACCAGTTTGAAATCTGATCCTTAACCAGAAACCAGTAACATAAATATTAAACCTAAACCATCATGAACATCTTTAACTAGTTTAAACTAGACATGGACCACTTCTTAACAGAAAAAACAACATTAGATAAACCCAACCAAAATATAACCATTATACACCAGATTAAACAAGCTTATGACCAAACTGGTTAGCTGTCTTTCTATTGCAGAATAATGGGACACCACAAATAAAGACCAGTTCAGACCAACTAAACCATAATGACCTTTTCTCCATCCATGTGACCAGCAAACAACATGCTTACAATACTGAGGCAGCTTACTATAAACACCAAGTTAAGAAGTTAATGTGAGTAGATATTAAACCAACAAATGACCATCTTAAATCAGCATGAAATTCATATACCCATACACGGTCAGAATTACTTATAGGATAAACCAGCTCATGAATTGTTAACCTACATAGGTATCAGAAAATGGTCAAGTGTTGAACCAGAAAAGGACTGTTCTTGCACATTTTAAAGGACCACAGTCCGGAGAGTGTCCAGGGTCAACCAGTAAAAGACCAAAAGCATATGATGTTTTACTGAAACATATATATGTGCTAATGCTATTGTGTTTTTTTGGATTTTTTAACTCCAAATTATTCAAATGTTTTTTACTTTTTCCTAATTTGTGAAAAACTAAGCAATGTACAACTTTATTACATTTACCATTTTGAGGGCTATAGCTATAGGACATTTTTTTTTATTTAAAAAAATATTTGGAGGTGTTATCATATCAAAAGGCTGTACAAGCTAAAGATCAGACTAAACTAGTATTTTTTAATAAGGAACCACTGACCGAAACATAGAAATAACTTTGTTATATGGAAGATCGAACCATTTAATTTTTTCTAAATAGACAATGAATAAAATGTGCATAAGAATGTATATCTGTTATTGTTAATAACATACAATTTTGATTGGAATGAAATTTAAACCTGGGGGCAATTTTTTTAATAACAAAGAGTTACATGCAATATTGTCAGTGTAGCATCAGTTTCTTGTAGCTCAATTCTACAGATGTTGAAGCTTTAAAAACACACACAAAGACAGAAGGGACTAGAGTGAAACATCATGTTTTCTGGGTGACAAGGGACATCAACTAAGAAATACAATAATTTTAAGAAAGCCATCCAAAATGTCTTCATAAAACCCATCCTTACATAATTTAGGTATTCAGTGTCCTTGAGACATCCCTGTTACTCCACCACTGAGACAGAAAAAAATCTGTTTAACATTTGGAATATGATTTAACCACTGCATCATGATGATAAATGTAGCTCATGTTATTTTTAAAGAGGAACAGCCAAATATGTGGTGAAAAACACAGTAGCAGAAGTTGGATCTAAATATATTCATGCCATTCAAGGAAACCATTGAGCTTAGCCAAGTTCACAAATAAAAAACAAAACAAAACAAAGGTTGCTGTTTTGAGCACGAGGTTCAGGAATTCACACATATAGTAACAGGATATACTAGAAATACACAAAACATCTCAAAACATCCTGACAGCTTGGACAGGTTTTCCCAGGCTAGTCTTGTTCTTTGTCAGTGTGTAAACAATAAGCTACCAAAAATAAAAATAAACGTCAATTCAAAGTTCTCATGCAAAGCTTGGTATTTGGAAGAACTTCTATTTTTAGAAAGACATTTTTTTTCAGTATTCTGGCATCTCTTGTTCACAAAAGGCACAGGATTCTCAGGATTATTAATCCCGACTATGTGAGAATTTAGATGAAACTGTGTCGATGTTAATAAACAAATGTTTTGGGAAAGTATCTCGCAGTGGAGTGCCCTGTTGCCTCTCAGTGGGTCGTTGATTTGAGGCCAGCTGGGGTCCTTTGCATGTTTCTTTCTGTGTTTGTGTGGGTTTCCTCCTTCATCTATAGTCAAAAAAATATTTGAGCTGAGTGAGTATGAGTACAGCAACTCCCATGGTTCCTCAGTGCATCCATTTGGTATCAAATATAGAGATAGTTGTTTTAAAATATCTATAGTAGTGGTGAAAAATGACATTATGAGTGAGGTCAGACATGCCTAGTGTGCTCAGATCTCCAACTTCACTACACTCCACCAAACTTCATGTAGTCTTCAGAATTGCTCAAGAACAGTGTGTCGAGAGATTCAAAGAACATGTTTCCATAAGCAGCTACATCCAAGCCATACATCACCAAGTGCAATGAACTTCCAGAACTCGTAGATACTTTCTCTGCATAATCATGCTTCTTCATCTGAGAATCAAAACATCATTTAAGTTCATATAATTCTAAAGGCAGATGACAATATAGCGTTCGTTTGTAATAAGAAAATACTTTCATCTTGAGTTAATCACAAGTTGTAACTTCAATTGCAATCTTGTTCAAATAACAATGGCAATTGATATGAAAAAGAGTACCTTTCAAAGCAATTTGGAGTTTTCCAAAACTTAACTATGTTAACAGCTCAATATCAGCAGGAAATCAGAGAAAGGAATGAAATCCAAACATGTTGAGAACAGGTTAAAACAAGAACTGAAAGGTCCTTTCTTTGGAATCTAGTCAATTCCATCAAGCATCACCCTGTCACAAACATCCCCATCGTACCATGCCTCATTGAGTGAATGGCCATGGGGATAACTATGAAAAGTGTCCTTTTCATACCACTGTCAGGAAATACTTGATCAATATCAGACCCTTAATGGACTAACCATCATCACCAGTATCTGTAGACAAAAGGTAACAAGGGGTTCCTCACCTATCACCAAGAAACGCACGTCTTGAAAGCTGTGTCCAAAGTCGTTCTGAACTTCACACCTGTATTGTCCAGAGTCACTGGCCTCTAACGGACGAGCAAAAACCAGGCTGCCATTGGATGAGCTTGCACCTGCGGGCATTGGAGCATCCAGCCTGAGGAGTGACAAAAGACGCCATTATCCTATGTTGACAGCACCAAGTAAACCTCGTCATGAGGGTTTTAACCAATGCATTGCCATTATGACAGGGTATTTTTATCCTGTATACCAAGAGGGGTGTACAGACCTTGTCCAGAGGTGTAGCAAGGCTGGTGGGTTGGCATTGGCTTTGCAGTCCAACTGTACATTATTTTGCCCCACATACCACACAGCCTTTTTGCCCATCACGATCACATCTGGAGCAACTGTAACATAAGTCAGATCATTGTGCAAGAAATTAAAAGCTAGAACATTAAATTCTTCTTTTTTTTTGTTAACACAGTCACAATTGAATTACATTTTATCTCACAGTATTGATATTTAAATAATTTTGATTAAGTTTCAGGTTTGGTCTTAAGTGACTTACCTTAACGGTTTTCCACATGCCAATCATTGTGATCTATATTTTGTCATTTTATATGTCTAAATTTATGAAGTCCGCACCAAAACCATGTCTTAAATTCAAGGCATGGTCAGAAAAGATATCAAACTTTGCAAACCAAACAAACATGTGAAAGGAGAGTTAATGGTTTGAAAAACAAGATGTGTGTGAGATTTTATTGTAAATGACAGGTTTATGATGTGTCTGTCATATGAATCACTTTACTTCAGCATACAATATTTCAAAGAGATGTGCAAAAGGCTAAAATAACCTTCGTTTCGTTTAATTTGGATCAGAAAAAGTTAATAATTGACTATTTGAGTACATTTTCACCAGATACTATTTTACTCTTAGTCAAGTGAATTATTCGCTAGGTACATTTACTTTTCCTGAAATAAAATCACATTTACTTGTACTTTTACTTGACATTCTATCCACTTCTTACTAAAAGACTGTCCAAATCGTATTAAGGTTTGAGACTTGAAAATTAATAGAGAATCGCAAAAGCCACATTATCCAAGCTCAGTTGAAAACTAATTAACGGACAAAACCCAGACTGATGAACATACAAGAGTTTCTTTATATTTTTTTTTGTTTGTATATGTTGTATATGTTCTTCAGAGGTTCTGTTTGGTCCAGCATCCAATTTAAAGGTATTTGTTTACAACTGGCAAAAAAATGCATATCTAGCGACCTAGTACCTAGTACCTTCAGTTATTAACTTTTAACTTTCTAAATTGATTTTCTTTCTTAAAGCATCTGCTTCCAGGACTGCATCTAAAATGACCAAAAGTCAAAATTTAAGGTTTTATCAACAACAACAAAAAAAAGACATGAAGAAGGACAGGTTGGGAATTAATTTGCTTTCTTCTCTATCACATTTTTTACATTTCCAACCCATTAAACACCAAAATGTATTAATTAAATCTGAGCATGACACCATTCTCACGCTTTTCATGTAGATTCCAGACACAGCAAGGAAGGATGTGATTGGTTAACTCAATTACACATAACCCTCAGGACACCGAGGCTTAAATAGAGCAGAGAAAATAAACGGCTGTGTGATACGGAGAGCAGATTCATGAGTGAAACCCAGAGCTCTGGGATTCAGGCCCAGTGCTCTATATAACTACAACAACATGATCAAATTCATATCAACATCTACAATACTCCACTTACTTACTCAACAATGCAAACCAGTGGGACCATGTACAAACAGATTATATTATGGCCCTCTGAAAAGCAATCCAAGAAGTCAATGCTCAAGGCAGCAGAGGTGTACTGCATGTCTAATATAAATGGCTAAATATATTTAAATATGTGTGTGTATGTATAAATATTTTACGCACAATATTGATTTCCAACTACATAATACTTGGTGGAAGTGATTGCCTGGATATTTTACATATAATTTAACACTTAAGCTACATCAATTGACTACTAAAACTTCCTTTGTCTCGGCAAAGACCCCTCTGTGCAAATGCAAAGTCAATTTCCAATCTGGAAATTAACAACAAAAGTACATTTTTATATATGTATATTCGTACCACAATTTAAATCAAAACTTTTAGTGTAGAGTTAAACCAAACCAGAGATAAATTGTTGACACTGATAAAAGCTGTAATCAGATGAGTTTTCCAAACAACGTTTGAGTAAGAATTCTTCTCAGACGACGTCTGTCATGGCATGTGCAGATTTGGACGGGAATTTACAAAGATACACGTGTCTGGGCTTGCAATCTCTTGATTGGTGCTCAAGGTCACATGATCAGATTACAAGGACTGCATTAGGTCATTTACATGCATTACATATATTTTAATGTATATCATAATGACATAATGACTGCTTAAATGAAAATAATCTCATTAATAACCATTTATGTAAGTTATTCTCAACTTTTTTTTTTCAATTTAGCTCTTCTTTTTATTTTATTTTTTTATAATTATTTTTCTTTTTTCATTAAAAATTGTCAAAGAGTTTCATCCTCATCCATTGTTGTATGTTTAAAAATACCGGAAACCTAAATGCTGGTGCGCCAGGGATTGCATGGCAAATTGTCAAAGACACAAGAAATACGTTTTACCCCAAAAAATTTCCACAATCTCAGATATCAGCATTCATACAAGATTAGATTTCTCAGATGAGAAAATATTTAGGTCTTTTACTCTGGAATTTTTACAGGGCGTGTGAGAACAAAACAGATATTGCAGATTCTGATGGAATTAAAGACACAAAGTACCGGTATGTCTGAGATAAATTTCTCTAAAGACCCCCTGTGAACTAGACCCATCCGAAAAGGGGTAAAGTCAGATCATAACACCAATTAAGATGAGACCAACTCTTTGTCAGAGTTAAAAATTTTGGGGGGTTTTGACCAATAAAAGAAAGAAATGCAAACATTTTAAATTTAACTCACGACAATATAAACTGACACCTACACATTTACTCATAGCGTTCCAAATCGGAGTAGTGTTGAACCAACTATTAAATGTTGCTTCCAAACTTTTTATCATTGCGCTGCACTCCGATCAATTTTTCATAAAACCTCTGCATTATGCAACTCACAGTATTGGCCAACAGCAGCCAACTTTTCAAGAAGCTAAAGCAAAGCAGACTGAGGATCAAGGTGTTAAAATTCCCCCACTATTGACATCTTGCAAGTACAAGAGCTGCAGAAGTGAGAGATCAGCGCTTAAAATGCAAAGAGCACTGAAAATACAAACAGCAATCAATTCTTGCACAGTGATCAGGGAATGCAGACTCACAGAAAACATTGAGTCGGTATGGGATGCGGAAATCTGTGGAAAGAGCTGGGTGTCGTACAACACAGCTGATGGATCGTCCGTGGGCATCTCCTGTTGGTGCCCAGACGTAGTGCACTGAAGTTGTTGTAGTGCCCTCAGGGTCTGGCTGAGAGACGACTGCGGACTGACCAGGTAGATTAGATTCCCAGAACACTTCTGCTGCAGGACGACCCCGCTCAGCGGTGCATGTGGCCACAAGGGTTTCGCCATCTCCGGCCAGCAGAGACAAGGAGCCGGGAGACACATAAACTTTTGGCTCCACTGAAAAACAACAAAAAGTAAAATGATTAAAGAATGTTGATTGTTTAATAGGGTCTGAGCTCATTGGATACGCAAAAAATGTTAAATGCTATTTAAGGCATTTTCATGCAAAGACAAATCAGTTGAACAAAAATCTACATGCTGATAACAGAATTGTGTTTTCTGCATTTGCATAACAGGACATATGTTTGCATAAGTATAACTCATGTTTATAAGTAATAAATATTATGAAAATATAGCTATTTTTTTAAGTACTTTTGTTAAAATGTTCATATCTACTTAAATATTAGATATTTGACTTATAGAATACTATGCGACAACATAAAATTGTAAAGTAAATACTGAATTTTTGAAAGGCTGAAATAAAAGCAGCATCTTGATATTTCTGTTTGATTTAAAACCCTAACCACATACATTCTTATTAAAAATGTATGCAGTAAAATGGTTGTGTCTCTACTGCACACATTCTTGAGAACATCTAAGAGCATTATGACTCCAAAGAGAAGTGATAAATTAAAATATGTATACCTCCGAGTGCTTCAACATGAAGACAACAACAGAATTTAAAAGCCGTGGAAATGCCGTAATTTATTCACATGCTTCAATGAACCAACCCTCACTTGTTTCAATTTAAACCACTCTTTGGATTTCTGAAATAACTGTAGTGAGGAGGCTCCTCACCCCAGAGGATACAGCACACTTACATCAAAGTGCAAAATTACTTTTGTAAACTATCACTTTAAGTATTGTTGCTGAAATTGACCATTATTTAACACCCCTTCCCAGTCAAAATTGGTAAAATTTAGACTGCAGGGTACACTCTTTAAAAAGGAACCTTTATTATTCAGTCACATGCTGCTTGATGTACCACTAATGTCTTAATTTTCTGTCTCCTTTTCCCTCTTTCCTTTCTCCACCACTCTCCCCGGAGAATTGCAACAGCTGTGCTCTTAAGACATAGTTTTGCCATGTGGCCTAGGAACGTTTACTTAATCCCACACGCGAGGCCGTCCTGCCTGCACCGCACACCTGCTCTACTCCGTTTACAGCACCATGCCGTACAGTACACCAGAATCTAAATACCCCATGGACCCTGATGCTAAATATAGCTCTGCGGCACCTAAATGGAGGAGAAAGCCAAGAGCAGTGCCCCCACAAACCACCCCCACCCCTCTCCTGCATTCACTGAAGCCTGTGCCATCAGTATCCTGCTGGAAATCTGCTGACTCAGATTCACACTGGTACATGCAGCAAAGGGGAGAGCCAAATAATCAGCCCACCAGAGACCGTTGGTGGCCCAATGCCCTGGAGAGGCTCGAGCTATTGATTTATCTTCAGAAATTAGGGTTGGGTCAGTTTCATTCCTTCATTCCTGTCACAGTAATGGACTATGTGTTAAAACATTTAATTTGCTGGTACAAATTGTGCAGTTTGCTTCCTGTCCTCAAAGCTGAAAGCAGGTGACCGGGTTCATATAAGTACTGCCTAAAATGTTTTTGGTTAAAATAGTACTTAGGCTCTCGTTGAATGGAGTTTGTTTAGTTATTTTCTCAAAATACTCAAAATAATAATGAGTGCTATACTTTATCTATTTATTTTTTATAATCTTTAAGGTATAACTAATCTGAGGCAGTGTTAAAGTTAACTACATAATGAAAGGCAGTGTAGTTAATTTCTGCGAGTCAATGTTTACATTTGAATTGACCAAAACAAACCTGTCCCTTCACCAAATGCTCTATCCCAATAGCCCTGCTACACATGCACATGCATACACACACACTCACACCCACACCCACTGTTACTGTCACTATAATACATCTCCTGTCATTTTTATAACAAGGTTTGGGAAGAACTAACAGGTGGTCACCATTGTTAGTTCAAGTTACCCCACCTCCTCCCCTCTGCCTTACTGGGACTGCCGATGACTACCCTTTCCTGGTCCCCTTAGTCAGACAGTACACCAAGTACACTTTCCTTTAACTCTCCATATACACTTGCAATACTAGGCGAGTTTGTGTCGATTGTATAGACAAGTGCGATCCGCGTTCAAATTTTCAGCGGCCTGCAGCCTCTGTCATAAAACTTAATGCACTGTTGACCACAGTATGAATCACTCATGTGGTAAGTTTCATTCATTCATTCATTCATTTGTTTTCCAACCTGCTTATTCCTGTCTGTCTTCAAGAGGCGCTAGCAAATAAAGTATACTAACCACAACAAGCGTACTGTCTAAGAAGTTAGTCTTCAGTCAGCTAGTTTGCTACATCCGTTTACTGAAGTATTTTTAAAGGGGCTTTTAAAGGGATAAAATTTTGGTGAAATTTCCAATTTTGCCCAAATTAAACTTTTACTATGCCTATAAGGGGAAAACAATGATGCGAGAAAGCATTGTGAGGATTTGTGACGCACTGAAATTTAGATGTGGTCAAACAATAATGCAATACTGGTTGAAGTCCAAAAGTTGGATGCAGTTTTTTTCATGTTTTTCACCATTTAAGTAAAACATGTTAATTTGAAGCAAGAAAATGTCTTGCTTCATCAGTGTGAAGTGTGTCTAGACATCAGTGTTTCCCAAATGGTTCAGTGGAAATGTCCTAGAAGGCACATGCTGTTTGATAGAAAACTCATAATCATATAATGTGCTGCAATTTACACAATTTCCTTTTGGTTTTTGGAATCTTGAAATACAAAAGAATAATGAAAACATCTTGCATTGCTCATGTGTCTGTAATTCTTTTGTTGTTTTTCTCAAAATTATTGTTATAGAATCATGGCGCAGTATAACATGAAACAGGATTAAAGTTTTGAATTACAGAACACCTTGTTATACTGCGTTCCCTGTAAAAGATAATTGAGACGCACCGCTTATAATTAGTGGGATGAAATATATTCAGATACATTTCAAAACTTATAATAGAATAACGCTTTAAAACTGTTATTATTGAAAAGTAAATTGGCAGACAACTAGTAAATTCAGGAGGATTTCAAACATCATAACATTGTTTCAGAGAATGTTCTCACCAATGATGTCTAGTGTTGTGGAGGCCTCCATGTTTCCCAGCTGAAAGGTGACTGCTTTGCAGGTGTAGGTGCCAATGTCCGCAAACCCTACCATCTGCAGAACAATGGAGACATCCTGCGCTGAAGGTTTGAGGAAGTGAACGCGTTTGCTGTACTCCTCCGCAACAGATGTCCCATACAACGGGTTGAACACAGCCAGGGTGACTGTGCCTGTAGGTAGCTGCCGTTCCCATGAACTCTGTGTAAGGCTGAGGTCAGTACCCACCTCCACTCTGCAGCTCAGAGTGACATTCTTGCCCAGGATGGCAGTGACCTGTGCCGGAACCACCACTTCACCTGTATTGACACCTGCACGACACAGACCATCGTTGGAATTATGTAGTAAGCAACAAGAGAAAAATTTTATATTTATTTTCTTACCACCTACTGGAATGAGATATAAAAAATCTAATGGACTATTAGTCACAAATAAAACCAATGGTGAAATGTTTGAATTTATTGATTCCAACTTCCCAAACCACTTTGTGTTGCATAAATAATGCAAGACGTTTTAAAACCGACCTCAGAGAAACCTTTTACATTATAGCGTGGATCAGTTTAAATCTCTATATGCTCTTAACAAGTTCCATCTGTCGAATCTTGCTGACATCACCCCCCTTTCATCAGGAGGAGCCTTGAAAGGGCAAAAGTGAAGTGGAGTAGTGGGAGATCCAGTACAGCAGCAGATAATGAAGGCTGCTGTTATTTAGGGTCCGTGCGGGAGGCCGTGCTTCTCAGCGGCAACAGCCTGGCTTTGCTGTGCCACACACCAGTAATGAGTTCCCACTGTCCTAATGCTATTCGTCTGAGCAGCTTGCCTCATAAAACCATCTGGAACCAGATGAAAAACACCAACAGCCAATTTGAGGAGTTTATGTTGTTTAATAGGCCTCTTTAATCTATGTCTGTGCCCTTTGCATGCTTATTTGATAAATACAGACTGAGGTTGTTTGCTGATGCATGACAAAGTGATATTCTGGCAAGATGAATGGTTTGTGTGGTTGGTAAAAATTTAAATGAAACTCAGGTGAAACAAAGTTATACATTTAAAATAATGGCAATTTGTTTTATGGTACTATCATGATCAACATATAATGAAATTACTTCAGGAACACAGACAAAACATGTTTGAAATCTAATCAGCCGTTCTTAAGATCCTGGCGATAGCCCTTTAAGAATGGCTTAGAATAGATATCTGATTATAATATAAGAATTTTGATGTACCAGAATGTTATGATTAGGAATGTAATGATCCACTCTATTCGTTTACTATATGATGTGCATGACAATATTTTAAAACACTGTTTTTAACCAACTATTTTTATAACAAAATGTAATTTAAAAAGTTTTGAGACAACAAAGCTAAGAAGGCTAGGATCTACTTTGATTTGTACAAGAGAGCGTTTGATACCATCCATTCAATAGGAGGCAGTGTTAATGTTCACGTTAATCATCTTTTTTACTAAGTTGTGGCGAGAGCTAATTTTATAATCCTTTTTTGTTTACATAGCGAGTAAAGGATAATTCTCTTCTAGTAAATATTACATAAAACAAGAAGATAAGGTAAAGAAGTTTCAGACTTGACTAGAATCACAGTCACTCCAAGAAGCAAATACATTTCAACTCCGACACAATATCTCCCAGTAGCTCCACGATACGTATTATGACAAATTTGTATTGCATTATACTGTGCCACGATATATTGTTACACCCCTAGTTATGATATGTTAAGAAACTACACTCTTTCTAGAATAATATCGAAAGAACTTTGCTTCCTCAAAATGCCACTATTTGACTCTACTTGTGAATAACAGCATGCACAGCAGGCTTCCTTGAACCGTTGAGCCATTAAGAGCGGGACATTTTTTTAGTAGAGGTGATGTTGGATGTTAAATGACTAATTTCAGGTGCTGTTTAATATTTAGAATGCATTATCAGGCCCTTAATTATTGTGGGTGAATGAGAGATTTTGTCTAATTATAATGACTTAGAAAAATGCAAATTCACGATTTTGGTTGGTTTAGGTGCAGAATGTACCGGCATGGCTGGTAGAGTGAAGCCAAACTGCGCCGAATGCCCCCATGGCGCTGGCTGTCAAATGATTTCCTCTCAATACAAGAAAAGTGAAAAAGCCAAACTTTAAAAGCATTTTCCTCAGAAATTATACTAATTACAATGATTTGATATGTTTTAATGATTTTTTAATGAAGTTTTCTATACAGTGAACAAAGTTCAATCATTTTTATTTTCATGTGGCTCACGATGGACCAATTTGTCCCACAAAAAAGAAAGGCCATGGTTTTGACAAATATGATTGATTGCAACACTGAACTCAGCAGACGGACCACTGCCATCACAATCGCAAGAAAAATCATTTACACTACCAATGATCAAATTCAGAAAAGTCATTCTCAAACTCTTGTCCACAATTGCAAAATAAGTTGTAACACTCTTTCTATAACTGTCATCATGGCAGCCCTCAGGACAGCTCAGCGGTTGCCTCATATTAGCCCAATGGCAGTAGGGTTCACATCGGCTGTGTCATGTCATGTATATTTTTTTTTACAGTCTATGGTAACTATATGGACAATAAATTACTAACTAGCAAACAAATTGTAAACCACTGATCCTTCTGAAACAAAATTTAGGGATCTATGCTGAAGCTAGGCTAAAAATGCTAGCTCCAGACACACTGAATGACTGAATTGATGGCTCCGTTGGTAAGGTACAGTTCAAACAATGCCCATCCCCATAGAACGCAAGAACTGATAAATTGTATTAATAATGCAAATATTATAAACAAGCACCTGGCAATTGTGTACATTTATATGTAATATTATCTCCAGAGCAATTGTTTATTGAGCCTATTTCCAAAAACGTGGGGTGTTCATATGAGGAATACTGAACCTTATAATAATCTACAAAATGCTAAATACACATCATACACATTTTCTAAAAAATGTTTTGTTTTTTTATCATACTTGCATAAGCAAGAGTTTGTGATGTTCTTGGAGAAAAAAATCCAAGAGGTTTCCGTGAACATTCCTTGAAAACTGGAAATTACAGGCTACAGAGGAAGCAAAACATTCAGAAAGAAACATTGCATGTTAAACTAAAATCTCCTGAACCATTAATCCCCACAAACTGCTGAATTTCATGTGGAAATCTATTAATGGCGACACAAAACTTTCCCCTCCTGAAAAAGACGGCAGTGAGTGCTGTTTATACAAATGAGTCCTCTATGAGTGGTTCCTTCAAAACACTCACAATGTAAAAAAGCTACACCGTTTAAAAAACAGACTCTATATGGAGCCTGATCATAAAAACCAGTTCATGGAGGCACCAAACAGTGGCTGATATTTTGAAACCTTGGCAGCTGCAGAGTAGTGGTTAACCTCTATTATATCTAGACTGTATGGGTGCAGGCTCTCCCTCTGCCTGTTGCCCTGCGCAGCCTGTAATTGAGATAATACCACCACATACACATGCATGCATGAAGGAAAAGGAGGAGGGTGAATATGTAGTCAAGCTTTCTACTCCACATTTGCTGAAGTCCTTAAAGAATCAATCATTGTATATCAGAAAACTGGAAATGAGGTAAACCTTGATCGCTTCTATCCAATTTTATTATGTGACATCAACTTTTCACTTAAGAGGGATTAACACTTTTAACAATCTTTACATATGAAAACCGTACGGGAAGTGACAATGTGAGTTTCATCCGAGACCAAGACTTTGTTTTACCCATGCAGAGTTATAATGAGCAGTTATAATGAATAAAGCTTAAATCTGTGCTTGACTATCAACAGAACTTAAGATCAGCTGAACTTCAGATGTGGTCTCATGTCTGATGTCTAGATGGTACATAAAAACACAGGTGAGTGCAAAGGGGATTTAGTGTTCTTAGGATGCAAAGCCATATAATTCTATCTTTTGGTCCCATTTAGCTTCAGTTGCTATTTCTATTCAAGGTTAAACATTGACTCCCATTAAAGAGGAGATGAAAATCTTTTTATACCATGGTATAATGTACACACACATATATATATATACATGAATATGAATACAACAGCAAGCACATTGCTGTTATCTTAAACTGGAATGGGTGTTGTTTAGAAAGCCTTGTTATACAAGTCTGGGAGGACATATCAAATAACAAATCATTTGGTAACAGGTTTTGGGTCAGGCATTTCATAAAAAACAAAACCATGCTTTTTGGGAATTTCAGAAACTGTGCATTGAGGAGTTGACCAAGTTAACCAAGCACGCAATGAACGAGTGACACGTGAGGCGTACATTAAACAGCCCCTTTTATGGATTTCTGAAAATGACCTTTCATGCAGTGTATAGCACAGCTCCAAGTATGAGGAACATGAGTTTTAAATGTGAAAGGTATGTGTTAAGTAAGTGTCTGAGTCGCTGAAATGAGTCGGAATTAAATGAAAGTGAAGTGAAACTGACCAAGTATGTATAATATTTGTGCTCTGCGTTTTACCAATCCAAGTGTACGCACACAGCAGTGAACACACACCCTGTAGCTGCCATAGCGGCCACCACAATTTCAGACCACAGGGATTGAACCAGCGACCTTCAGATCTCCAGTCAATCACTTTATCCACTAGGCCATGACATTGTGACATACAAATGTACCACGCCCTGCCTCCACCCACTCACTAAAACACAGGAAATGGACTTGCTAATGTACATGCATGCAATGCTGGATTTGGCTACATGTGTTTACAGTTTATTTGTATTAGCCTCTTCCTCCCAATCACAACTAGTAAGTAAGATGATAAAAGATACTGTAGTTTCTCTTTTGAATGCAAAACATTGGCCACACAAAACCTTGTCACTTTGAGAGCAACCCAAATATTTGTCACAGTTGTCTGTCGAGAAAAAACTTTGAAAAGCTTCTATTATTTAATGTTGTGGCACAATCTGAAACTACCGTACAAGGTTTGCTAGGGATGGCAAGTTGATGGATATTGGAAAGAAAAGAACAGATGTGTTACAACTTATAATGAAAAAGCATTCTAATAATATTATAAAAGTGTAATTAGAGCTCCCCAAAATGATAGGCACATTTAAGTTCCTTTTTATAATGTTAAACATTAATTGACACAGTTGCTTTTTTATGTACTTGCATATCAGACTTCAATAATTTTATTAAGACATTAACAGGGAAAAAAACATTGTGAAGTTTCTAATTCCACACTGTACACATGCATCACAACAAAAGCAGTTTTAAAGATGTAATGCATATTAGTTACATTTTATGGGTTCTATTGGCCAGGTTTTTTTTTTTTTATTGGACCTGGCAACCTTAGCTGTGGCCCGAGGATGTCTGTTGTGCTCAGGGCAGAGCAACACTCAGTGTGTGCTGTCTCCACCTCACGGTAGTCTGAGCTGTGGGAGCAGGTGGCACCTGTCTACGAGCCAACCCAGCACTGACCTCGCAACCCTTCCCAGTCACGAACACACACATAAACCCAGCCGTGCTCATCAGGAGGATCACCAACACACACAGACTAAAATATATTCCAGCAGTCGGCTGTGAAAACAACCCCAAAAAACTACAGACCACTATGATGAAATGTGTGGTATGTCACACAGTTTGTACAAATACAAATGGCAAATGTTCTTCTTGGCATGACTAGCATTTCAGGGAACATTGGCATGTGCAATGAGACAATTTGTGTAAATTGAGTTCTAAAAGGTTTTGAGATCATCTATGCTCACACATTATACACATGTTCTAAGATTCAACTTATTTAACATAAGCTGGGAATAATAAATAATAAGATTCAAGCAGTCAATGAAGATAATCACTAAAACACCTTACAGCGGTGAAACCCAGTCATGGTGCTGATATTAACAGAAAGCGTTGATAATAACAGTGTCTAAAGGGTCGAAAATAACTACTGCATTGACATTATCATTTAATTTAGAAAATGAATCAAAAAAGTACATGCGTTAGTTCAGCAATTTTTGCACTGGGCCACATCACAGATACAGATGAATGTTATGAGAATATGATCTACACGTATAAGAAACAGAGGACATTTTATTGTGCAAGAGGACATTTAACGTTTTTGGTCTTACCACTGCTTTGATCTAGGCAATCTTTGGTCTCAGTTTAAGCTTTCTGTGGTCTCAGTTGTGCTTCTGCCACAGTCTCAACAGTCTTTGGTCTTGATCGTACCTCAGTCGATCTTTGCTGTTTTGCCTCAGTCTTTGCTGTCATTGGTATTGACTGTCTTGAGACTCAAAATTGTCTTTCCCTTGCCCTGGTCTCAAGTGTCTTCATGCCTCTGTCTTGGCTATCTTTGCTCTCTGCCATGTCTCTGTCTTAGCTGTCTTTAGTCTCTGTCGTGCCTCAGTATGAGCAGTATTTGGTCTCGGTTTTGTATTGGCCTTGTATGTCAGTGGTCTTAGCTGTCTTTGGTTTCTGCCGTACCTTAACTCTGTTGCCTTTGTTCTCAGCAGTCTTTGATCTCTGTCTTGTCTGTCTTTGGTCTCGGCTGTGCCTCTATCTTGAATGTCTTTGACCTTCGTCATGCCTCTGCCTTGATTTTCTCTGGTCTCCGCCAAGCCTCGGCTGACTTTGGTATCTTTCATGCTTTGGTCTAAGCTGTTTTTGGCCTTATTCTTGGTTGTCCTTTGTCTCAGTCATGCCTCAGCTGTCTGGTCTCCTTTATGCCTCAGTCTTGGCTGTATTTACTCTCAGTCCTGGCAGACTTTGGCCTCTGTCCTGCCTCAATTTTCTCTGGTCTCGACCATGCCTTGGCCTCAGCTGACTTTGGTCTCTGTCAAACCTTTATCAAAACTGTCTTTGCTCTCAGTTCTGCCCTTGTCTTGACTGTCCTTAGTCTTTTCTGTCTCAATCTTGAGTGTTTTGTGTCAGACTCTGCTGTCATTGGTTTTGGGTTTGACTGTCTTGACTGTTTTGCCTCGGACTCAGTTGTCTTTGGTTTAGGTCTTGCATTGGTCTGAGGTGACTTTGGTCTGGTTCGTGTCTCTGTCTTAGCTTTATTTGGTCTCTGTCATTTCTCAGCTGTCTTCGGTCTCTGTTGTGCCTATATTTGATCTCTTGGTCTCGGTTTTGAAATGGCGGTGGTCTCAAATGCCATTGATCTTGGCGGCCTTTGGTTTCGGTCTTACACTGGTCTTCACTGTCTTTGGTCTCTGTCTTGACAGTCTTTGGCCTCAGTCATCCCTCGATCTGGAATGTCTTTGGTCTCTGTCTTCCCTTGGCCTGAACTGTCTGTGGTCTCGTTTATGCCTCAGTCTCGGCTCTATTTACTCTCAGTCATGGTTGTCTTTGGCCTCTGTCAAGTCTCTGCCTCGATTTTCTTTCATCTCTTCCTAAGCTGTTTTTTGGTCTCATTCTTGGCTGTCATTGGTCTCAGTCATGTCTAAATCTTGGACTTGTCTCTGCTTTGGCTGTCTTTGTTCTCTGTCTTGACTATCTTTAGCCTAGACCAGGGGTCAGCAACCTGCGGCTCTGGAGCCTCCTTGTAGTGGCTCAGATGGCCGTGACAAAAAAAAAAACACGAAATGTTTTTTTTTTTATTATCGTCATTATATGTTCATTTTGATGCACAATTCCCCTGGGGTTTTAGTTGATACCATCTAAATAAAGTTTTTTAATTTTTTTTTTTTTAATAATTTGTCACTTAAAATATGTCACATCAATGTCAGCAGCCGTCGCCTTTACTTGCTGGCGGGACCACGGCAGGAACCCCTACCACTGTAAGCATGAAAAGAGCCCAAAAAAGAAAAGTGTCGGAAGAAAATAAAGAGTTTAATGCAGCGTGGACATCTCCTTTTGCATTCACCGCCAATGACGCTGGCTTACCTGTGTGCTTGATATGTAGTGAGAAACTATCAAACAACAAAAAAGTAACGTTGAAAGACATTTTCAAAGCAAGCATTTCGCATTTTCTGAAAAATACCCAACCGAAGATGAGCGCCAGAGAGCAATTTCGGAATTGCAATGACAAGCTGAAGAGAGACAAAAATCACAAAGTGATTTTTTCTTTCAAGTTCTTTGAGGGCACAAAGTGGCTCTTTTGATAAAAAAAAGGTTCATGTCTTGGTCTTGGCTGCCTTTGGTCTACAGTATGGGAGAATCACACTCCTCAATAATTTAGAGAGAAGATACACTCACAACAAGAGAGTGAAGCTCAGTAAGATTGTTGATGCTTCTGTTTCAATGGACAATGCATTAAAGATAATAGTTACATTAACAATGTATAGTATTTAAATAAATAGTAAAGTGTACAAGTAAATGTATTTCTAATACAGTAACAACAAATTAGCCAGAAATTTCACCATGTAACCAACCCCATAGAATGAAAATACCCTTTACCCTCCACCCCACCGTCAGTGTTCATCATAAAGTTACTTCCTTGGCGATGGAATGCAACCTTTGCAATAAAATGGCAAATATTTTAAAAATGTTTTTCCTCTTATCCTGAATTTTTACGCTCTGTCATGATCTTTTAGGTCACTTTCCACACTACAGAGCTGTACCAATGAACTGAAAACATAGTAATTTACTGACAAAACAAATGTTTGTATTTTCTGTTACTTTTGCACATTATTTATATGACAAAGATGGAATTTATGACTCAGTATAAAAAAGAACATGTAATGGTCGACGTTTCTGGTATGTTGCAAGGGTTGTCATTGCAAATTAATTTTGTTCTTTTAGTAAAGCTGGTCATAAACTTTTAGCTGAGAAATGTTCTACTTTTTAAGCTGTATTGAATGATTCATGCACAAAATTTAAATGGTCTCTTATGCTCATCAAGAGTATCGCTATGAGGCCCGTGCAAGAGAGGAACAGATGGCCTGGGCCTGAGATACCTGAAACATGGCCAGGACGGCAAATTTGCCTTGATCATTACATTTCTTCTAAACATGCGAAAAACAGAAAAAATAAACCATGCAATGAATAATGACTTTGAATAAATATTTGTTATTGAAAAGAATTGCAACCCTTTAATGAGGACAATTAACATCCTTTCCTCGCAAGCATGCAAAGTTTATATGAGGACATCATAATCCAAAGGGTTCAATCCTTACTTCAAATGTACGACAAACAATTTCCCAAAATCATGTGAAAAAGTCATGCGGAGGCCAGCCAGTGAGGTTGAGAAGCATAGTGTGACTGCATTAAAAAAAGAACTGGCGGAGGTAACAGGGAAAAATTGAGAGGTCACAACACGGAAATGCAGAGAAGAGTGAGAACAAGAAGGAAATGAGGAGAAACAAATCAGAAATGTATTAATGAAAACGATACGCTTGCTCCTTGAAGCTTTGGTCTGTGTTTGTTTCCTTCTCTCCTGACATCACTAACTGCTACAAGCTGTTCACGAGGTTCAACTGTACATCCGAAACCCTCACCACTACGCATTCCAAGCCACATGCCCCAGTGTGAACTGAGATCGCAGCCTGACCTCGCCCTCTTGAGAAACATCTTAATTTGATTTCAGTAAGAGGAGACTCCCCGGTCTTTCTGTTAGGTCACTGGGAGGGGAACACCAGCTGATGGTGCACCCCCTTCTTTCAGATATCCCCTGAAAGGAGCAGGAAACATTTGAGCCCCAAAGTTTCTCTTGCACAAAACAGTTCATATTAGTTTCCTTTTCTCTTCCTCTGCCTGTTATAGACACTTTTGACCTATTTGTTAATATTGATAATATATGATAATAGTGTCTGGAGTGTAGGGGAGCTCCGGCACTAAATGTTCTCCATGGGTTTGTGAGAGTTTCCTCCCACAGTCCAAAAGTATGCACATGTCTCCTAATCTGAGTTGGAACCAGCATGCCCCTGTGACCCTAAAAATGATCATTGAGCCTGCCAAGAAGATTTTTTAAAATGTCATTTAATTCCAAAGCAATTCTTGATTAGACATTTTGCAATACCAGAATGTTTTTTAAGGGGGTATAGTAGTGCATCATTCTTGAAACAACTTTGTATCCAAACTAATTATTGCTCTATTGTATGACCAGCAGAAGACTATGGGGAAATTTTTCTCTGTGTGTGACCATGAACGCATAAACAGTCAACATCCTTGTAGAATCCTCAAAGGGGCCATATTATGCAATTTTTAAAGCAGTTATAATAAATATTTGAGCCCTCTATACTGGCACTGCCCCTTTAGTAACTTTCCAATACATTGATACCCCCAAGATACTAAATTAATCTGTTCCAGGGTGGCTTACGTAACTCGAACATTTCTTATCTCAAAGCAAGTTTTACATGTAAAACACCTAATCCATGCAACAGCTCTCAGAAACAACAGTATGAGTTGATAAAAAATGGAAAACCAGATAAAAATCAGGTAAGGTTTCTTCAATCCTTAAATCTACACATTGCAATTTTAATAAATGATAATAAAACAGAATAAAACACAAGCAAAATACATAATATGTACACAAATGTGAAACCTTTCCTTGCGTGAAGATATGTGTCGGAGGAGGTGGAAACGGATGGCAGGAAACATTATGGCACCACATATGAAAGTTAACTTTCTCGAGATATTTCACAAATTGCGAACACCAACACAGTTTCAAACACAAGCGCAGACAGTACCAAGCGTACTCGAGAGAGCGCTTCTGAGAACGTGTCACAGGGTTTCTTCTAAGTTTCACTACAGAACAGCACTTTCCACTTTATAACTGTAATTTGTTTTACGACATTTTGACTCAAACTTTTGTTATAGCTCATTATTGTTAATCTATACATAATGTTTCGCTTGATTTAAAACTGATTTAAAGTGTTTTAAAGCGTATCAGCCCCGTTTTAGCACTGTCTTCAATGGGAAAATGAAGAACCAGGACCAGAAAGCGCTGCGCGATGTCAGACTTAACAAGTGGATAATAGAGCAGAACTGTTGGTGTTTTTCATATCTTGGAATTTTTTTCGTATCTCAAAGCAAAATAATTCCAGCGAGACCTTTCGTATCTCGAACATTTCATAACTCGAAGCATTCGTATCTTAAGAGTTTTCTGTGTGCCACCTGGGCTGGAAAGTGAGAAAAAAAAAAGAGTTCCGTGTAAGTCTCGTCTCTTCGCAAGCAAATGAATCCACCATAAACGTGTAAAAATGACAATGCACTTCACACAGTTCAGTGCCTGTGTATGCAAATTAACTGTATTTTATTGAGTGAGATAAAGTTAATGAACAATTTTTGGATCTATTTCATGCATATATTGTTTGGGTTTGAAATCAGGAATGTGTTTATTCTTTATAATTGTGTTTCGTTGACATTATTAACCGATTTCAGGTTTTCTGTGCAATGCTGGGTTTGTTAGGGTAACCGCTATTGTTACCGCGTCACGATATATTAGGCAGCAATGGTCTCTGTAACGTTGAGTCTGATTGGGATTATGTCATTGTGCATTGTATTGTTTCACATTGGACATCGTTGATTCCCAAAATGCTTGAGATTGCTTGCTACATGCCTGTTACATTATAATCGACAAATCACACTTTCTCTAGAAGTTCTTTAGTGTGGGTCTGCTGTTCTCATTTCCGAGTAACTGCATAGAGATGAGCTGCACTAGTGGTTAATCTGATCGGTCAACGGGTGGAGGAAAGAACTATGGCCATTGCAAGGAACATCAAGCCATTTTCAGTTTGCAAAAAAAGGAACACAGGATTACACAAACATGCATGAAAGATTCTGAATAAAATTTGAGGCATGTTTTTGATTAGGGGACGAGACTCAAAGATGCCCAGAACGTCAGAAAAGTTGATTTAGCATAATATGACCCCTTTAAGGAAAGTTTGGCTACATCATTTTCTGTCTATAAAGACACAACTCAACATACTTAGTGTTCTTTATATGTTCAAGATGCTTGTCCCCTTTAAAAAGCATCCAGAGGGACATTGTCAAGATCATAAGAATGTCAGCTCATATATGGTTCCCTGACCCCCAGAGAAAATGTTTATTTGATTCCAACATTTAGAGACAAGTTCTCTAAAAGATCTCAGTGATATAGCAGGACAAGAAGTGCATTTTAAATGATTGTTTTGTTGTTTTCAAAATAGCAGAAGATGTGTGATGAGTGTCAGCTGAAGTGTGCCATAACATTTTTATGAGAAATCTGAGCTAAACACTGTGGCTTGTCAACAAATCCTATTTATCTAGATAGAAATGATCTAGATCATTAAAATCATCCAAATTATATGAATGCATGAATGCAAAATAAATAAATGAAATAAAAGAAAAAATGAATTACTATGATGATCAAATATTTGGTCTTAGATTTATTGATTTTTAAGATGTTTTTTTTTGTTAAGCTTGTATAAAAACAGATCTTTATAAAAGTATTTCTCATTTTTATTTTAATACATTTAAATTCTATTTTAAACAGCTGACATTTGCTGTGATGGTAGATGTAAGTGATAAGTAAGTAGTACTTTATAGATCAGATGCCAATTTAACACATGATTATATCTATTGTTGGGTTGTTTATGTAAGGTCTGCAAATAGTCCAAGCTTGTAATTTTCAGTGTTTACAACATGCATGTACACGCACACACATACAATTGCTATCTTCTCAATGCCGCGCATGGTAAAAATACGTCGTTTTGAACACAGCTTCTTTACAAGTTTAACAAATTTCCATGGTGTTGATTCAAATCAAGTTCAGTAGAAGTATATCAGTATTTCTGAAAATAATAATAAGCAATTTCTCTAACACATTTGTCATTCACATATGGATTTGAAACGAGTAATGGTACGATAGCGATTGATTCAATTATTTGGAATGCTTTTTGGGCGGCACGGTGACCTTCCTGGAAGGAGTTTGCATGTTCTCCCCGTGCTTGCGTGGGTTTCCTCCAGGTACTCTGGTTTCCCCCACAATCCCAAAAACATGCTGTTAGGTTAATTGAATAATCTAAATTCCCCTTAGGTGTGAGTGAATGTTGCCCTGTGATGAACTGGCGACCTGTCCAGGGTGTACCCCTACCTCTCGCCCAATATGCACTGGAGATAGTACCGCCAGACCACCTTGGCCCCAAAAGTGAATAAGCGAGTTGGAAAATAGATTGATGGAATGCTTTTTGAGACAGTTTTGGTATATTTTGGTAGAGGCTGGATCACAGTCAGCTGATAAAGATTCACGTTTCAGTCAGAACTTCGTAACAAAACCTTTGTCTTTTATCGCATTCAAAAATTAGTCTGTAGAAAAATTATTTGAGCAAAAAGGCACTTCTAAGGTATTTAAACATGGCATAAAATAATAGTTGTGATTACTAGAAAATCCCTGAGTAGATTTGATCATTTATGGAGGTATACTTTTAAATTAATATATGCCTAATGGAAGTGGCTTCAGTTTTTGGCAATAAAAATACATTTTAATCGAAATTTGTAAACTGAAGTTGTTCGCTCCCTATAACACTCCCTGCTATATCCAGCTGGTACCAACTGGTAATTATCACAGCATGCGGTTACATTTCTAGCCTGTCAACAAGAAAGCACCATTTAAAAATTTAATAATTTACTATTTACCACACCTAAATTGTAGCAATAGAGACGTACATTCAATTTGAGTCACCAAATAGCTCACGCATTGAGACATATCCAGCTGTAGCTGCACCGCTCAGACTGCTGGGGCAGAGCCAAAACAATTAAGATACTATTCGCAGTGACGCAAGGTACAGATGCCAGGCAAGTGTGTAATCCTAAGTCTAACTGTAACCCGAAGCTAACCAATATTAACTCTACTTCTATACAAAAATATCAAAATGAAATTGCTGCAAAGAGCCATTTGGGTTAACATTGGCCACATGATCTGGCTCTTCACGCAGACTCAGACACCTCCAGCCCAATCTCACGCTGGTATGCTGGAAGTGATGGCCATGTGATGTGGCTGCAGCTGGATAGTATAGAGCGAGAGGAGGAGTTGTCACATCAGATGCAGACGCCATTTTGTTTGTATTCCTAGTTTCCACCAGGAATCACGGTTGAATTGTGTTGGGGTTTAATATTTACAAAATACTAAATATACACAGTAAACAACTATTAAAAATAAAATAGAAGAAGAAAACATTAAAAAATAATTTGGTTCGTTTTAGTTTCTATTGATAGGAATACTCTGTGTAACCATGACAATAGTGGCATTGCACTACAAATATGGCAGACTTGATATAGAGCAGGTCAATGGTAAATTCAGCTTTTAACTGTAGCCACTGATCTGCTTGGAGACAGGCGCAGCAATGTTGGAGATCAGTGAGTGGTGCGTGAGGGTCAGACTTTTCTGATCCAGACATTTAGTAGACTATGGCATGGTTAAACATATTTTATTAACATTTTTTGCTTTATAATTTACAAAATTGTGTATCTGTGACAGCTGCTAAATTTTCCCCAAGAAACCGTGCTTGAGTCTGCTGTCAGTCTTCATGTGCTGTAATATTTCACCTCAGGTCAAGCTGTCAATGGTGTAATAATGAATGTCAGCAGCTAAAGGGATGTGACATGCAACAGCTGTACCCAACATAACAAGCCTAATTAGCTGTGGTGTTTAGTGGCCGCATGTGATGGCTATTGAGTTTAGTGAGAGGTACCATTCAGCTAGTCTGATTATTACCACAATACCAACCACAACAAGAGGATTCGTTTCTGGACAAACACAGAGTTCTTCTAAGTTCTTTTCAGAAGCCATTAAAATCAATATTAAATGCATTACGGGTTTATAAGTCATTTAGTAATAACCTGGACCAGTTCAGCTTTGCTGCAGTTCAATAAACCAAAAGAATATTCTCTCTCCCTAGATTCAATTTGACTGGCGGAACTGGCCATTCCTGAATGTGGCTTCACCAAAACAACAAGATGAGAAATAATAACAGTATGCGGTAATTATTAGTGTAGTGACATGCAAAATGGCTTCCATAATGGTGGTGAACATTCCAAACACACTGATGGTTTCCGAATTAAATCATTAGATACACAGATTGTTCCACTAATGACCGACAAAACCTGAAAATCTAGAATCAAACCACAGCATGAGACTGAACAATTTCCACCTGATTCTTCCACATTCTTCTACCCTGAACTGCATCTCTCTTAAACCTCGAAGATTAAACCTGATTCCAATGATCACACAGACAGCTACACCCAGTCATCTCAGTCCACTCAAACTCCTTGGTATGGTCTCAAGGTCTTGAGGTCTCACTGCTCAAGGTATGGTCTCACTGCTCTTGAACAAGGCAGAAATTCATAGTTTCTGACTGTGTCCGTTATGAGGCTGCCCACAAAAGAGCATTTGTTTGCATATTCAATAATTCACAATAGAACCCATCTATATTATAGGTGGGAGTGTCCTAATATACTTTAAAAAACACTTTAAATGTCTTAAAAATGTACATTCGCTTCATATTGAGTAATCAGAAAAGCATGTGTCCTCTACAGTTTGGTGGCTAAGTTCCTCCCAGTTGAACTTTCTGCTGGAGTGGAATCTGAAATACAAATGTGTAGGCAGGAACTTTAACTTCCCAAGAAAGATGCATAATGAACTGAAATGTCTGGAAGACACTTAACGGATGAATTTTGGGATGCATGACCACCCTATTAGAGTGAGTCTTTTTTTGGAGATCTAACTTTGTTTTTATTTAAGAAAGAAAACCTTAACTCTTGTGTCTCTGGTCATTAAACATTCAGAATGATGGCAAAAGCTATGCTTATTAAATTTGTTAATTTAGTGTCATCATCTTTTGCATCAAATCAAAAAAAGCTATTTGATATCTATATTGACAGCAACATTAATATACACATTGACAAAACACACATTTGGCCAAATCTTTCTCTGTCAAGCTCCCAAAATGTTTCCTAATTCCTCTGAAGAATGCTTCTTCATAATCTCAGTTTGCAGTATTTCTCTTACCTTTCACATCTGATTGAAGACCAGCACTTAAATGGAAAATTAAAGGTCAAAGGTGAGCCAAGAGCAGAAGATTTCTGCAGTGTTGTAATTTTATGGTGGGGTCTGTGTCTGACTGTGCCAGTGGCTTTCTTCATTTTGATTGGACCAAGACTAGGCTAATGCAAACAAATGGATGAGATCATCAGATAACACTGCAACGAGAACTGCCAGACACCTCTCAGAGGGCAACCTGAAGATCCAAGGTACCAAGCCCAGAAAGGACAGGGCATCTCATTGGTTCACAAGAGTAAATCTTTCCCGAACATAGCATAAATCCTAAGCGCTTTAGTTATATCAGCAGCAATGTGCATTTAAACAGAAAACTAGTTTGTAATTTTTAAATTGCATAATAATGAGATCATATGTCAAAAACTGTTGAATTTGAAAGGTATGTAGCAGATAATGGCGATATATTAGAGTCAGTTGTGGGGTAATTTTATGCAAGACTGATTAATAGCACAAAAGCCCTCAGTGTTGAGGTTATTAATAATTACTTGTTAATTACTAGTTAATTAGGAAGCTTTTAGAAAAAAATGCCATCTTTAATTAAAACACCCATGTTTATTAACACTTACAGGTTTCACAATTTTCCTATACAAATCAGTGGTAGACTGGATAAGAAATTTCAGTTAAATATGTAATATATGGGACACACAGAGTGATATTTGAGAAGTGAATAAAAGTTTCTTTGATTTTGGAAAGTGTGTAAAAATGATTTAAACAAAATTAGGCATGTGCATACATTTAGGCAACCGTGTCATTTTATTTACTATATACGTTTAACACTAATTATTAGAACTCTCATTTAGTTTGGTAATGTCAGTGACCCTTCACTTCAATACAAAGGTGAATCCAAACTGGGGAAATAATTTAAAGGAGGCCAATTGGCAATGTTTCTCCTCTTTGAATCTTATCTAAAGAAGATTCTCTAAGCCTCAAAACAACTCTCAGATGACCTGAGAGCAAAGATTGTTGAACATCATGGTTCATTGAAGGATACAGAAAGCTGCCTTAGAGAATTACAGTTTCAGCTGCGGGGAACATTGAGAGGAACTGGAAGACAAGAGGCACTGTTCAAATTAAGGCCCGAAGTAGCAGGCCAAGAACAATACAAGACAAGAAGAGGTGCAGGATGGTGAGAACAGTCACAGTCAACCCACAGACCAGCTCCAAAGACCTATGACATCATCTTGTTACAGATCACACTTCACACAAGGAGATGCTGTATGGACGATTCTCTGCACTTGCCGCAGTGTCGCTTGGTGTGCAGGGACTGGGAATCTTGTAAAACTTGAGGGTCGCATAGATTCCACTCAAATTCAGCAGATACTGGAGAACAATGACCCTAAAAACTGCAAAACATCTACTCAGGCGTTCATCTAGAGGAACAAGTACATGTACTGGAATGTCTAAGTCCCCGGACATGAATATTATTGATGTGTGTTGTTTTGTTAACATTAAGAAGAATGTTTATTGTATATAGAATATAAAACACAGCTATAGAAAGCGTTTAGAGACAACACTTTTTATTTCTGCAAAAGGAGGATGTTTAAAAATATTGAGTTACTTTTTTTTGTAGTGCCTAAATTCGTGCATATGTCTAGTTTAGTTTAAAAAAATTCTTGCCCATTTTCCATGAATAATATAAGCTTTATTTTACTTCTCAAATATCACTGTAATTGTCTCCTAACATATTTATCTGGAATTTCTCATCCAGACAACTAATGATTAATAAAGGAAAATCTCAGGAGTGCCCAAACTTTTGCATACCACAGTAAGTTACCTTAATAATTTGAAAGTGAAGGATTTAGAAAACTACAAGTTATGAAGAGTTTTCTCATACATGTTTTCTCATACTGTAATCACAAATTGAGATAATATTTTTAATTTAATAAAGTCACATTTTCTGTAAATAAACAAAAAAATTCTAAAAACACAAAGTTAATGATTCAACTACTCAACCTGTAAAACCTGTTCAACAATCTTCTCATTTTTCACATTTTTCCTTCTACTGCCGTACCTCTGGAACTACCCTTCACTTTAAAGCCATGTTGACTGTGATTTGAGTAAAACGGACACCGAAACCATAATTGAGCTTAAATACAGTTGCTCTCATTCTCAACAAGGTTGGAAACTTCTAATTTAGCACCTTCCTGGCCCATAAGACTTCCTTTTCCCGTCTCTAAAGAGCTACTATTCTCTTGCTTTGTGTAAACAATTTCCTCAGAATACCTCAATGTTGAAAAAACTGCTCCTAATGTAACATTCTATCTGTGGAAACTCATTTTAAATGCACTACACTATCAAAATTATCCCATTTTTTATGAACCTCGTCTTAAATGTGCTGAATTTATGCAAGGTGACTAAGGAATGTGAACTGTTAATGAGGCCTCAGCGAGCTGCACGCTGTCTGAGCATTCAAAGGCTGGGCTTTAGACTTCCTTTCCAGAATCAGTGAGAACTCTTTTCCTTCCTTTCTAAGTCTCGGCGTTCATGCATACACTAGCAGGAAGCGGAGTTAAATTGATAGGGCTATTCAAACAAAATGAGTGTGAAAATCTGTTCATGCCCTGGATTGGGCTCCGTAATGATTAAATGTATGCAAAGAAGGTTACAGGAAATGTCAAAAATCCTCTGCACGCCCTCTAAATAAAACAGACTGCAAGGAGGTGCCAAAATCAAAGGATGAAATGTTGTTCCTCAAGGCTTTCAAGAGGTTGAAATGCTGCCAAAAAAGACACAGGACACTCGATATCTCACAGAGGGAAGGACACACAAACAAGACTGAGTTATAGAGCAAAGCAATGCAGCGCTTCGGTCAACGAGGAACACAATAGGTCTAGTTGACTTTCTCGGCACACTTCCTTTTTTTCTTCAGCATGTCTTCCCAAGAGTGGGCTACGGGACATGAATCGCTATTGATAACCTATACCACCCACCTTGAGAGCTTTGTCCTTAAGTCTGTTTGCATGTCAAATTCCATTGATTTAATACCCTGCCCAGTGTTAGGTCAACAGGAAACATTAGCACAGGTGGGAAAGACTTGGCTGGGGTTTAGTGTTAGTTTACTCAACCAATAAACTGCTTAAGTCCAGAAAAAAACTACACAATGCTGGTGGGACAATATTGTTAGGGGACCTCATTGACAAATCTCCATTTCACATTTCACTATTTGCAAAAGATATGGGGCAAAGAAACAACAAATAAAAACATAAAAATTGAAACTACATGCAGGAACCCACACTAACATGGTTCTTAATGGAGGCAGACCTGACACAGAACTGAACAAAAATGTGACTTGGTGTGTGTGTGCGTGCATGTACATGTGCATCTGCGTGTGTGCATAAAGGTGTCCTAAAAAAATAAAACACAATCAAGGGGTTTTGAGTTGATCTCTCTGTAATGTTTCTGAAATCGACTAAAAACAAGACCCAGACACAGAGGAAAACAGGGTTCTGGCAGCAATATCTTGCTCTGTTCTCATTAAGTCCAGATACAAAGTTGTATTTTTGTACACCAGAATGAACAATAGATATATTATATGTTGCTTTAGTACATTTTGACATCCTGTTTAAACTCACTCTGTGGCAAAAAGAAAACTTCCAAAGCAGACAGTTGGCTCCGAGTTGTATTTGTGTAAAAATGTTTTGAATCCTTTTGTTCTGAGAGAACAGGAAGTTACATCACAAAACAGGATGTTTCATCACAGCAAGGATCTACAAATCAGGGTGTTCTTTCCCCACCTCTCCTACTCTGAACCAGCTCTTTCAGACCCCTCTTTTTCCCATGCCCCCCGCCTTCTTTGTTCTCAATCTTGCATGGTTTGTTAGCTGTTTAGCATTTTAAGTGTTTTAAAGCTAATAAAGCTGCATTTTTAGTATACCTTATTAAACTTTGCTTCTTCCAGCATTTTGAAAATAATGGATTATCACAATATTTAAACAACAAGAAACATAACAACATAATTTCCACTATAAAAGTGCCGTTACTTGCTCATTTATGATTGGTTGGTCTCTCCAGTTGAGGTGAACTATCTATCTATCTATCTATCTATCTATCTATCTATCTATCTATCTATCTATCTATCTATCTATCTATCTATCTATCTATCTATCTATCTATCTATCTATCTATCTATCTATCTATCTATCTATCTATCTATCTATCTATCTATCTATCTATCTATCTATCTATCTACCTACCTACCTACCTACCTACCTACCTACCTACCCACCCACCCACCTACCTACCTACCTACCTACCTACCTACCTACCTACCTACCAACCTACCTATCTCTGTTTTACAGTTCTTCACATGCTGTTTTCATTGAATAGACACACATAACTAAACTCATTCATTCATTTTCCAACCAGGGGTATACCCTGGACAGGTCGGCGGTCTTCTTCACATGCTGTTTTCATTGACTTAGAATAGACACACAATGCTAAACATCATTGGTTCACACCCTACAGGTAACCATTGGTTTACTTTTCCAAGACCAACTTTAAATGATAATCTCACTGACACCAGTTACATCTCAAATATTGTTCATTTTCCAGACTTTTCCAGTCAGGTCAACAGAATCCAACAGGAAATGTTAATAAATCTGTTAAATAATCATTTCAAGTTCAGCGATATAAAACTATCAAAAAAGAGTTCTCAAAACCTTTGAAGATATTTTACTTTAATAGAAGCGTAATGTTGTAACATCTTAAGGACTTCACGGTGTTCTCAGTCTAGCTTTCCTGTGGCTCAGTTGGCATAACATAGCTCTAACAATGCAAAGGTTGTGGGTTCAACTCCCAGGGAAAGCAAGAACTGAATGGAAAAAAACGTGTTCACTCATTAAAATGTAAATTGCTTTGCATTAAAGCGTCTGCCAAATGCATAAATGTAAATGTCTCTTCGTCCCTGCAATCACCTTATAGACCATCAACTGAAAAGAAACCCTCATCCTCACCACAGTGCACACACTGTATTCCAACCCAGTAGCCCTCATTAAAAACTTCCACAGCCTCTCACAATTACAAAGACAGCGGGAAGATCATTGCACATCAAATTATTTCTTGGTTCCAGTGCCCAGAGAATGAAGCGGTTCACTGTAATTTGGGCAAAATTAGAAGACAATTTAAGTTTAAAATGTGAACATTTTTATGGCCATTCATTCTGGTGATTATATTTAATTAATAATATCTGGTAATAGTAATTTAATATTATTAATATTTGGTATTCGTATTGGGTAAGTAGATTAGGTAAGGTTGGGGTAGGTTAAGTTCAGATAGGATAGGCTACTCTTGACAATCTGTGTGGTCAAAACCATTCAAAATAGACAGGAAAAAATTAAGTACACAAGAGTTAAGTAGTGAGTGGAGCAGGAACATTTAACAACCAGATGAAACACATCCCAGCCCCATGAGAAAGATTCACATCACTGAAACATGATATAACTTTAAAAATGCACACTGATGACAAAAAAGCTGGTTGGTCAATGGAGACATGCTAGTTAAGATTCCTGACCGACAGACCTGCATCTAACAATTCTCAACAAAGGCTCATAACATGTAATCTTCCAGACCTGTTGCTACTATATTATAATGATGGTTTGAGAGCAGCACAATGAAAGAAACTGATGTTTGTATTCGGTCTCAGATCACAATAACGCATTTCCTGATGGATTTTAATCAAAAGAACTTTTAATGTGATTGTCAGATTTCAGACTGCAGGCAGAGTGAGATTAAAACGAAATACAAAGGCTGAGCGATGCAATGTAAAGGAAGAATGCATTGTTCATTCTTATTGGCAGACGTCTATATCCAAAGTTGGCACACTTAAATAGTATCTGTTATGCTTTTCCTTAAATTAGCTTAAAATAGTGTATTGCAGCTGCTTTTGAATTAAGTATTTAAGACGAGGATAAATACTTTTAGTTTACACAGGCTTTCCCAAGTTTAAAGTACCAGTACTTTCTTGTTGATACTGGTGTCTAAGGTTTATGTGCAGTTACCGTAATACAGTGGCTAGACTGTAGGGGCTACATTCATTCATTCATTTTCCAACCGGGGGTATACCCTGGACAGGTCGGCAGTCCATCGCAGATAACTAAACTCGTATATAAAATTTAGAAAATTGTTTGTGAGATTTGGAGGCAAAGTTTTTCTAGGTCTAGTTTCAGGTCTTGGAGTTTTTTAGGGTTAAAACCTGTAAAATGGACCTGTTACGTACATCGGTAACTCAAAATTTCATAAGGAGAGTAGGGTGAGTGAATTTGGTCTCACAAAGATCCTCTGAAACAGACATAAACAAAGTCCAGCCCATGACCAAATATGGCAAGAAACTTGTGTCATAAAGCAAGAATATGTGGGTTGTCAGCACTGTTGACTACAGTATGAAAAACATGCATTTTATTTTCTACCAAAAGATGGCAGCAGAGGTCATGACGCACTATGGGCCACACTCTTGTGGCTTGAAACTTGACCTTGGAATTTCCATTATTTTTTTTTTAAGTGATACTAAAGGTTTATAGAGACGGAGTATTTGTCACAGAAATAAAAACAACTGTGTCTGTTTTATTTCTATCAGCTCTTATCAAGAAAACAAAAAACATGCTAATTATGTAAAGCCAAGCACAGCCAACACATGAATAAAATAAATATCTTTAATTTATTTTCTGATGTGATTTTTTTTTTAAATCTGAGAAAGTTTCTCAACATTTTTGAAATGTAGAGGTTTACATTGAGCATATGATAGTGAGTCATTTATATTTGCTCTTCATTTAAATAGTGTTATAGTATTTTAAAGGCAGCACTGTGCTCAATCTTATTTTAATTAATTTGTTTCATAAAAAAGTTTGAATGCAATAATAATACTGCATGCTGACGGTTGGCTTAGACACCTCTTTGAAAGTAATGAAGAGACTAGATCAAATCAATCTGAGGAAAAACTGTCTCAAAACATTGAAAAAGGAAAGCAAAGATTTATACTAAAGCAAGAATCTTTGAATGGCAATGACGTTAACGTTTTCGGCACACTTTGGCTTAATCTATTAAGGATGGAGCAACGAGAAACGCAGAGGCTAACCTATATTGTGTTGATGCATTACCTGTGTGATGAAGGAGCTGAGCCTGCATTGCTTTCACCTTGATCTTATTTGCCCGGACAGGGTGACACTTGCAGACTTTATTTCCATTACAAAGATATGAGCCAATATACTGCACTGAGGCTCACATAGACACCCTGTGTATGTGTAAGCTTTGTCCTTACATGACCCTGGATTAGCCTGCATGTCATTTGTCGATTGGAGACTGCAGTGAATGGACTGTCTGCAACTTGAAATGACCCTCTGCAATCACTTTGCTCCGAACGGAACACCTGGGGTAAACTGCTGATGTGACAAAGCCTCAAATCGCATTCTCTCTTCAAATTACATGCACGTCAGATATATGATATAAGCATGAAAAGACATTACGTGGTTGAAGGTATTCATCTACCCAGACTGCAACAGAGATCTCTATTGCAATTAGAGATGCCAACTTGTGTAGCCACATTTTGGTGCTTATTTGTTCTTTTAAAATCTCTTTTATACTTATCATTTTCATGCAGGTGTGAAAATATGCTGTAACAAATGTTAATCCTTTAGTTTCATGAGTGACTAAAATGCAGTGAACAAAACAAAGGGATTTGTAAATCAAATCAATGTTTCGGGGGGTGACCACCCTTATATATACCTCAGCAATTCTTCGGAGCGCACTTGTGCGCAGTTTTTGAAGGAACTCGGCTGGTAGGGTGACAAGATTTTCAACCTCACCATTGTCTGTTCCTCACCAGATGTAGACCTCCTACACAGCTGTTCCTAATTCAGTTCACGACTGGGTTTCAACATATGAAAATCTTTTTTGCAAATGCACCTGAATTGAAGCTCGTTTGTCCAAAAATGACAAAAAAAATCTTTATTTCTGAAAGTACCCTTTTGTTTACATCACGTATGAGATATAATATAAAAATAACTTGCATTTAAATTGTATTTTTCATAATATGTCTAACAAAATGAATCCCTGTATATGCTTTACTTTATGACTATAAATAATTATATTTTATAGCACCTGTTCATTGTAACTGCTTAAAAATTAGAAACAAATCAGATGAAAGGTATACATTAGCACTGTGGTCTTTCCTCCTGGTAATCCGGTTTCCCCCACAATACCAAAAACATGCATCAGGTTAATTGAATAATCTAAATTCCTAAAATCTAAATAATCTATATTTGACCCTGACCCTGAAAGGGAACCAGCAGGTAAGAAGATGAATGAATGAATGCGTGGTGTGTCCAGTGTCTAAAGATAAATAATAATTAAATAAATCACATTTGAGTCACATGATCATTGGCCTAACCTTGTAGTTGCATGCCACTAGCTGGAATTAAAACTGAAAATTCTGCTTTTACCAATAAAGCCAAACATAGTGTTCATCCCATGAACCTGCCATTTACAAAAGCTTTCCTTAAAGTTGCATGCTGTGTCCATTTTCCACTCTCACCATTGAACTACAAAGTATATGATTATAGTCATTTGGTTTGACCAAGCACTTCCTCAAGCAGTGTTTTTCTAAGGGGCAGGGAGACAATTTCTCTTATTTTAACCTAACATTTAAAGCAACAAAAAATGGAAGGTGTATCTGGCAGTGTGCCCAATAACAGGTCAATGCTTCCAGACTCTGCGGCTTCAGTCCACTTCCTCTCAACCCCTCTCCCTTCTCCCTGCTTAAACAATTCAACCTTTCACTTGTTCTTCAGCAATTCAGCATTTACACAAACATTTACAACCATTCCATTCTGCTGCATCATTCCAAATAACAGACATTCTTCAACAAAGATCTTCTGAGACGTAAACATTGTATTGTTCTTTGATCATTTTAGAAAGTCTTGTTATATGCAACCACTCCAATCTTTCCAGTCCCAAAGGAAAGGTGCATGAACTAAAGGTGTCAGGCATCACAGTGGTCAAAGTAAAAATGACACAAATCGAGTTTCTGAAAAATCCAATGCTGAGTGTACCCAATGCATAGGGTACACAGGTTTTATCTACATGCAAGATGGTGTACTTGGTAGTTAAAGAACTTGGCTGCAATAACATGGGTGCAGCAAGTGTCATAATATCACTCAGAGCCTGAAATTAGTTCCAATCTTTGTTCCACGCTTTACATTTCTGGTCCTTTTAGTACATGATGTAGCTTTTGAAAAAGCAGATTTCAAACAGGGAAAAATTGCAACTCATTCATTCGTTCATTTTCTAACCCGCTTTGATCTCTTACAGGGTCACGAAGTATTGAATCTCTATTTTGAAATTGAATGCCATTTTCTCATCAGATTAAATATGCTAAATACTTTTCAGTGGTACAGTTGTACCAAGGCAGCACATTACAAATTGTGAAAGATTTAATGTCATTATTGAGCTGGCTGTTTTTTTTTTTAAACAAGCGGCCAATACCCTCCCACTTTCCCCCCGGATGCGTTACTCATACTATTCATCCACTGGCCGCTAGAGGCAGATGTCGATGGGAGTACTGCAGAAAGAAACAAATTCAAAAGCCTGCTTCAAACATTTTTTAATTCATGTTATTAAATTGTTAATACCCATTTTGGCATATTTCAGAAAAATATAGGGGACGTCATGGACACTACATCCTATAGAGTCTATAATTCTAAGCAAAAGGCAACTCCCTGCCTGCAGTTCATCCACTGATTGCTACCTCCAGACGTGCGCAGGTCCCCATTGAGAGCCGTGTTAAATTAATTTTAAAAGTGTAAAAAAGTAAAAGAAGCATGTTTTTCCCGCTGCCACCATAGTAGAGTTCAATGTATATTGCTTGATAGAACCTTCAAGAAAACTGAGGGGGTGAATTTTAAACTTAAGTTATATAAAACCTTACCTTTTACCTAAATTAGGAGACGTTTAGTTTAGGAGGCATTTAGTGTAATTAGTTTCTTGAGTGGATATTAAGTGTATGTAATGGCTGTTGAAACCTTCAGCCATCAGGTATCGCTGCTACACTTACATCCCGCCTATGTGCATCTGTTGCCCAATTTCGATAATACTGAAGTATTGCACTTCAAAGGAAGATACAAGATTTGGGGAAGAACCAAACCCTACATCAGAAACCTATGCGTGACATCACATACACTCTGTTGTCAGTGGTCTTTCAACAGTGAATAGTGCCACCTATGTGAATTTCACAACTTCATGACTATTGCTCTTCAAAACTTAATAGGCATGTATATATATATATATATATATATATATATATATATATATATACATATAAATTTTTCTGCATACTATTAAGTGCATTTTGAATGTAATAGCAATACAAGAACATGTTTTAATATTAATTAATTTTTTTTAATTAAAAGCTGTTAATGACAAGAAATAATATCCAAAAATATTTTTCATAATAAAATAATCACATTTCAATTCAATCCAAATATTGGAAAAATGTATTTTTATGAAGAAAAAAAGGTTGATAACATTTATCTTCAGGATATCATATAATGGGAGCACCCTGATATCAAAGCTATAAACTTTATCTTAAATGAATTACATTACTTTTTATGACATTTGCTCATTTGTTTAAGCCTACTAACATACAAATACATTTTATACATATTTTTAAGGTCATCCAAACCAATGAGTAAAAAGTGCACAATGTAAGTTTCCTTCACCTCAAAAGTCAGACAAGAAGTGCACACTGACAGCTCGCAGGCATCCCATCTCATATCTCTCGGTAAAGTTAAGAGAAAACTTGCATGAACACTTGAAATCCTCTACAGCCGTTTAAAAATAGATTCCTCGTTATAATTATCATCACCACCACAGAAAATCAAAAAGTACCCACCAGCACAGACGCTCAAGAGAAGAGCGAGAAGATGCGGATGAAAGATCCAATAATTCCCAAAGATGTGTCTTACTCCCTCTGCCATGGTTTCTGACTGCAGTACTGAGAGGAGTTCGCTCGGTGAGTCTGATCCAGAGCAAAGGCAGGACCGCGCGGGGGCGGAACCTTCACTCCGGGACCGCCGTTTCCAATTCCCACTAAAAATAAACACAACAACGCAGCGTCTCCGGGTTGATTGTGCCTGAGCTGGACGAAGCGAAACGGACTTTACATGAATTGAGTCCGCATAAAGTCACAAAATGAAGTCTCGTGGGAAAGCTTTGTGGGTTTTTTAATCTACTGCTTATTAGTTGTCCGTTTTAGCTTAACAAAAACTACTTCATTTTTTTTCGGCTGTCCTGCGTGAATGCCATCACTGACTGAGATGTTCATTGTGGCGTTATTAAACGGGTCTACTGGAATGATTCTGGCCCAATGGGGTGCCAAGAGATGTTGCTCGGTTCACTCAGATTAAAGAGAGAGCCATGCTGGGCACGCTTTCCATGATCCTTGTGTTTTATTTATGTCTTCGAGAGTGATAAATCCCCAGCAGAGTTGTGTCATTTAGACCAATCAATCATGTTTATTGACCCTCTGAATGTACGTACTCTTCTCTCACTGAGACAAGCTCAGGAAAGGTGTACAATATCAAACGTCCATCTTAATGCCAATCATATGCCATGCGTCACATCTCCATGAATAAGAGATTATAAAAACTTTTTAGTCAAACAATGTATTACATCGTATTTAAAAAAATATGTCATCAAGGAAAACTTGATGAAATAGAATGTGAGAGAATGTATAATTTACCACCTAAACACTTTTAACTGTGAAACATCCAGAAGTGCGTACGAATCAAAAAGCGATAAAGTCAAAACTACATGATCAAATAAAACTACAGGATCAACATAAAAATCCATGTATTTATTTGTAAACCTTTTCACATAAAGAGCAGCAACAGTTTAGCTGCATTTATAAGTACATGTAGATCAGGTTAATTCAGCTCTTCAGACATGTTTGGAAGCTGCGAGTCGCAGTTAAGCAATTTTACACTAACATAAACCCACACTGCCCTCTGCTGCTTAAACTATGAATTTACTTGAACACAGATTAAACCTGGGTCACCAACAGGGTCGCCCGTAAGGAGCACATGAGTCGCCCACTACCTGTTCTAAAAATAGCTGAATCTAATTTAATATGATTGCTATTCGTGTTCAAAGGACACTTGCACGTTAGCTTGATGTGACAATATATAAATAATAAAACACACACACGCACATATATGTAATGTATGTAAGTATGATGCGCTACGACGAAACAAACAAGCAGTGCATCAAAAATGAGATGACTGATCCATAAACATATCATTTCATTTTTTTCGACGAAATCGAGGAAAAGTTTTTTTTTTTTTTACTTCTGTGGAAGGAGCACGTGTTTCTCATTTGCTCGACGACTGTGGCGGTAGTGGCAACCAAGGCACAATGTGGAGAGACATTTCATGATGGGTCATACAAACTACCAACAATCCACAGAGCAGTGCACTTAATGCAGAAATACCCCGCAAAGTGCAGAGATGCGCGAAATATCTGCAAGTACAACATATTGATAAATTGTACACAGTGCCAGGCTTTTTTTTTTTTTTATCTTAGCTCGCTTTTTTATTTATATGATTTAATATTTGTAAATTGTATATTGTGATTTCATTTTCAATTTAAAAAACACTTGCACTAAGACAAAAATATAAATAAAAAGTGTTATATATTAATATGTATCTGTTTCATACCTTATTAAATTATTGTGAGAAATAATTAACATGATCAGAGATGAATATCCTTAATTATAAAAAAAAAAAAAATCAGAGGGGGGTAACAAAGTGGTATCCCTCTGGATAACTCGGAACCCAGGAAGTAGCTTTCGATTTCAAAAAGGTTGTTGTCACCTGGATTAAACCTTTTACTGCAGCCATTGCGTGACAAATGGCTATTTGTCGATATTTTGTGGTAAAATTAATGAATTTTCCCCAGTGACCAACATTCACACATTTCACAAAAATTGCTTTGAACACAGTTCAGTTTATTAGCATTATAAATAATGGTTTTAAAAATACAAAACAGATCATTTACATCTTTGTAAAAATACCACAACAGCCTGTGATAGGAGTCATATTAACAAGAAACGTTTATACATATTTACAAATCACAATTGATTAAGTATTCCATATTCTCTGACAAGCTCATTTGATTAAAAATAAATTAGAATGAGGCATTCTATTAATTATGCATTACACATTAATGGAATCGAGGCTTAATTTAATCCTGTACAAAAACTGATTGTTTGTACATTCAAGAAGCGTTCTGAACTCATTCAAATACATTCGGGTGATTCACTGTTCGCAACATCCAGAAAGGGTTGACGCATCTAGTCCTCACGAAGGTAGGCCTCTGGAATATCTTCCAGATCATTGATGTCGATGCTGGAGGCGTATTCAGCCATTCTCTGGATCTCTTCAGCTTTTGTCTCTGCCAGTTTCTTCTCCGCTTCTTTTGAGATCTTTCTGATCTCTTCAATCTTGGACTGGGCCACCTGTAGATTTGTCTTTGTTGCTGTGCAAGCATGTTCTGCTCCTGTGAAATTTGAATTTAATACATTAACAAACCAGGCTACAATCAAATTCATTTTAAATAGAATTATTTAAATAGCAAATTAGTTCAGTAACACACCTGAATTATAGGCTGCGTCTGCTGACAACTCAGAGATGTTGATGGCATTAAACCAGTTGGACTCAAAGCGTTTACATTCTTCCAATCGATCACTAACCTGTAATAAACCAAGTAAAAAAATGCGTAATCAGAGTCCATCTTGCAGTTAGGAAAGTTAACTAATTGCAGACCATCATCCGAAAAAAATAATTAATTATAGTATTTACCTCTACTCTCTGGCCAATGATGACCTGCCAAATGCTGTCCTCTTCATGAGGGCTCAGTTTGCCTATTGACGCAATGTAGCGCTTCTGAAGGGCAATGAGTGTATGTAGAGCCTGAAGAATTACAAATAAAATATTTTAACATCGGTACTGTAGTTTATTAATTCGTAGATAGCTATATTCTCAAATTTCACCTTTGAATACTGAGTGAGGGCGTCCACAAGGGCCAACGTTGTCTGAGAGAGATATGTGTTGGCGCTGTCTGTTACTAGACAGGAAGCTCGCCGAATGAGAGATTCATGGGAAAGGTTTTCTACCTGCTGGAGAGACAGAAGAAGAAAACAAATATATTTTTATAATGACAATTGTATTTCTTTTGAGCCATTAGCTTGAATTCACTGTTTAGCTCAGTGTAGTGACATTCAATAAATATATATATACTTCTATATATTTTAAAATATATTTCTTGATTTAGGTGTTCATTTGGTACAGTGCTACACACCAATAACCCACCTCATAGCAAGGTTTGGTTCTCAAAACCGTTCACATTTTATAATCATTTACATTGATTTTCACTCAGCCCAAAGTGTGTTCACAACACATCTTAAGCTGTTTATTTATTTTTAGTCATCATCCCCATAAACTTTCTCTTTGGCATGCTGTTTTCTTAAAACCTATCGTTTTGTTTTTGATTCAATACAAAAATCAAAGAATCGAATCTTAAAGCTGAACCGACTCATGTGAGCGAAAATACACAGACAAATTGTCTCTGTTTGTGGCAGCTGCAGTTTCCACCTTTGAAAACTCGTGCGCATGTGCATGTTTATTCAAAAAGAAGGGATGAATAGAAGGATACCTGGGTGAAAGGAACCGCACAGAGGCTGCTGCCGACACTGAACGGAACCGCACTGGAGCGTGCAACTTTGGGCAGACGCAGGAGGCGCTGGTGAACGGAACTGTTGCAGAACACGCTGCTCTTGTCCCTTTGGTAAAAGAGAGCTCGTTAGGTGAAAAAAGGCTCAATATAAATTATAACAGAAATAAGTGTAGGGTCTCAAAGATACCTGAGCAGCTGAACACAAGTAGCGCTCATTCGCAGCATCGCCATGTTTCTTCGGGCTGACAGGAAATCGGTCCGGCCTTTAAGAAGAGTCCCACTAGCACACAAACTGCACTTTCCCAAAGCCTGCATTTTGTCTCGGAAGTTTCTGAAAACCAAAAATGTGGTTGATTTCTAAAGCTTGTAACTGCTTTCAAGCGAAGCTATTTAGTGATTTAACCAACCGTATTTCCAGCCGGTATTTATATCATGTGGAAGGACTCTGTCCTATACGCAGGGCGGTATATTGATCCGTTCATTCGGACCTTTAATCTTGATTTTAGCTGTTTAAGTTCAAGGAAAGATAATGTTTGACGCATGTTTACACAGTTCGTCAGCAGAAAGGTCCGTGGTAAACATTAGTGAGTTGTTCGTGGTTGTTTTGGCATCTGCAGCACATGTTGACCCACTGTACCATCATCACACTGAAACGAGTACAGAACAGACATTACAGCACATCTCTTGCACGTCTCGGGGGTGTGGCAGAAAACATGCCCACAAAAATCTTTCATCGACAAAAAAAAATCAGTCAAACGAGTCAACATATTCTACGATTGCTGCAGTGTTTACATACTCTCAGATAAGCTAGGAGAAAACTTGATAGACCAATTCATTCGACCTCAATCAGTGAGTTATCTTTCACCTTGTGAATTGGTCTGAGCTGTTTCTCAACTCTGCCTTATCAATGTGTTTAAAAACAAATCATCAGAACTTTTACTGTCATACATTATTCGTATGAATCAAAAAAGTGTTGGCTTGTAAAAGTGTCATTTAAAAGGATCTTTATGAGGATTTATAAAATTGAATGGTTGCCAAGGAATAATTTTTGGTTGCGTCATACAAAGTTCCTCATGCCAATATGAGTAATATAGACCGACCCTCATGTCTCTTATGATTTTCCTCAGCTGAGAGGGATATGCCAAAATGATTGCTATAGTAAACACCCTGGTTGCTATGGGAGGTCAGTGACATAATATAATGTTCCCTTTGTCAATGTGTGTCACATAAACCAATCCCCATGTCTTTAGTTTATTTGCCTTAATTTAATCTTTGTTTATCTTATTTCATGTTAATTATTAAATGTTCTTTGTATTTAATATATTTAACCCCTTATAGAGCCTGGGATTCTAAAAAGTTTGCATAGTGCTTAAAATATCCTTGCACAGATGGATAACCTCCACAGGTGTCGGGGGTTTGACGGTTCTATGAGATTCCCAGTTTGAGTTACATTTAAAAAAAAATTTTAACCCCATGTTAAGTCAGTGAAAAATGTCCCAACAATCTCAGTGATTTCCTAGAAATCTTTTAGAGGTACCAGTCTGAAAAGATATAGCAAGCCGAGTCAGACCAGTTTGGATATCTTGGCAAAGTTTGGTGGTTTTAGCTTGAGTGATCTAAGAGGAGATGTTTTAATTTAATTTTATTTTTTACAAGCCAACATAATAACTTGTGGCTGCAGTGAGCAGAACTGTGGACTTTCAGTTAGAAAGTGCACTTGCTTCCACACAGTCTATAATATAATAATAGAATATGTTCTTTAGGGTAATCATTTTGCAGAAAATTTTCTCAATAGCAAAGTTTGTCATTGACAAAAGCTCAAAGATGTATAAAGCTCAGATTCGGGGCAGTAAGGTCTAAACGGGTGATGAAACCCACGCACAAGAACAGAAAGTACTTAACTCCAGCAGTAGTTTAAGAATCTGCTTGTTAACAGATGGTTTATAGAGCTCAGGGTCCAAACCACTGGAGTACACAGAACTCACGATTGCAACAGGTCACATTAGAATGCAAAGACCACATAACAAGACAGATCTGCAGCACACATCATGGCATAAATGCAACAACAGCCTTGTCCATTTTTATATTTATTATCTTCATTCATTTTGGCCGTTTTTAAACCAAAGTGTCCATAAAGAATGTTTAAATAGAAAAGTAATGTATCTTTAAATGATTTCATGTTGAATGAATGTTACATAAGATTACTTCAAAAAATATATGATTTATTGAATGTATTTAAGGCAGATGGTCAAATTCATTTCTCAGTAGGTCATTGAGTTTGTTATGACAGAGGTTTTGCCCAGCTTTGCCAAGGTGTGCATGGTATTGGACTTAAAATATTGACATTTTGGTTTAACTGATTTTGGTTATCAGTGCATATTTACTAAAAGTTAGTGTTTCTGCAAAGATTGAAGTCTTCCTCGGCTATTTGAATTGCCACTTTTGTTCATGTTTTACTAACTTTCTTTCACAAAACTACGAATAATTATTTAGCAAACAATGTGCATATAACACAAGATAGGATCAAATATGTTTATACTCATAGAAAAGTTCACTAAAATACACAATTCAACCATTAGAGGTCACCATTAAACAAACAAAAACTGTTAGATGCATCTTTCGAATAAACCTTGTTTATCTAATACATCCAATAATGTGAACTGTTTTGAAGATACATCAACATAAATGGCTGTAAAACAAAGAAATCATGAGTTTTATGAAAAAACTGTGAGCACTGGTCATTTCAGTCGGTTACTTATGTTATTTTGTCAGATGAAATTGTGTTATTTTTACATCTGATATAGTGAAGCATTTCAGCATAGAACTTTTCATCTCTGAACCCATAGACAAGAGGACTCACAGCTCTGGAAGTGATGCTGAAAGCTAGGAAATTTATAAACCGCACAGTCAGGTATGACTCAACATCATATTGTAAAATTACAGCCTCGATGTACGGACACATCACCTCTGCAGTGCACAGGAAAAGCTGAAGAATGTGAAGAGATATAGTGCGCTGCCCTTTAGATACCGACTTCTTATTGTCACCTGATGCTGCGCTTGCAGCAAGATATATCATGACATAACAAAAAATCTCAATTATCAAAATGACCACAACCCCAGATATATATAACAAGCCCCTGGCAAAGTGACGGATCTTTTCAGGAATCATTATCTCGTAGTGGCAGTGTGACAGTTGAGTCAGGTATTCACGAGAAGCTGTGCTGATTAGAATGAACATATCCACAAATGGGTTAATGGAGCTCAGTATCCAGATCAGTAAAATCACCATGAAGGCTCTCCTGGAGGTGGAGATGGCATGGTGGCGCAAAGGCATGCAGATGGCCACATAACGCTCCACACACATAGCTATGATGGTCAGTGGTGCACATGCAGTGATTGCCTCCATCAACATGCAGATGGGGATACAGAATATCAATGGAATAAGTACAAAGTTGTATGATAATAGCACCACAAAATCTGTCAAACAGAGAAATATGAGATCGACCAGTAAAGAGTGACCAAATAAAATATAGCGGGTCTCTGTTCTGAAAGTCTCTTTCTTCGAGAATAAGAGGAGCATGAGGAAGATGAGGTAGATGAAGGGCCAGACGAAGATCTGGGTGAGAGCCAGGGAGATGTTCCTCCGCACTGGGTCGACCTGGATCAGCTGCATCTGCTCTTCAACACTGCTGTTCTCAGTGGACATTCCTAAAATGTGTACAAGTTTACGCAAAACTGCACTTCTTTGTAAAATATGTATCAAACTATCTTTTTGTTTAGATGAAAATAAAGTGTCATCATAAACTCGATGCTCAACTTACTGGTATTCAGGTCATCGACTATGATTAATGATGATGCGAGCATGAACAAACATTATATAGAGTTTGAGGAGTAAACTCCAGGCATCTAGTTGATGTCATCTACAGCTATATTTAGATTGGTTTGTGTTCAGGGGATATTGACAACCCCAAGAACCTGATTGTTTTCACAACGTTTCCATAGTTACGCTTTTAATGCCTTGTGTACCATACCTTCTTTATTTAAAAAAATGTAAATAACTAAATTCTGCTTAGTGATGGTTACAACTAACTGGGCTGAATGGCATCATGATTATGACAGGGAATGTTTGTGTAGATGCTCTATGTAGATGTTTCTATCTTCTTTATGCTTACTCCTTGTCATAATCACAGGTTGCTTCTGGTACAACTTAGGTGGGATAACCAGTCCATCACCCACTTTAAAGTAACCAATTAACTGAGCATGTTTAATATTCAGCACTAAATATTTCACAGTCTACTCTCAGTATTTTGGGAACAACAGAACTAAAGCCACAAAGTGGGAGTAAATCATTACAGTCCTCAAAATGTAATGTGTGTGTTTTGTGGATTTTTTATATGGCTGAGCAGCTGCATCCAACCCATACATCATCAAGTGAAATGGAAAGCTTCAGATTTCTAAAGTAGTGAATAAGATTGAGATCTAGGTTTGTTTTGTTCTGTTTTTGCTCTTTTATCGCTAGTGTATGGTAGTAACATTACACATGACATTCGACACATGCATGTTAACGTGCTAAGAGACAAGCACATGTTACAGATAATCCAGTCTTGTTCATCCAAGGTCCATAAAGACATGGATGAACAAGTTTGGTTGGGAGGAAATTGACTGATCTTAGCACAATGCTTTGAGAACTGAAAGACTGTAAGCAAGACCTTCATGAAGCATTACTAAAATGGTATAGAAAGTCTTTCCTGAAGAGTATTTGTGAATATAACATAAAGTTATTCAAATTGGAGTGACTTAAATTCATACAGGTGCCTAAAGACATCTGAGTAAATAAAGCTTAGCATCGGTTCTATGAGTGAAACTAATTTGTTGATGTCAGAGGTTAGAGGAGAGTGACTAGAATAGCTCAGTTGATATGAGATGAGTCAACAGAAACATGAAAACACTCTCTTGAATTGTTTGAACACTGCAACTGTTTTTTTAGGTTAATGTAAATTAACAGAATTTCAAGCTACTTGAGACAATATTTGTTGACAGGAGAACGTCATGGTACTTTAATTAACTTTATACAGCAATCAAGCTAATATAAACCCATTGTCATGCTGCAGGTCACAGTTTGGAACAGCATTTAGTAAATTACTTGACATCGGGTTCTTAGATGTCTCAGAATAAAAAATAAAATAAAATCTTGGAAAAACTTGCAAACATATTTAAAAAGAGAACTCCACAATGCATGTGAGGCATGTGAGGCTGTATTTGCAATGTTTTCTTTGTGATAAAACGTCTGGGTTCTGAGAAGCATAACTACTGAGCAATGGCTTTTAAATATTGACAGTGTCTTTATTTTTAGGCAAATTGTCATGAAAACCTTGAATTTTATGAGCTCACCATCAGATCATTACAGACTTGGGATTGCCACCACAAACAAATAAGAAAACAAGACAGCATTGATTATGTTATTGTCAAAAAAGGGAAATTATAATGACACAAGACTGATAAAAAGACCTACAGATGATGCATGATGTTAGTTTGTACATAGAGATGACCCAGTGTTTGAGTGGGCCGGTGCTCAGTAGCACTGAAAACATAATGGTAAGTGTATTTACATATAGTCAATATATGACTACATTTATTTCTAAAGGCGATTTCACCTGAGCTTCCTCTCTTTTAACTTTTAAAAGTCTGGGGCCAATTTACAATATGCTTTAATGAAGTACCTGTTTTGTGGGAATGCTTGTTATTGTTTTTTAGTACATCCCCAGCTTATTTTTTACAGATATTTTTTAATTACAATACAGAACATTTTCACAACAAACCTGAAACTGCACAAAAAAATTGGGAACGAACAGTTTTTTTAATATTTTTTAAAATATGAAAAATGTTGTGGCAAAATAATAATTCACAAATTCCCCCCAAAAAAGCAAAGACAAGGTCAAAACAAATTGTAAATAAAACTAGACAAACCTCTCCTAAACCTTATACACTGTTCCAATCAGTGTTATCCCTAGTTTTCACTACTTGATGGCACCGATTTGGAGTCTGTAAAATGGAACTGTAAGACGATTACGCCCTTTCTTATATTTTATTTGAATTACTTTTACATTAGTTTTTGTTTAAAAATATCAAAACTTTTTTGAAACCTGCACATTATATTTGAAATCAAAATTAAACAATAGGTGTCGTACCTAATTCAAAAGTACGATTATGATTGGCACACGCACTGGTGCGTGCACAGACTTCTCTGGGTTAAATTGAATAAAGACCTCTTTTCATTGACCCATATTTACATCCAGTAATCTCTGCATTTTATGTTCCGACCTCCATGAAAGAGAGTCCTGCCACTTCTTAAAACACTGAAAAGACCTGGGGGTGAAGCTCTGCAGAGGTTTTCTAGGAGGTCTTAGATTTTCAATCTTTGGGTACTAAAACAGCCGTTCTCAGAGATGGCTGAATGTTTTTGATCATTCTTTCCTGATTAATCTTTCGCTCTTCAATACAAGAATAACTTTAAACATGTTTGCAGACCTTTACGCTCATCATTTATAATATTTAAATTTCATTGATATAAATTACTGCTATTAAATATATTTGATTCAAAAATCAGTTTAATACCATGGGAATTGGTTCTTTGGTCAATGCTGAATCAACATTTGTACCTTTATAAAAGAAGAACCTCAGGGGCTTAATTAGTGCGCAAGAAGCACGTTTGGGTGTTTTGATTTACAAGCTCATTTGAAATGTGTTTATTTACTGTCAGTAGAAGCACCTTGGGGCATATTTTCCAGTTTAAATTATAGATTATACTCACTATCCTTTACAAAGTGATCCATGTCCCGATATAGTTCATGCAATTTCAAATTCTGTTATGCCATATCTAACTTTAGCTAAAATAAGTTGAAATATGGTAACATATTGTGATATCATAATATTTTTGCAATTATTAATAGTGTTTGTTTGTATCACTGCCCCCATAAACTATATCTTCTTCTCTTTTCCTTCTTTGAAGATCTGTTGTTTTTAGGCCTTCATCGAGAATGCTTCCATCTCTTTGTGCCAAGGTTTATTAAACATATTTACATCATTAAAAAGCTGCTGTGGCGATATCACTCAGGAGACCAATCTGAAGCAGTCATCATTAAATAAACATTTGCTTTGCAGCTTGGTTTGGTGCAAAGGGATCACAAAGGGATCAAGCCACTTGGCCTCATGTTGGCAGACAGGTTGCATCATTGCCTAACAATTAGGCTACACAGACTAATAAGCAAAGAAAGGGTTTAGCACTGATGGCCCTTTTAACAATAGTCAACGAACATAATTAGTCACTAAGGGATTGATTCTGTTTTAATCAGTCATTTTCTGTGATGCAGATCTGATGCTCATGGATTCAGCTTTAGGGACTACCAATTCTTCACCAAAACGATAGCTTTTTAAGCGTTTCAATTGGATGAACCTGATCTTGAGTACTAATAAAATGTTTGCACAATGTCTGCCAATAATGTGAAAGACCTGACTTAATGTTTGCACTTTGTGCTTTTGACCAAAATATTTAGCTCCTGTAAACATCCCCAGCTCACAAAGGCAAGCGTATAGTCCACCTCTGGTGCCAACATCACTCACATGTTAACTCCTGAAGATAATTTCGAATTTTAACTTTGTTTTGGACTGCAGGAGGGAAACCTCTATTGCCAGCACAGGGAGAACATGCAAACTCTTATTAGGAAGGCCCCTGACAGGCTTCTAATAGAGGCAGAGCTCTACCACTAAGGCAGACACACAAAATATTGAGTTATGGGTACAATAATTTTGGTCCAGCCCTATTTTTTTGGTTGTTTTATGTTAATTAAGTTAATCACCAACTTAAAAGTAATGGCTGGTTTTGATTATTTAATTTTCAATACATTCTTATTTATTGTTACTTTTGTAAGTTTCAAGTGATTTCAGTAAGAATTGGGGGTTTTTCTTTCTTTAACTGAGGGGTACCAACAATTTTGTCCACGTCTGTATATATAAAACCACAAAATGACTCCACAGGAGTGACATAAACTAAACTAAGAATGAAGTCAAGGCATGAGGATAAAAAGATCCTCAGACCTTAACTGGGATGCGAACGAAGATGCAAAGTCTCCACCACAAACTGACTCAGATTTTGAATGCTCCTGTGCTTGAGGAACCCCAGCATGGGATTTAAAGACCCAAAGACACAAATTAGGAACACCTGAGAGAACCAAAGACTGATGAGGGACAGCTGATAGCAGTAGGAAAATGCATACACTGAGGTAAAACTAAGGCAAAATAGAAAGACAAGGCAAAAACTAAGACATAATAAACACAGAATATAACAGTTACAGACTTGATATTTTCCACCACACTTTATTTAGTTAAACGTTGTGTTATTATCTCAGCTATTGATTTCCCAGTGTTGAATTAAAGTATTACAGTTGACTGATTGAACAACATAACACAGATTCGGTTTGATGCATAGATTTTATGTTTCAAGGTAAAGTTGGTGTAATGTAATATTGTTCAGATTTGAATGATAAATACTGTGATTTGCTTCTTTCACACGTGCTAGTGTTTCCATTTTAGTTGTACCCACCTCTGCATTAGTGTTTATAATTTACTGGCATTGGGGAGAAAAGGAGATGGGAGAGACTTTTGAAAATGTGATTTACCAAGTTTTCAAATATTTACTTGAAAAGAGTTGCAGTTAATCCTGTTGGTATTTCTGTTTCTGCACATTGTGTCATTGAACAGACAAATGTGTGTGCTTCGTGTTTGCACATTTTTATGATTGAATGACGCAGACAAAGGTGTGGATAAACTGTCTGCTGCAGTCAATCATTCACAATCCTGTAAATGAGCAGCCATTTGATGCACGCAAACTCCTGTTTGTGAGCTATATCTGATGAATTATATAACCCATTAGAGGAGGGGCAGTTTTTCAGCATTGAACTATTTGGTAACAGCGTACACATTCCTATAGTAAACAATAAAGTCAATATGCTAACAGCACACCGGTAAAAGGCAATTGAGGCATTTTTTAAATACTTATAAAAACTTGTAGCCAATCAGCAGTAAGGGGTGTGTGATTACGGAGTCACTGACGCATCTGTGTCACGATGCTATTAGGATAAGGCACTTTTGGTTTAAGGGTGTGTTTGTTTTGGTTAATTCGAATCCTTCCAAAAAATGAATATCCTTGATTTAACAATGGCATACGTGCATAATTCACTTGCTATCTTAGTTTTTTATGTTAAAATAGCGGATTAACTTGGCAATCTTTTGATAAACAGATTTGCTAAATGCACCTTAACTTTGGTCTAATTCTAATCTCGTACTTTATTTAAAGTTAAATTATAATTACACAAGGGGTTACACAAGTTTATGGGAGATCAATCATTAGACAGATTAATCAATGTGAGTTTGCAAGAAATGACAAAAACTCAAGTATTTTTTGCCCTAGTTTATACGTAACACATATGAAAACACTGTACATACACATATGGCAAATATCCAGCAACCCTGCAGCGTTGTGCATGCAAAACAATTGTTATTTATTATGTTGACTTGTAAAAAATATCTTTTCAGACAAAGGAATTCTGGGAAATCACTGAGGATGCTGTCAATTTTTCATAACTCAAACTGTAACTCATTGAAACTTGCAGGTACAAACCAGGCACTGTGATAAATACTTGAACCCTACGCTCTAAAATATTTCCACTGAATTATAATGAGCATTGAAGCAAAATGGGAAAAGGCAACAACAATATAATCAACATGAAACATCAAAAAGAATTTGGGGCTTGTTTGTGTTAAACATAGTAACAGCTTAAAGTTTTTATGCCCTCAATGACCAAACCCTAACGACTAAGCTGTTAACCCCAGCAACCACATTTTCAGAATCTTAACTTTGGTAAATGATAGAGACATTGGGGTTGGTTTGTTAACTTATAGTGACAATTTTTAGTGACAAAGGCAACACTATATTATATATGGACCCCTCCGTAGCAACCAGACTGTTTATCCTAGCAGAACCATAGCTCAGATTTGGAAAATCATACTTACGGCTTAATTTAAATCATCCATGGTGACAATAGTGTATGTTGCATTCAGTCTCTGACCCCTCCATAGAGTTTACCAAAGCAACCAGGTTTACATAAACATGCCTCAGCGTGTAAAAATCAAAGAAAAATGAGGGCTGGCTTATGTTACACATCGGTGACTTAAAAAAAATGTTTGAATGGCACTTTTACAAACCAACATGAAGGTTTGTCTACAAACTTTACGATAATCACACTGAACAATCATTTTAATTAAAAGTAAACTGAATAATACATTTTCTAACATGTTTTTATAGCTTCCAAGTAAAATACTAGCTATCCCTCAACTTAGTAAACTAAAATGCATATATTTTATTCAAAAAACTGACTCCAGTCATAAACAGCTGCCAGCTTGTTTTGTTTTCAATCAATTGTTTGGTAATGTAATCGGTGTAATGATGCTTTCGCTCATCAAGCGTAAAATTGATCATCCCTTATGAGAAAACAAACCCCCTTCTTTTGTCACAGAAGCATATAAGTGTGCTAACCATCTGTGGACATTTTCACCCCTTTTCCTGGACACCTTGAGGTGGTAAGTCAAATAAGACAAAAATTTTGTTTATTAATCAAATCAGACCTTGCGCAAAAAAGTCTGCCCAGTATGTTTGTTATTTCTGTTCTAGATTCACAACTGTATTCCAATTGCTCTTTGTTTTCTAAAAAAAAATTAAAAATGAAAATTTAGCCCAAAATCATGTTTTTGTTTTGTTTTCTAGTGGAAATGTAATTGTTTTTCTTTGTATAGACCATAACGCTTTGTATATTGACCCCCATTTTGATGTTATGTACTGCATTGACATTTTCGTTTCCATTTTAAAATATTGTTTTATTCATAATGTTTTTATCTCATCTTGTGAGACAATGATACAACGTGATTGAAGACATTAAGAGACAAATAACTTTGTTTTTTTTATGTTTGTACTGACTCTTTGAGGAAAAATCTGATTGAGTAAATAGGCAAAACACTCTGATCATGTTCATACCAGACATGGAAGCAGTTTGCATTATTTTGTGATTCATTTTACTAACTTTCCATTGATTGCTTTTAATTACTAGCTCCTGCCATTCTGAGACCACTGTTAAATGTCATTTTTTATAGACATTTGAACATTTACACAAAAAACACAGTTGTGTTTTTCAAGCTGTTTAAAAGCAATGTCATGATCTTATAAGATCATAATCTTCACATATTAATGTTAAAATTACTCTTTAATACTAAACCAAATTATAAAATGAAAACTTGTTAGGTATTTCAGCCATAGACGACAAAATATCGACAATGTCTTTAATGTCTAAAGTTTTCAGTCTTTTTTTCATGTTTTTAAAGAGGGAAAAGAGTGCTGTAATGTCAGGCAGGAGGAGCTGTGCATCCTCAAAATCGATCGAGAGATGACCAGGAGAGGTGGCAGTATTTGATTACCTCAGTGATTTGGTATCAACATTTGTTCTTTATATAAAGAACCCCCAGAAATGACCAATAATTTGATTTAGTATAACTTACATCATAATTAGTTCATTGGGTGATCAAAACCATGCACTTCAACAATTATTTGTATGAAGTGAGAGACACTCCATTCAAGCAAATACCACAATTAAAATTTCTGTACAGAAACAAGCTAAATACCACTGAAGTGTACTGCAGACCAGTCATCAATGTAAGCAGAAAGCACAAGCAGCTCTGCATGATCCAAACATGAGAATTGAGTAAAGAAAATGGGCTGTTGACAGTTTTATATAGAGGTTTATCTTCTTCAAGGTGGCATTATTGCCATCCCTGGTGGAATCATTTATATCCTCAGCATTTGTTCTAGTAAAAACTAAAATTGTAACTAAAAACTAAAATTGAAACTGTCCTTTTTTACTTAATGCAAGTCTCTGGATAAACGTGATCACACTATCCAATCATTGTTCATTCTCAATTTAAACACAGCATCTCAAAAGAAGTGGCTCTGTAAAAAGAATCAGCTGTGATTTCTCTGATAGATTCTGCCGTCACAGCTCAAATTGGTAATACCGATGTTTCTTGCAATCCTCAGCTCCCGGAGACATGCAGAATCTGACTGAGATCTCACTCAACACCTCCTCCAGCAGCAACCTCTCAGTGATCGTGAAGGTGTGTGTAGTGATGCCCATGTTCATCACCTTCCTCTTCTTCATCCTCCTGATGCTTTCCACCTTTGTATCTCACCGGCAGTTCTTCGACAGCTCCCGCTATGTGCTCTTTAGCTACATGCTAATCAATGACACATTGCTCCTGCTCTCCTCTGTGGCCCTCTTCCTGCTGGCCATTGCCGGTGTGCAGTTTGCCATCGTCTACTGCGCCCCATTGCTGTTCATCTCAACTGCCTCCTTTCTCAACACCCCCTTAATCCTCTCGACTATGTCTCTGGAGCGATATGTAGCCATTTTTTACCCTCTCCACAGGCCTGCAATTTGGAGATCTGAAAAGATCTGGATCATCATTGTGAGTTTGTGGATCATAAGCTGCATTTTACCAACCGTGGACTTCATTCTGATGCGCCTCAAGCCAGATGTTAATGTTCTTTCGACCCCTGTGCTGTGTAAAACAACCCTGCTCAATGCATCCCCCATCCAGGCGTTGTTCAAAGTAAGCCTCAATGGTATCTTCTTTGCAGTGGTGGCTGTAGTCATCCTCTTCACATACATCCGGATCTTGCTGGAGACCCGGCGGATGAGGATGAGGCAGGACGGGGTGTCTGTGACGAAAGCTCTTCACACTGTGCTTCTTCACGCCCTTCAGCTGCTCCTCAGCATGATGGCTTTCTCTCAGCCCATCGCAGAGCTTCTGTTGGTCCAGAGAGTCACTTTGTCTCAGGCTGACCTCTCCTTCCTCTACTACTTCTGTTTTAATCTGTTACCTCGCTTTCTGAGTCCACTCATTTATGGCCTGAGGGATGAGAAGCTCAGAAGCTATGTGAAGAAAGCCATGCCTTGTTACAGTGGACGTATTGATCCAAATAAACAAATAAATAATTAAGTCTTTCTTGGTTTCACAAGTTTTTCTGACAATTTCAGAATGGCAGTGATTTATTCAGTTCTCAAGCCCTAGAACAGTAGAAATATCAGGGTTGCTGTGATACAAAGCACCAAATATGTTTGATTGAGAAGAAGAAGTGCTTGTAAATTTTATTTGATGAATTTAGTTTCTCAGATAGCCACTCTGATTCTGATTCATCATTGTCTTGTCGAACAATGTTCAGGATGCTTTGCTTTGTCTTATAAAGTCACTCAACACAGGTCAACATGCAGACTAAGCTGTATTTCAGTAGATTTCAAATGTTATATTATTTCTTCCACAGTATAATAGTAAATTTTCATTTTTGTAATATGTCAATATTGTATAATAAACTACTTATTTTTTATTAAAAATGTAAATTCTGCATAAAAATTACAAGCATCTGTAATTATTATCATTTTTTAATCTCTTTTTTTTCTACATAAGAATGCTTACAGATATTATCTGTTTACACAGTTATTAAATAATAAACATACATTGTACATTTGCATTGCATCTCAATAACTGGATTACTGTTAAGTGGCACACATAAACTATAAGTGGATCATTTGCTTGTGTTTCCACCAGCCATTCTGGTAACATCTCACTTTATATACTGCATAAACACTTATTCATGTTTAGATGAAGGAGCAGTGAGTTGTGGGGCACCCATCTACTGATTGGCCAACCACAGAGTTGAAATTGAACCAAGCAATTTATAATCTATTTTTGTAGGCTACAAAACTACAGAGTTTTTCATATACTGTTTCTGAGGTCTCTGATTGGCCAAAATTAAGCATATTGCCACACAATAAACTGGGCATGGCCTCAGTCTCTACAATAGTCGAAGCCAACTCTTACATAAACTTAATTTGTGTTCTCTTGAACCTGCTCATGTCCCAGATCCCCCAGCCAGACTGGAGGCTTTCAAAGACCGCCAATCAAAATCAATTCTCACATTTCACTGCTTGTAAAAACTTTTTGGTTTTAAAAATACTGCACTAGCCTTTTTGTTGCATTATAATTTGAGATAGTACTAACAGCAACACTATTTGAGATAGTACTAACAGCAACACTAGCAAGTTATTTATTTAAAAATTCATTGTTGCAACTTTTAAAATACAACAGTCACTTTGCTACATCGCATTGAACCATTATGTATTAAAGATAAATTGAATAAACTACTTAATATTCTAAAAAGTTTGCTACAGGTGCGTACCTCAGCAAATGTCAATTCCTCAAGCTGTATTGCATAGAGTTTAATGCATAAAAGTCTGAAAGTCAACTCAACTTGTTTTAATTGTCCTGTGTTGCCAAATGTCAAAGCTCAGTAAACTCAAGAGTGGTAACGTGAAATGATGCCACATGAGCAGCAAGTGCCATCATGAAATTTCCAACTGTCATTGATGTTTTAACAAAGTGGAAGCAATAGTGGAGAACAGCAACTCAGAGAAATGAAACAACAGCAGGATGAGATGCAGGTTTGATGGAAAGGGGACAAACGGTGTGGGGTCTATAGAACTGGGATTGACCCCTTGGTTCCAGGAAAAGAAACTCTAAATGCTTCAGCATATATCTAGAGGTTTTAGTAGAAGTGGAAAAATTCCTTCAAACATTGTGGAATAACCTTCCCAGAACAGATGAAGACAATGACAGTGTGTGGATTAAGATTATCATAGCAAATATGTTTATAAGGGTCTAAAGACAGATGAGTTAAAACTTTCACTATTCAGAGTTTGTTTTCAGCACAGAATTTCATCCACTGGACCATTTCTTGCTTAAAGCCTCCTGCGCAGCTAAAGGGCTCCATCTAGCGAATGTTAAAGGCTGTGACGCTTAAATGAACCTTTTTTCACTGTTTACAAACCGTTGCATTGTTTTTTTTACGTTTTAAGTTTACCTCAAAAGAACAAATTCTGAAGGAGAATTTTATCCATAGGGGAAAATATTATGGAAGTCAAAACCATCAAGTTTTATGTTAAAGGGAAGAAAAATACTGGGGGTCAGTACGAATAGTTTAACATATATGTTGTAGATACTTAAAATGGTTTCATAACAGTAGCACAGAAAATTGATTAACGACAAAAACAGCAATCAGCTACCACTAGATGTTTTTCTGGAAACTGAATACTTCAAAACACTTCAGTTAACGGATCAAATTGAGCCGAACAAAGGAGCAGGGACAAGGTACAGTTGTGCTCATAAGATTATGGACCTTGGCAAATTTTCTAATTGCTTGGCCAATTTTCTGAAAATGTGAATAAGGCAAAAACTTTTTTCCATTCATGGCTAGTCGTTGAGTGAATTCATTTAATGTATGTAAGATTAAGAGTGACTGTTTACTCCTTGTTTTCAGGTTCATTTGGAAATTTTCTGTTGTCATTGTTATTTAAAAGTGTAAACACAGTTGTTTGAAGGGGCCTCACCCAACCACTAACAATGAGTGGAAAAACGTTTTTGCGTTGACCAAGAAAGCAGAAACTTAAATGTAAACTTAAGAGCAAAACTAATTAACTATTCATTCATTAATTTTCCCGCCAGCGTATTTCTTTCGGGATCACACGGGTGGACACCCTGGACAGGTCCCCAGTTTATCACAGAGCAACATTCACACCTAAGGCGAATTTAAATGATTTAGACAAAGAATGGGGAAATCATGCAAACTTCTTCCAGGAAGGTCACCTGCGAGCCTCGAATGGGCCACAATTGAACAATTTAAACTTTATTTATTTATTGGTAGAGAAGTCAGACGTCTCTTAAAGGGAACAGTTCTCAGCATTATATGTCTCAAAGAAGGCAATTGCGAAATGGAACCACAATTCCAGCGAGCCCACGATGTCTTCCGAGTAGTAGTAAAGAAGCAGGCTGGAATAACCACAGGAGTAGATAGATGGAATGATGATGTTGAACAAGTGACAGTTATTCACACAGGAGAATCCAGGGAGGCAGGAAGCAACCACGAAGAATCTGTGAACCGTAGCTTTAACAATTGAGGGGGTGCATGGAACGTCCTTGTAACTGACGCTGACGGATTAACTGAATTGTCTGCTGGTGGATTCATTGAAGTAATCTTGATTTCTGGCTGTGTCACTTCTTGGCACGCAGAATGCCTGAAACAAACTTTTGAAGAAATTTTTGAGTACTGTTCACTTAAAAGTGGGTTTACTGGTTTACGTTTCTGGTTTACAGTATAATATGCTCATTGAACTAAAACGGCTCTTTCCTTCTATTGACATCCCCACATCCCTCTCTCTCTCTCTCTCTCTCTCTCTCTCTCTTTCCCTCACACACACGGACGCACGCACGCACACACTTTCTCAAACCCCCAAAAAACTCCCTCTCACGTTCTCTCAATCAGCCCCCCACCCCACCCCCTCTCGTTCAGACTCGCATCATCTTTGGTTTGGGCGCTTGCCGGGTGGGAGAACACGGTGAGCTGGGAGCTGAAAAGAATAACCAAAACTGGCTGTACAATGAAAGGTCTTTAATTAGAATCCTCCTCATAACCATGATTTCCTTTGTTTGGCTATTTTTGTCTTTATTCGTAATTAATTTGTGTGAGAAATCTTGGGGTGAGATGTTCACGTCGATGATGAGCTTGAATCGAGCGGTCTTTGCTGAAAGACAACTCATCGACCATTTACAAACATACATAGAAGACGAAGTACAAAGACTCAACGATATTAAAAGGTAAGATAACACAAAAGTGGGATATGTTTATTCGCTAAGTGTTGTGTGTGGTACTTTAACTTGATCCACGTTATGGCTACACTTAAACATGTTTTTTTTTCTTATGTCATTGCCTCTTTTTGGATCAGATAAAGAAAAGTAAAATCCATGCAATTCCTGAAACAAATATTTCGTTTCTATTTTGCTTGATTTTTTGTGTAAGACAAATTAAGGCATAAAATAAATGTATTGGTGAACTTGCAGCTAACTAATAGAATATTTTCTTATATGGATTTAAATGTAGATACGCAAGCTGTATTAAAAAAAATAATGGAGCATCGTTATAAAATCAAAATCAACTGTAGGTGTCACACCAGAAACATTGCTGATGTTATATTTATCTGAGTTTTAAATCAATTTAAGGTAGAATTCAGCTGTTGTCAACTTCAGAACAGGGGGCTCAACTATTTCCAATAGTTTCTTTAAAAAGTTACCAAGATACTACATTCATTCCTATTTTTGTAGTGTTTCTTATAGATGTTCTTAGCAAACACCCTCTGTGACAGAACATACCTTTGAAATTACTGGGCAATATAAGTTAACTATGGGGTACTGTTAGGTTCAGGGCTATTTTCAGGTCCCGTTCCTAATTATTGCTCAGTATTTGCAAAAATATACAGGTGACATATTATGATCCATAGGAAAAAAAATATTCAAGACAAATAAGCCCCATTGAAATTTAGTGTTTGGCCACTCTCTGAATGGGTTTATGTATCAGGTCTTATCATTATTTATGAATCTGATGTTAACATAATTAAATTAACAAGTTCACTCTATGTTGTTTTTTCTCCAACCAACATTTTAGGTTCTTTTCAAAGGTCTCATCATTGCACAATCAGATCTCCAATGAACCATCAGCCACCATAGCCAACCCACTCGCAGCATTTAAACTGGTTAAGCGACTCAAGTCAGAATGGCCGAATGTTGTGCATAACATTGAAGCTCAAGACAACATTAACAGTAATTTACCAACCTTCCATGCACAAAAACCTTGATGTAGGTTTTCTCACTTCACTGCCTGCTCACCTTTGTTCCTAACTCTTCACAACCCCCTCTGCTTGTTTGGTTTCAGCACTGAGGGAGGGCTATGGGAAGATGGAGGGCAGCTTACCCAGACTTGAGGATCTTCAAGGGGCAGCACAGGGGCTCATGAGGCTTCAGGATGTGTATGATCTGCGCATAGACCGTTTTGTGCAAGGACTTTTCCAGCAAATCACTCATGGGAGCCCTGTTGACTTTTATAATCCTCCTGTGTTTGATTCCCTCTCTGGGGACGATTGTTTCTTTGTTGGAAAGGTAAGAACTTGTGTTGTATTTCTGGTCTAACTTTAAAAGATTGCTGTTGAAGTGATGTAACAAAAGAAACAATAAACTGCCAATGCTCTGGATATTCTCTGTGAGAAAGCCTCTGGAAAGATTTGTTCAGAATGCGGTCTCCCTTGAGCTCTCTCTGTCACTTCCTGATGGAGATTCCATCCACAGTGCTCAGCTTGGTTTGCGTCTGGAGCCAAGTGGTTTATATTCTTTCTTTTTATCCAAAACTTGGTTTCGCCTTCTTGTAATAAGCACCATCTGGTGTGTAAATCACTGTCTGGTGCTAAGTAAAAGTTGCAGGGTACTGGGAAAATGGTGTAAATTTAATCATGCCTGTGCAGAGTATTAGATGTGATACGTCATCTTTTTTTGTTGGATATTTCAGTGCTATGCCTCAATCTCAAGAGTGTTTTATTTCCAGGTGGCCTATGATTTGAAAGATTACTACCATTCTGTGCTGTGGTTTGAGGAGGCAGTCCGTCTGTTTCGTGGAACTGAATGGAGTCTAGAAAATGAAGGCTCACTAGAAGATGCGCTTGACCACTTAGCTTTCTCTCACTTTAAGGTATGGCTTTTAGTATTAAACGCTGCTGTTTATTTTAGTCCATAACATCCCCTGTAAGCGGGTTACAGCTAGGGGCAACCTAAAAAATGAGAGAAAACTTTGACTGTAATGACTGTAAAGCTCTATTTATTGTGTATATAGTGTGAATCTCTTTGATGTATTAACCAAGACTAAAAACAAATATGGATCAATGTGTTTGCATTGAAACCTTTGAAAGAGCAACACTTTTTTGGAAATTATCTGTTCAAATGTGTTAAACCAGACCTTCTTGTTAAACTGTACATATATAAACAGCTATTTTATGATTGGTTCAAACCAGATGAACTGTCATATTTTGTACCAAGTACATCAAATATTACACATGTTAACTAATTTATCTCTGTGGTTTTTAAGACAGGAAACATAACCTACGCCCTCAGTCTCTCTCAGGAGCTGTTAGTTCACGGTAAACTTCTGCTGTCTACTTCAGCCAACACCAATGTGTGAGAGAATTAGTAACCAATACTTATCTAAACAGATCTCTTTATTGAAATCATTTCCAACCAAAATTTTGAAACTTCAAAACATTCACACATGGTAACTTTATTCTTGTCTTCTAGATCCCATGAACACAAGGATTCATTTAAATATACAGAAATATGAGAAACTGCTTCATGAAAGTTCAACTGTTGCTACCCCTAGCTTGGCATTGAAAAGGCCGGGAAGCACGTATTTGAAAACCAGAAATGTTTATGAAAAGCTCTGCCAAACAAAAGGATCTCAGGTAACAGTTCTTAGTTTTTAATTTGAAAATGTTTTTACCAGAGGGTTTTCTATTCTATGTATCGGAAGTATTTTAAGCATGATTAATGACAACATTAGGAAAATTCAAAGATTTCAGTCAGGGTTTCGAATATGTCTGACATTCCTCTCCTTCAGTTTGGGTTTTATGGTGGTTAACATACTTTTTAAACTTTCCAATTGGAGCTCTGTTTTTGTCTCCCAATTTTTAAATTCATGCCCTAGATGAATTTATTATTCTAAATTGTCCATTTTAGTTGCAATTTATCTTAGATACATAAAACATAACAATTAGACCAAACATGCATAATTTGAATTTGGTTTGTTTGAGTGTAACTAAACCTAAAACTTTACTTGTCCCACACAACATAATAATATAAGAACGAATCTAAGTTAAAGCATCAATCAAAGGGACTGGGACAATCCTTAATATAGAACATTAATTCAAGTGAGATGTAAATATCTCTCTATATCTCAACTATCATGACCCCCAGTCAAAATATCTTCTTGCATTGTTTTCGCAAAGATTCTTGTCACGTATGTCAAAACAGGTTGTTCCTCTTTGGCCACCTGGTGGAGCTATATCCGAGAGTGTATGTTGTAGATGTACTCAGACATGGACTGTTAACATAGTTGCCAGCTTTGGGACCAATCAAAAATTTTACGACTGACCTATAACAACTTCCTGTTAATGGCGAAACGCTTCACAATTTAACATTCCATATGCCTTAAGAAAAGACTGATGGGAGTTTGATAAAATCTCTTGGAGGAGTTCAATAACCAACTGTATCTTTTTTTAGAGGTTTTTGTGAAATAGCTGACTTTCTGTTGATTTTGGAAACGCAATCCCTTTTGCAGTGGTACCCCCAGATACGAATGCTTCGAGTTACAAAATGTTCTAGATACGAAACGTCTGAAGGGAAATTTTTTGCTTCGAGATGAGAAAAAAAATTTGGGATACGAACATTTACAAGCTGTTCTGCTCTATTATCCGCTAGTTTGTATGACGCCGCATATCACTTCCGGGTTCTTGCGCTCCTATCTCCCAGTGCGCTCAAAACACTTCAACAACACAGCGAAACATTATGTATAGATTACTAATAATGTGCTATAACAACGGTTAGAATCAAGGCGTCTAAAAGAAATAACGTTTCACAAATAGTTCTGCTCTATTATCCTCTTGTTAAGTCTGACGCCGCGCTACGCCTCCGGGTCCTCACGTTCAATTTTCATTTTGCAAAAAGAGAGTCATAAGCTTTAAAACACTATATCAGTTTTAAATCAAGCGAAACATTATGTATAGATTACTAATAATGTGCTATAACAAATGTCAAGGTGTCCCAAAAGAAACATTTACGTTTATAACGTGGAAAGTGCGATTCTGTAGCACAAGTTAGAGAAACCCTGTGACGCATTTTCAGAAGCGTCTCTCCAGTACGCTCGATACTGTCTGCACTTGGGCTTGAAACCATGTTGGTGTTTGTAATTCGTGAAATATCCCGAGAAAGTTAACTTTCATACGTGGTGCCGTAATGTTTTCTGCCATCCGTTCCACCTCCTCCTTCACTCTAGGTAAGGTTTCACATGTGTGTACTTATTACATATTTTGCTTGTGTGTTTTTTTTTTTTTATCATTTATTACATTAACAATGTGTAGATTTAAGGATTGAAGAAACGTTACTTGATTTTTCTCTGGTTTTCCATTTTTTTATTAAGTCATACTGTTTCTAAAGAGCCGTTACACGGATTAGGTGTTTTACATGTAAAACTTGCTTCGAGATACGAAATGTTCGAGATACGAAAGCCACCCAGGAACGGATTAAATTCGTATCTCGGGGTACCACTGTACTTACATTTAGGTCTCTATGCCCTGAACATGTGTGCTGAATTTCTTTTGTGTACAACAGACTGAGAGTGCAACATAATCTAAACATAAGCAATTTTTCCACACCAATTTTTTGAACCACAATCAGATTTTCATCTGTTCTGAAGTGTGTGTGTGTGTGTGTGTGTGTGTGTGTGTGTGTGTGTGTGAAGTTGGTGACTTCGAGCACCTTTAGGCCTTCTATAATGCACCAAGTATTAAATTATTGCATTTTTTTTACTTCAGAATCTGAAACTTGAATGTTTTATAACAAAACGTGTTGAGATCTGAAAATTGTTTTGATTCATATCCTACCAATCTTGTCATCAAATAAATTTTCCTGCTTCTATGTATAGTTTGTATGTTTTTAATGTTTTATTTATTCACTACAGCTAATGTATTCCTAATTACTCATTTACTTTTCATTTTTATGTGTATTAATGTTTATTCACTCATTTATCTTTGTATTGATAGTCAGTATATATTTTAAGACTAGTAAATTACTTCAGTTCTTCCTTTATTATGTTTGTTTTATAATAACTATAATATGCTCTTGATTTTTCCAGCCCAGGCTTTATGAGAACCCCAGATTATTCTGTGACTATTACACCAATGGTAGCCCGGGTCTAGTCCTGCAGCCAATGAAACGTGAGCTGATCAGTCTGCAGCCATATGTTGTCCTCTTTCATGACTTTGTCACCAGAACTGAAGCACAACACATCAGAGAATCTGCAGCACCAGGGGTGAGTGGATGGTTTGCATTAAGGAGTGAATTCTTTATGCAGAAACAGACTGGATTAGGTGATCTAAAGTGCAATATAGAGAAAAAACACAATTTTACAGTTTATAGTCTTTTAAAGAGAATGATATAGAGAGAATGAATTTGGCCCTGAACTAAAATTCATCCACAAAGACTCAGGTTTCTTACTGGATGGAGCTTATGTCTTTGAATACTTGATTTATTTTAGGATTGAGTGGAAAAATTTAGAAAGGGTTCCAATATAAGCTCCAGCTCTCAGACGTTTCTTTAGCTCTTTGCCAGTTCCTGCTTTTCTTATTTCACATGTCTTCACTGTGTTCTTATGTAGTATCCATGTGAGTGATCTCAAGTGTTTCACTGAGCTCAAGAAAGATCTAAGATACTTTAGGTGGGGAGTAGTCGGAATCATCTGTACTCACAGCTCATCAGTTATTCCACTCCAGTGTGTTTTGTCTTTGTGGGGGTAGACTAAGCATTAAACCATATGTTTCCATCATTACATTTTTGTGCTGATAACTTGCAGTTTTTGTGTCCCTAAAACAGAATATTTTGCATTGCATCTTCTGTGTTCAATTCTTCCCATTTACGTATTTAACTGTGTCATCTTTAGCTCAGAAGATCTGTGGTCGCATCAGGGATTAATCAAGCCACTGCAGAGTATAGGATCAGCAAGAGGTACTCTTTTAGTCTTTCTAAAAGACCTCTTGACACGTCTATACATTATATTAAAGTAATGAAGCTATGATGTAAGTTGCTGAGTGATGATGTTAAAAAAAAATCATAAGGAAAAGAATCACTTTAGATGCTTTGTTTACATCATGCAATGAGAACTGAGCAACAGTTTATTACTTGATCACCCGATTAGAGTAAAGTTATGAGATAAACTAAAATACAAATAGTCAAGTGTGGGAAAGGCAAACCCTCATAAATCCAAATTTATTCAATCAATCTGTGCATACTTTTCATAGTGAAAAATGTGTTCATACTAGAAATGCCATAGCACTTGGTTTTATACTAAACCATTTTGTACACCCTCCTCGGTTTAGTATGCATGTTTTTTCTGTTCCTCATTTGAATAACTCTATGTATTATTATTCGTTTACGAGTCCCTAGAACACTTATTAAAAACATCTTTATGGAACTCTGTGGAAATTTCATTCACTTGATTTTATTTTAAAATTGGGTTTTTATTTAAAACTAATAAATTTTGATGTTTTCTTTCTAATTTAGGTAACAAAACAACATTTCTTTCCTTAACTATTTTTTTGGGTGACGTACATTGCTTATTTCTTGGTGCACTTCCAAGAATTCTTTTGAATCTTTAAATGAATCATGCTGAGTGGATTCTTTAGGATTTTTACCAATATTTCCTGCCAAAGTTCAGTTTGCTCTTGTTTTGTTAAGGAATTGCTCACATCTGCAAATCATTTGTTTGCTCCTCTGCTAATTTTTGTTCTCTTTTTAGTTTGTGTTGGCTACTATTGATGTGGTCTGCCTTTATTCTGTGTGTTTATAATTTGCTCATTGCCAGATTCTTTGCCATTGCTCATATCCAGCTCATTTGCTCGTGGATCATTTTGTAAACTGTCCAAAAGTGTTTATTTCTCTGTTTTTACTGATACATAATGTTCGTCAATGATGTTTTAGTGCTTGGCTTAAAGACTCAGCTCATGAGGTTGTTGGAAAGCTGGACCGGCGGATCACAATGGTCACTGGATTGAATGTACAGCCTCCTTATGGTGAATATCTCCAAGTTGTGAACTATGGTATTGGAGGACACTATGAACCGCATTTCGACCATGCTACAGTGAGTACCCAAAAATGTTGCTTGTGTCAGTTATTCAGCTTTTTCAGACCCACGATTATGTTTTCTTTCTGTACTGACAGTCCGACTCCAGTCCACTGTACAGATTAAAAACTGGCAACCGATTGGCCACTTTCATGATTTATGTAAGTGAATTCTTTATTATTAAAAATAGATATCTGTCTAATATAAAAGAGACTTTTTTTACAGCCCCAATGTTCTGTTCTCGTCTTTAGCTGAGCTCTGTGGAAGCAGGAGGATTCACAGCCTTCATCTACTCTAACTTCAGTGTTCCTGCCACCGAGGTATTGAGTTAGATCTAGTCTTCCATGCGCACTCAGGTCAGAACACCAGGAGATTTCACCAGCCACTGTTGAGTGAGAACAGATTGTTTTCTTTGGAGCGCAGACATCTCCTCAGATATCCTGTTACAACAAAAGCTAGGGCTTTAGTGAGACCGTACAGAAAGCTGATAGAAATCTTTAAAGAAGTTTGCTCTTTCACCTTCAGCCACTCACCACCCACTAGGGGTATACATCCAAACTCAGCACCTCTTCAATTTTATCTCACAATCTGTTCAGAAGTAGAAAAACTGTATAAAAGGATTGTGTGTCAATGGTCACCAGAGATTCAGTGTTCCTTTTTTACGAGTTAGTGCTAGCTTTAAGCAATAATGTCTATGTGTAATGAAAGATGCCTCTGAACTCAACACCCTTCCACCCTCATGGCACTCCGTTAGTGATTTAAACAATAAAACTGCTAATATAAAGTTTAAACCAAGCATTAAGATGCTCTTAACATTCAACCAAATCTGATCTTCAGCAACTCTCTAAACAGTTTCATAGCAATCATTGTCGGGTATACAACATTTGTATCTCTGGTAGTTCTCACATGAACAACGATTTTTTAAAGGATTTAAAAAGTCCATAGTGTACAAAAAAATTGCATCCAAACAAAAATGAAAAAAAAAAAGACAACACCAATCCAATAGGTGGCAGTTGACTACAATGCTGAATTTATATCATGCCATTTTAAAAGGAGTATTCAGCATTAAGGGGCAAAAACACAGGCGCCTCTGCTTGTGGATCCTTTACATGCACGCAAGCCAGAGTAAACAGCAACATTCGTCAGCCATTACACTTGGTCATTACACTTGGTCTTTGTGTGACAGAGCACAGGGCATGATGTCAAACCTCATCTCCAAAACCCATGAACATTTGTGTTCACTGTCCACATTTGAAAAGGAATTCCCAGCATTTAAATTTTTTTTTAAGTTGGCGGCACGATGGCACAGTGGGTAGCACTGTGGCCTTCCAACTAGAAGGTTGCCGGTTCGGAGGTGGCCTTCCTGGAAGGAGTTTGCATGTTCTCCCTGTGCTTGCGTGGGTTTCCTTCGGGTATTCCGGTTTCCCCTACAATCCCAAAAACATGCGGTTAGGTTAATTGAATAATCTAAATTTCCCTTAGGTTCGAAGGTGTGAGTGGACGGGCGACCTGTCCAGAGTGTACCCCCGCCTCTCACCCAATGTGCGCTGGAGATAGGCAACGGCAGACCCCCATGACCCCAAAAAGGGAATAAGTCGGTGGGAAAATGAATATATATATATATCTTACACGAGGTCACTGATTTAAAAACACACAAAAAAATTATATTTTTAATATAAAAAATTATTGTGGCAAGGTTTTTTTTACCTTTTAAAAAAGGATTTTTAGTTTTTGTGCACCATCAGATTTATTGTTAGTGGCTGTTTTTGCCCATTTTACTTCAATTATAACCAACTTTTTTGATTGCAAACCCATGGCACCAAATATTCATCCATTTATGATGGTTGGTGGTCATTCCTGTTGGGAAGAGGTAAAAATGTTTATTTATTAGAACCTTGCAGAATCATTAACCCTTAGGCCTGGGTTATAGATCGCCCTGTGCAAAAAGGCCTGTTATTTTCTGACTGGTAATACAAGCCACAATCATTTTTCATATTGGAAATAAGTATTTTGTCCCCAAAAATAAGTCATATTGTGTAAGATCTTGGCAATTAAAGGGTAAAAATCCTGGACTATAAACAGTGTAAACAGTGTAAGCGACCCTTGTAAAAAAAACCAGGTAGGTGTGGACAGGGCTTCAGTTCGCAAAAGATTTGATTAATAAGTTGGTGTTTTGTGCTGAATTGTTTATGTCGTATACAAAAGATGTAAAAAAACAACAAAAAAAACAAGGAAAGGAAATGGGTTAATTTAGCTGATGATAAAATCAGCCAGTGTATGTAAATAAACGTAGGTGATCATTAAAGGGATGTAGTAAAACAAAAGTAAAGTTAATGTTACACATTTTAATGGTTTAAACTGTTTTATTGGTTTTAATGGTTACTCTAAACTTTTAAAAACTAACTTTATTTATTCTAATTACATTGGAATATTGAAGGACGAATGTCAATAAGAGCCAGATGCTGAAGGCCCATGGGAAATCCTATCTGAACATTAAAGGCTTGTCTGTGTTTAATAAGTCTGGGTTGCTAGAATTTCAAAGAATCTTGGGTTTGGTTTCATATTTTGAGAGCAAATAAAAAGATAATTGCACAGAGAGTATGTAATACCTTTCTTTTACCGTAGGCACATAAAATGAAATTTTATACCTAATCTATCCTGACACTCTTCAAGAAGAAAGATCAGCCAATCGCACTTCAGAATTATTTCAAGTGTTATTGCAAGTGTTAGTTGTAAAGAGATGCAGAGGATACGTTTTTAAAAATACATCACAGGATAATGAACGTCGATAGCAGATATATGAACTAAACTACCATAAATTAATAAACAATTCTTGCACTAAAGCATTTCAGTACATGGATGAGTTTTCAAGTATAAAAAACTCCTTAAAATAAAGTGTTTTTTGTGTGTCCAGAATAGCGCTCTCTTCTGGTGGAATCTTCATAAAAATGGCCAAGGAAATGTAGACACCCTTCATGCAGGCTGCCCTGTCATCGCTGGAGATAAATGGGGTATGTTTCCAGTTTATTTGTTTAATGATTTACAACTGACTGACTACAATTCCCATCATCACTTGCACCCATGTCATTAGTGTTTTTAGCGGTCTTGTAATGTTGCTAGTCTCTCTAGTAATGTGGTGTATAAACACCCTCTGTCAGTTGTTGTTCATTAAATACTCTAGTCTAGTGCATGCTCCTTCAGCAGCCTAGCTTTATTCTTGACTAAGTTGCCCATGTGACCACCTTGCTATTTACGTTAAGGTTTCACTGTTCACTTTTTTTTCCAGTGGCTAATAAGTGGGTTCATGAGTACGGACAAGAGTTCACACGTCGCTGTAGTCTAAATCCTCGAGAGTGACGCGGATCGGAACACAGATTCAACCCATTACATGTGCAAGCCACCCACTCTCAGGTGATTTGCAAGAACTGCCATGAAAAAGAGGCATTTGGACATTGGTGGGGTCCAGTTTGTGTTTGTTTGAGGTTTGGAACCCATCCCTGAGGCCAGACTGACCTCATGTTCCTGCAGCCGTAGATAAACACCAGTCAGACTGGATCAAACTGGAGATGTTTATACAAGTGCTGATGATTTGTGTTCATACTGTTCGGAAACAGACGGGTGTCCGTTTCGATGCACTGTGTAATAATGATTGTAATGTCTGAATAAATGTTAAATATATATAACATTTTCTGTCGTAATAGCCTGGTAATCTTAGCTGTATTGAATTGGAGGTTTAATTCCTTCCCGAATTCAGTTGAAATCCATCTCTACCTCTGACTTTCTTGTCAAATTTCAATGGTTCATCCCAATAAAAGCCAATTATCCCAATAAAAGTCAATTATTTGACAGCACTGATGTCATTTTATTATAATACAGCAACCTTCCCCTACTAAGATTTAAATACTGTACAAGAAACAACTTTATTTTCACTGCCATGAGGCAAAGACTTTAATAATGAAACAGTTACACATCGAAACACATTATTTGAGCTTGGGTTTATTTGGTCCAATATATGTAATGGGAGTGTATGAAGGTTTTTTTATTACTTCCGCACCAAGATACTGTTGCAAGACCTCAGGAATCCGAACTGATCCATCCTGAAATGAACATCAGCAGGAAAATACAACATATTTAGTAACTAATCAGAATAATGTTTAAAATACATCTAAAGAGGTCATTACAGTGGATTCGTTTTCTACCTTTGTTTGGTATGTCTCCAATATGGCGATGAGAGTACGTGGAATTGCACAAGCAGTTGCATTTACCTAAAATATAAGAAACAGTTCAATAAGTCTCACTCTGTTCTGTTGATTTTCTGTTAAACGGTTCCACTCTCACAATTAGGAGCCTCTCTAGATAAAACATGAACATGTGTTTACTTGGGGAAACAGTCTCTTACTGTATGTGCAAACTGAAGAGATCCATTATTTCTCTGGTAACGAATGTCAAGCCGTCGACTCTGATAATCTGTGCAGTTTGAAGCACTGGAAATCTAATAACAAATGGACAAACAAAATCTTTAATCTCTTGATTATTAATTCTTTACTTAAATTACTCAAACTATGAGCATGAGTAGTTTCAATAATTTCTACATTCTTCTTTCATGTTTGTTCTCCTGTTTATGAACGTTTCTGTTGTTCTTCATTTAGTAATAAATTAATAACCTCTCCAAAGCCTCCACGGCCAGGCATCCAGGCTTCTATGTCAAACTTCCTGTAAGCTGGAGCCCCTAGCTCTTGAGTCGGCATATCTAAAACTCTGGAGAGAAATCATGAAACACCATATGAGGCAAGCTACTTTACGTTAAATACTTTATAGAATTATTTTATTGTAATTAATAATAATAAGTGAATCAATATAATGCTTAGATTTTGTACATACCTGAAATGGAGCTTTAGTGAAGAGAAAATCTCCTTCTGTAACATGACGAATTCATCCAACAATTGGGAGCTCTCTTCCCCGGTCTCATCCGCAGTCACCCCAAACATTTCTATCTACAGGAGGGTTCAGAAAAGACACGTCCTTAGAACATTTGAACCAGTTCTGTTCCAATATCAAAGATAATAAGAAATGCAAAATACAAATAGTTGGGAATTGAAAAATAGGCCATTTCTGAAAAGGCAAGTGTACCGTATGCATATTTTGGGACATGTATCAAATGTTTTAACCAAAATTCAATCTACAAGAATTTACATCCAATATAAAAAGAAAAGATTAATTTCAAATTGATTTTGTTCTTTTCTCCATTGACTTTTGGTAAACAAGAAGAGTGAAGTATTTACAGTGGTATACACACCACAGTATAATAAAATTATACAATACAGAAGTCAACATCAGTTCCCAAAAATCCATAGCCATGCACAAAGTAAAAAAAATTGCAACTTGCTTTCGTTTTGTTTTTTTAACACATGATGTAACTAAAGAATTGTCAAGTTTTAAATTGTAGAAATATCAAAACTGTTTCTGGTCGGACCAGATTTTAATCTAGAGGAGTTGTTGAACGAGTTTATTCCCCCAAAAGACCTCTTTGCGATATACTTTGTGTACATTTGAAATGATATACTTCCAAAACTATTCATTTAGCAGTCAAAGTGTGAGTCATGAACACATTTAATGTATGTTAAGAGCAGCCAGAAAAATCTACTAATTCAAGTGTAAACCTAAAAAATATGGATGATGTGACACCGCCTCCCACCATTGGGCTAATATGAGGCTTTTTTTTTTTAATTCCTGGGGTCAGTCTTTCAGATACCTTAGAGAAGTGATGAACTCTATAAAGACCCCATGGCTCTTTGCCTGTTTCCGTTTCGGCTCGATAGCACATGCTACTGCACACGGTCCTATGACATAAAACAGTAACATCCATCAGCTAATAAACCGCTTACAGCAGGATTCAACATCAGCCAGGAGTTTACCTCACAGGTAAATCCTTCACATTCACAGCATGATCCATGAAATACCCTGAGCAGCAGAAAAATAAAACATTGTTTAAAAATACAAGACTAGACTCTACTTCATAGTTAACATCAGAGACTATACTGGTGTGACTTCAATCATATGTCCAGTGTTCGTCCCCTCACCTGCCACCCCCACTTCCCCAGTCCCCGCAAGATTCATGTCAGGGAAGCGATCCGGGCTCAGAGAATACACCTGGGATTTATGAGCATTAGGCTGCATCCCACAGCCCTCCTGAAAAACAGTAGCACCACATCATTGAGATAAAGCGCAGGTCACCACACTGCTTTTCATTGTATCTTGATTCATTTATAAGCCCGGGGAAATCTGGATTGGTACATCTGTTTATTCTACATATTTCTATGTTTTTCCATACTTTAATATACTGCCTTTTAAATGTTTAAGCGAAAGAGAATGTTAAATATGTTTGTTTGTTCACTTTTATCCAAATCCCCTTTTTTCTTGACTATGAATATTTAATTCTGAAACATCTGGTATGGATTCTTGTGAAAAAAATAAAAAATAAATTAAAATTGTTGATACTTCAAGGTTATAAATCTGAAGTTAATTTTATTTCTAATAATAAAAACCTTTTTATTCCCAGTAAGAGCTACAAATATAAAAATCTCAACAAAAAAACAAATACTTACAAAAACTGCTGACTTCAATATGTCAGGAACAACCATGGGAATAAATCCCTGTAGGAAAAATTCAGTATAAAATCATTCTTGGAAGCAGTCAAACAAGAGTAAAAATATTACTAAAAACATACTAACACGTTTCTGAAGAAGATCCAAGGTAAAACTTTGTAAGGCAAACTGAAGTTGAGCTCCTGCCCCTCTCAAATAGTATGATCTGTGTCCAGACACATGCGAAAGCCGTCTACATTCAAATAGGATGAAAACACATTCAAAGTGATGTGAAAGAAAAATGTAATAATATAAATGATGATCCCTTGTATTGGAGTTCAAATGAGCTTGACACAACTTTCATAAACAAACAGGTATTTAAAAAAAAACACCAAAAACAGATGATTGCTCCTCTGGTGCTGAGTCTAAATGAATATTACAAAAAAACTGATAAAAAAAATTCTATGAATATTCAAAATACTGTAGTTGGACAGAGTAAATGCCAAACATTCATCAAGATTCTGTTTTGGAGATGACATTTAAACAGGCTCATATTATTGTCACTTTCTTTTTAATAATTTATTTTCATGAAATCAATTGCATATAATAACAACAACAACATATAGCAAACCTTTGTCTTATGATGTCAAGAGCCTCGCCAATCTGGAGGTGGCCTTTTGGTTTGAAATTAAACTCTACGACAGAAACACACATATTTAAAAACAGTACAGGTTCCGTTTAAAACACAAAATATTTTAAAAGATGGCGGTGTTAACAAAACTTAGAAACAGTTGTGCTCCCTGAGATGCGCAAGTGGGGGCAGCTTGTTTGTTTCTGTCACATTCTGCCCTCTAGAGGACGTTCAATTATTTCAGCACCTTAAACTGAAGTATTATATTTATTTTTCTTTGACTTATGTTCTAGAGTGGTGTCTAAAGTGGCCACTTTATTAGAATCAGATCCCTTGGTCCAAACATTTTTCAGGTGTTGATCATTATTCTGATGTAGGATGAAATTGCCAGTAAATTCAAAAGGGATTCCAAACTTTTGACAGGTAGCGCAAGTTACAAAAGCTCCCTTTAAGCAATGATTAAAGAAACTAAAGTAAGGAAATAACATTTGTGTTACATTTACCTTTGTTACATTTACATAGTTACCTTGTTTCTGGCCAACTAATTCAACCACTCTGGCCTGACTCTCATCTCCTATGGGCTAAAACAAAAATAGAGCATTAGTTATTTTTGAGACAATATGATTATACTTAAACATTGTTGCTTCAGAACAAATCCGATCCGAACTGATTACAGGGGTTTGTTCATTTTACAGTCCACTTATTCCCTTTTGGGGTCACGGAATCTCCAGCTCACGTTGTGCAATAGGCGGGGGTACACCCTGGAGAAGTCATCAGTCCATAGCAGGGTGACACACACATTCACACCTTCGGCAGGGGTGTCAAATTCATTTTCATCGAGGGCCACATTAGCATAATGGCTGTCCTCAAAGGGCCAGATGTAACTTATAAATGTAAAACAATGTAATCGAATGTAATGTAAAATTAATGTAACTACTCCTTAATGTTAAATAACTCATTATTTATAACTTATTCAAGTGACAATTCAGTTGCATAGAAACAATTGTATGCTTGTTGTTCTAATATAAATCTTTTTGATTTTTGTCAGCTTATGAAAACCCACATAAGTCTATTAATGAAGGATCAAACTGTCCAAGTGAGAGATGTGGACTAGAGCATGACACGGGAGTGAATTTTCACTCCTGACCCATCCCACTCCCAGAGAAAAAAAAATCCCATCCCATCCCAATCCTGGACCAGAGTAAAAAAATAAATCCTGTCCTGTCCCGCTCCTGTAGAATTGACTCCTGGTCCCGTCCAATTCCTACCAGCTTACAAATACCTGTTGTCTTTTGAAATGGATTCCAGTTTAGTAAAAACAGGACATTGGTCACACCATGTCCACCTTAGTTGAATGAACCGAACCCCAAGAAAATAGTGTTTGAATCATTATTTTTAGCCATTTTTCTTTTCAGAGGAAATAAAACTTTCAAAATCTGCAAATATTTGTTATTTTTATGTTAGACATTCTCAGAACAGTGTGTAATAACAAAAAAGGATTTGAATTTTCATCAAGTCTCTCTTTATAAACAATTAGAAATGTACAGCAACAAGATTTTTGAGATTACAGAAATTAACCTCAACCTATTGTGCATGATAAGTTAACCTCAACCTAATGAGTTAAAACCTAACTCAAAATGTCTGAATACGGCTTTCAGTGTCGATTTCACAGGTTGTTTTATTTACAAAGGGTCAGGTGTTTTTTTTTCAGCTGTGGAATATTGTAGAGAAGTTCCTGTCCAGCTGAAGATTTTCCGCTAACACATTGCTAAAGTTTTGTGGGCAAGTCCAAAGGCATTGTGGGGAATTAATTTTTTTTTAAGACACTTCAAACTTTTAAGCTCTCGTGGGCCACATTAGATTACATGGCGGGCAACATGGGGCCGCGGGCCTTGATTTTGACACATGTGCCTCAAGGGAATTTAAATTATTCTATTAAACTAACTGCATGTTTTGGAGTACCCGGAGGAAACCCACGCAAGCATGGGGAGAAGATGCAAATTAATCAGTGGTAGCTCAGGATTATTTAAACAGCCAGACTCCAGAATGATTTTTAAGTTTTGAGTAAAATGGCTGTTTTACAATGAATCTTATGAACTTGTGATGGCATTTTATCTAATGTCCCCTCTGGTTACTGAAAGATGTCTCTTCTGCTCATCTCCAGGTCGTTTTTTTTCTCAAATGAAGAAGAGTGAACCCTCACCACACTTGGGTGTGTTCTGTTAGGGAGTAGTAGTGCGCGGCAGTAGTGCTCTCTCTCCAGCTCCTTTCTCTGTGGATACAGCTGGTTGAGTTCCTCTCTGATCGCCCGTCCCACTGCTAGAACACTTTTGTACTCCTTAAGCTGCTCAGTAAACATTAAAGGCAGGACAAAAAAAAGAGCATTGTGGGATTATTCCAATACATGTTACTCAGACTTCTTGTTACAAAAATGACTAGAATAAATAAGAACAATGAAAGAAAAAGAAGACAAAAAAACTTACACTGTGGCAAACAGATTTTCCATGTTTCTCCTAAAATGGGAAATAAAAGGTATTAGAAGTAATACATAAGGAATCAATCGCATTAAACAAAACTGAACAAACACGTATAGTACATATCTATAAAGTTGATGAAATCAATTTATGAGATTAGAAGGAAATTTAAATGTTGAAGAATTATAAATTTGAAGAACTATAGAATTTTTTTTTATCTACAGAAAAGCATCGCATTCAACAATGTGAAACCTTAAGTTCCTGCAAATGCGGTGTGATTTTGATTCTGCTCCAGGTGATCGTTGGGGTGAATTTTGACCTGTGAAATTGCATCAAGTGATGCAGGTTGAGTACCAGATTGGAGAGTTCACATGTGTGAGGTTTTTGATGACTCAATATGAAGCAAATGCAATAAATATTGCATTGCCATAAAATAGATAGCAGTGTTTTAATTTAGATTAGTTATATAGTGAATTGTTTAATTTCTAAACGATGCTGTTTTATGGGCAGGGATGGACGCATCTGCATGAGAAAAAATAAATAAATTAAATAATAATAATAATAATAAAAACAATCAATTAAAAAAACTTGCATGGATGAATTTCCAGTGTGTCCGGGGCTTCTCACAGTGGTTTTTGGATTGCTTGCTCATTTCACAACTATGTTAATTCCATTGAGTCATGAAATTATTTATTTGTCACTGTTAAGATAAACCAACTATTAGATTTATTGATGGGTCATTTCTTTGTGAGAAAACATTGACGATAATTAGCTGTTCAAATAATTGTTTACCTCATTGTAAAGGGCAATCTTTATCATTCACATGATTGTTTTATATATTATCTTCAGCTTTTTTCATTTTGCCAAACACTTAACTTACCAATAATTCACCAACTGTGGTACTGACGTCATCCTTTCTTCTCTCCAGATCAGATATTTTTGTCTGTACCTCCTGTAGATTATTCCAGACTGAGATCTACAAACATAACGCATAATACTTGTAGAATAATTACCCAAGCATTGATAAAACTTTGATAATAATTTCCAGTCATTAGCTGGTTCCAGTTTCCAACATATTGACATAAATATTTAAGTTATGCATTGAACGAAAGAAGAAAGAATCTCAAGTATGTTTGGAGAGCAAAAGTTCCTAAAAAACAATGAAGCCCCACAAATAATTTCCTGGTTAACACTAACAAGTAGCCCCAGTAGGCAATGACTATTTACAAAGTAATTGATGTGTTCATTTTTCAAAGGCGCGGAGCAGTTTTGTTTATCATATAAAATCTGCTGTTTCGTGTGTGTCGTGATCATTTATCTCACTATGCGTTCAAGGTCGTGGGGTCGCAACTCTCCTTTCCTGTGCTCCAGCTCGGTGCTCAACGCATCCGTCTCCTCGCACACCCGCCGCATGTCGAGCTCTGGACGGTGGCTATAACCCTCCAAGATATGTTCGTATAAGCTACTACTCGGACCTTTTGAGCAGGACCTATGGGACCAGCCGAATCTACTTTTGGCAGTGTGCCTTGAAGAAGAAAGCAGACAATTGTTGCAAACTCTTACGGCGGTCCGTATGAAGTGCGCCATACTGTTACGTTTGGCATCTGAAACTACGGAAGCCTGAAGAGGTTGTTTCGTTCAAATGCGAGTACAAGGCGCGTTTGCGTTTTGAAAATGTTCAGCTAATATCACTTTATGAACAATTTGACTAATCACACTGTAGAAACTAACTGGAAAAATTTACTCGCAAACCTAGGGCGATCCACTATGGTGTACAATTCCACTCACTTTTTTTTTACTCTGGAGGTCGCTAATCACATGCCCCGTTGACACTCAATATTAATCGAAATACAACAAAACCAGTAAACATATCAACCCAATCCCTTGTGATATAATTATACCTGTATCATCATTATGTAATTAAGATAATGGTATGTTATGTGTTAATTCGAATGTGAAATCGTTCACAAAACCCTGATTGTTTTTATTGCGCACATTTATTGCTTACTCGCCTTTAAACACTGAAAATTAACGTGTATTTTAAGAGGTCAGCGTTTAAACGTTTTTTTTAAACACAACAAAGCGTTTGTCTTGCAACGGAAGTGAATACCATCCACATCCGGTCCATCATCCAATGAGATAGGCGGAAGTAAGGCTTGTTGTTCCGGTAAATGCAGGAATCCCTCAGTTTGTTTCTCCTCCGGTCGCTCCCAATCTGGCAGCTCTGAGATATAGTTGACATGACTGGCGAATAAAGTTGTAACGTATAGTTGTGGTAGGAATCCGGTTTCTTAGTTAGTCCGCATTATAATAGCTGTTGATAATCCGTATGGAGGCATGTTCGTTTTCTGGCTGGGTGTTTCGGTATCCAGCGAGCGCGTGTTTTTTTGTGCTCTCATGCTAAGGATGGACAGGGCACCGTAATGATACCGCAGATCTGCACTGAATCTCCGCTGGAAGGTCAAGGCGCTGTTTACGGGCCGAAGGGTGTCAGGCCGATTAAGGTAGAGAGGCGCCCTGAGAGCCTTCCGAGAAAAACTCGAACTCACCATATCCCGGGAATAAGGAGACACCGCAGGGGCTAAAGAGACCCACGCGACTGTCCCTTACTTCACTGTCCGAGCGAAAACACCAAGAGACGGTAATGTCAGAGCTCATGGCGTTCAGATATCCCCTCGCTCTACTTTAGCCCAGTCTGTGCTTGGGTGGAGGCCTAAAGCATGGCCGTTTGCTCTTGTTTAATTTTGAGTTCAAGTTAATTGTACAAATAATTTCAACTTGCATCAACGCCCAAAATCATTACGAAATGTTGGCGCTTCAACCGTTATGATGTGACGTCATAGTCAAACTATTAACAAAAACGATAAAGCAGCGAGAAGGCTGGCAAGCTTAAGAAAGGATGTTATTTCGAGTTTTTGCGAAGATATGAGGACCTGCTCACTTACCAATTTACCAAAGGCTTAAAATATTTAGTGGGATACTGAATTTATACACTTGTTAAATATTTCAAAAGAAACGGACAAAATGTTGAATTAATAAAGAAACGAGGTAATACATTTTTTTTACATTACTTGACGTGTTTTTACGCACCTAGTATATTTTTTTGTGAGGTAATATGTAACTGAATGTTAGTTCATCCACACCAACTTGAAGAATATCAGCCATGACTCTGTTGTAATGTATCTGTTTGTAATTGACTAATTACGGAAACTTATCTAAATGACTAATCTGTTGGGGACTAATGGGTAAATACTTGATCTTGATTACAGATGAATACGGTCAGAGGTGGTGGGGTCACCTGGCGCCCTCAGCCCTGGCAGGATGCAGACAGGGGTGGAGGGGAACCTCTTTCTGATAGTGACTCAGAGGAGGAGGATTTTCCTGACGACTACTCAACTCCCTTGGGGGAATATGTAACTCAGGGTGAGGGAGCATGTTCAAATTTGATTTATATCAACTCTATACAGCTTCTATGTCTGACAGCCATATGACCCCGCAGCCTAAGTCCACACTTTTTTGTTTGATTAATTTAAAGCACACCAGAACTCGTTTTCTCTTCTGCTGCGGTTCATTTGGGAGGGTGTGAATGCAGCAAAAGAACTATTCAAAACGACCTGCTTGAAAAAGTGGGCTTGGTTTACATCCAAACATACGCTGGAGCGGTTAGTGGTGACTCATGATTTGAATCAGTTCAAGAGAAAGTTGACGCATTAAAAATTAAGTTCAGAAAATTAACACCAGCTTTCTTGTTATAATGGGATGACATGCTTCTGTTTAGTAACTACTGTGTTTGCAACTCCTAGCATTATGGCAGTTCAGAGTCAATTATTGAGTTGTCAAGAGCATTATAGAAATTTGGTCTAATCAGCTTTGATTGGTCGTTCTCCTTGCAAATGAGTTGGCACCCTTGTTGGGTTTCATGAACAACACTCTTATCTCCTCAAACTATATTACCGAAATCCATGGCTGTCAACGGGATATCACACATTAGCCCACATGGTTTTTGGTAATACAGTTCAGAGAGATCAGTGTGGTATGAAAGAGAGCCAACATGGCAGAGAAAGATATGCACATCAATTGTAGCCCCTTGTCCGGACCAAATGAATTGGTGGTCACAAGTGCGATAGTAGGGATGTGCCTGATTAGTATGTGAATGGGAACGAAGTTGCATGCGGCTTTTTGGCTGCCCTGATGTGGCTCTTTGACTGCCCTGTGGTGGCTCTTCAGTCTGCACATGCTCTGTGTTTACAATTGTGATTTTGTTAGGCAATTAAAAAAAATAAATTCAACTTCACTAAATAAGGCAGGTGTGCAATTATTTTAACGCAAGAGACACCAAGCCTCTATGTCAGTCTCTTTATCCATTGGGTCACTACCACTACAGAAGATACTACTTTTACAATCACATTTGCGTTTTTGATTTTGCCACATCAACAAATATTGCCTTTCCTGTTGACTTCAGGTTTAAAGCAGTTGCTTGATGCTCAGCAGTTGTGTGATGTCACTCTTTTGGTGGAAGGAAAAAAGTTCATGTGTCACAGGTATGTTTTGTGCTTTGAAGATTTAATGATGTGTATATTTTTTTTCTATGAAAGGCCCAACCAGTTAAGACTCTTAATGTGTGCTACCATTAAAATAAAGACAAGATCCTCGTTTGATGGAGTATAGAAAAAAATTGAACATCACACTATGTTAATTTACACAAAACTTGTCATTTGTGCACCCTCTCATTTTTCAGAGTTCTTTTAGCGGCTGTCAGCCCATATTTCCGTGCCATGTTTACCAGTCCTTTGGTGGAATCTCGTCAGACTGAGATCCGACTGGAGGAGGTTACGCCCTCTGTTATGGAGACAGTCATCCATTTTGTTTATACGGGGGAAGCAGGTCTTTGTTTGGACACAGCGGAAGACCTGTTTGTAGCTGCACATCGTCTTCAAGTGATGCCCTTGCAGGACCTGTGCTCTAGGTAATATTCAGGTGTGTTCTTCAGTTTATTCTGTCTAGTCTGTTCCTCATTTTATCTTCTCCATCTGTTAGATTCCTTTTTGAACACCTGTCTGTGGAGAACTGCTTAGGAATGTACTCCCTGGCTCGCTCACATCATGATCAACTGCTACTTCGGGCATGTCTGAGGCTTGTGGGGCAGCATTTTCCTCGAGTGGCTCGGCAGCGTGATTTCCTCCTCCTGGATCCTGGAACTCTTGGCAGTTTGTTGGAGTCGGACCGACTGGGTGTGGACTCTGAGACTGAAGTTTACGATGCAGCAAGGCGCTGGGCTGAATACCAACCGGCAGATCGTTACATACACATGCCCAATCTACTACGCCATTTACGCCCTGGTCTTTTTGGTCCTGAAGAGAATAGCCGAATGAATAAGGAACTTGGTCCTCGAGCAAGTACAGAGGGCATGGGAGGCCCACTGAAGCCTCGAGAAGGCATGTTTGAGAAGAAGATCGTCTGTGTAGACCTTAAGCCACGCGAGGATGAATCGTTACAGGAGAGGAACTTCACCGTCGACTGCTTTGACCCTCGGACAGGGAAGTGGGAGAAGCTCGCAGCATTGGGTTCACTGCTTTGTCCTGGATGCACTGCTGTTGGGGGTCGTTTGTTCGTTGCAGGCGGCATCCTGAGGAGTGGCCAGGTTTCGTCGTCACTGCATGAGTATGATGTCGTTGTGAACAGCTGGATTACACGGCCGCAGATGTCCGATCCACGTGCTATGTTGGGTCTTCTTGGCTCTGGAGGTTTTTTATATGCTCTTGGTGGCTGCAACCGAACAGCTTTTCTGGACACGTGTGAAAAATTTGACCTCAATGCTCTGACCTGGTCATCAGGACCTCGACTGCCATTGCCGTTGCGCTCTTTTGCTTGCGCCGCTCTCCGAAGTCGGCTCTACTTGCTTGGCGGTACCACACTGGAGCAGACAAGGGCTGTGGTGCATGCTGGCGTGCTTATATACCATACAGTTACGAGGACCTGGAGCCGTGTTGCACTAGACTCTGGCGCCACCTGCCTGGCTGGAGGAGTTGCAGTTCGAGGTGGTGTATGTGCTATAGGGGGTTACTTGCGTGATGCTGCCAAGTTCCTTGATGGCAACTACACGCTAGCTGAACCTTTAGATGCCACAGGACGTGTGCTGTTCTTTCGAGAAGGACGAGGGTCCGGTATTGAACGGGAGGTGGCAGTTGTTGGTGAGCGAGGGGGCGGAAGTGACCGAGCACCTAGTCCGGTGGTGTTTCCAGGCCTGCCCAGGCGCATTGCTGCAGGGGGTGTGGCTAGATGGAAACGCAGGGTGTATGTGTTGGGTGGAGAAAATGGCTCCAGGTTTTATGATAGTGTCTACTGCTGGAAACCTGGCTGGCGCAGTTGGGTTCAGAGACGGGAGAAACTGCCTGGAGAAACTGGAGGAGTTAGCCAGTTTGGTTGTACCACACTGAAATTCCCCAAAAAACACATTTTAACACGTCTTCAAGCTGCTCAACAGAAACGGGGCAGGGGGAAGCGGCCAATCCGCTCATGTAGAGTTTTGAGGCTCGGCAGGACGGGTCAGGAAGTGTGATAATACGGATAGATGGCTGCACATTTTGGAGACAATTATGCACCTAATGTCACATCTTTACTCTTGGTTCATGTCTTGATGTTTTGAAATGGTTTCTGCAAGTTGAAAACTTGGAATTTACTGAGTATCGATACAAGAGATGCATAGAACTGAATGATTTCCGAATGTTGTTTTCTTGACTATTACAATTCTTCATAGATGGTAGTTATGATCTCCAGTATGGGATCATGTATGAGGATGACGGCTAATATTGCAGAAGGATGTAAACAAGTGTGGCTTTTTATTGCTTGAAGTTAGTCCTGTGAGGCTGGTTATCCCGTTACATTTTAATGAATCTTTATTCTGCTGTAGTCATGAGTTAAAAATGATTTCCGAAGTTTTGTAGTAATATTTTTTCCAAATTGAACTAAAATTATTTAAATTGTTTTAGATTCAAGTGTTTGAGAAGAAATTATGCATTGAATACATTTCTAAATGGAGACAACATAACTACTGGAAGTCACAATTGATGGTAAGCAATGGTAAATGTTTAGATGTCAATTCATTCAAATATTTTATTTGGGGAACAAGCATTTCCACAGTTTATTTTCATGGAGAATCACACACAGTACAGTTTCAGGAGTGACATTTGATTTTAGTGTATTTGTAGTGACATTTATGGTAAAGTTCTGTGATGATAATTTAGGTTTTAAATCAAAGATGAAAGTGAAAAGTATCAGCAGGGCTCTATTCGCGCTCAATTCGCGTTTACCGCGCCGCTGAAGCCTCAGACGCGCGCAAACGCGTCTTTGCATTGACTTAACATGGAAACCCTCCGCGCTTACCGCGCGAACCGCGTTCGATGTGAACGTACCTTTACAGCGGCAGGCAGCTGCAAACAGATCAGACAAGGCCGAGATGATAATTAAGTTTAACGTTGCCTACAATATTGCAAAAGAAGTAAATAAATAGGCTGCATTATAAACTCTTGATCTGGGTAGTAAATGGTATTATCGTTTTTATTTGTATTTGCTGCTCTTAGGGACCAAAATCAGTTTAAAGTTTAAATTTCAGCTCAGTAAAGCACTTTAAACACCTTTTCAGTAAGTTTTAGTTACCTTTCTTGTGGAATTGTGCTTAAAATAAAGAACTTTATATTGACCAGGTTGTTAGTTAATCATTTACAAGTCAATATTGTCTATGGACAGTGATTTAAAAAAAATAAATAAATAGATAACTAAAAAAAGTGAACTTGTGAAAATGGGGTGTTAAATGTGATGCAGTTGAAAATTTGGGTGCACCTAACTTTTGTGCTGGTGCACCTAAGAAAAAAATTTAGGCGCACCAGTGCAACCAGTGCAAAAAGTTAGTCTAGAGCCCTGATCAGTATAGATGATCGTATCATTGCAGCCAAACTGCAAGTTGGCTTAAACCGCCATACAAATAATTATTTATTTTATCTTTAAAGGCTTTTTTCGTGACTGTATTTTCTTTACATTTATTTAAATTGGTTGAAGGAATTAATTAAAAAAAGAATTGAAATGTCGATTTTATTTATTATTATTTTTTTCACATTTAATATGGCATCAACTACTAGCTCAATGTTTCTTCTGATTTTGTCACTTTTATGAGATACTGAACTGTGTGTGAACTGCATCTAAATGCAACAGATCATTTTATTTACAAGCACATGACCATTACGCAAGATCATTAAACTGTGAATGAATTATACTTTTGGAAATTATACTACTATTAATAGTAATCCATTACCCAACTTGCTGTATCTTAAATGATCTTAGCTTTGATTTAAATTTAATTGTGAAATCAAGGAATAGACTTGGACTGAACCATTCATACATTCATTACTTCACCAACATTGATCAATAATTCAGAGAATTATGCATCTTATCATGAAGTGTTCATTTTGTGAATCTTGGGGATATTGTGGGATTTTGAACTGCTTTGGAGGATTGGGATAATCACGAATGTTCTGCTTGTGCTGATACTGCACTGTTTAACTTGCCCTCAACGCCATGGATCAGTAATTGTATGTGTACAGATTCAATGCCATTAATTTCTTTGTTTTTAGTTTATTAGTGATCTCATTTGAGATGTTTTAAATAGGATCGCAACAGAAACTCAAGGCTTTCTGTATGACATATTTTGTTTTTTTAATCTCTTAAGTTATTGTAACTCTGTCTTGCAGTAACTTTAGTTCCTTTGAGACGAAGGAGATCTGAAATATCATCTGATGTCAAACTGGTCTGTTTGCTTTAAAAGAGCTAAAATTGTCAAAAAACTGGACATTGTTTGAATGGAAATTCTGTGCTTTGGTTTTCATTAAAATAAACTGAATGCAAGTTTGGTTTTCTGGCTTACTTTGCAAACACTGATAGTGTGATAAAAGCCGTTACACTCATACGCTATGATCATAAACTACTGACACTTTCGGTCTACAGTTCTACCGAAAATTCACATTTAACATCTCTGTTTTGGAGCAATTTTGTCTTTTTATGATATTGGAACAGCAGATGTTTATTAAATGCACAGCCGTGTAAGATGCTGTCCATTTCCAAATTACAAGTACACTGTCCCAGAATAGTTAGATCCAGGATGAGTTCCATTTCTAACTCTGTTTTGAGCATTCACAAGAGGTGTCAAGTTGTCTTTTGAGTGAGTAGCCATCCATGCTTGAACCACACTTCAAAAGAAAGGGGTAAGCTGGTTTCCAGCACGACCAAGAATGGCCAAAACTTTATTTCATGATAAATGTTGTCCATATGTTTTTTTTTAACTCCTAGGAGCGATGTATTTACTGATCTTCCAGAGATTTTTGCCTCATGTTAAGTTTAGTATGGGTGTTTTAATTCATATTTCTACCCTTGTAAGGGGTAGGAGCAGGTATGAGTGAGAGATCTGGAACTCATCCCAAGACTAACGGCTGATGATAAGACAAATATCATCAATGTTTGAGAGATCTGTTCAAATCAAATGGGAAAAAAAAGAAAATATGTGTTCATAAGTTTGAGATCTTCGACTATGGAAAATGTGACTGAGGATTTCTACATGCATCTTTCCCAAAATTAAGCATTACTTTAGCGGTGACTGTGTACCGGTGCAATCGATGTCAATGTGCAGGGGGTTTTTTTTGTTGTGCAACTCAAAAAGTGAAGACACACCGGATCAGTTTGAGATCTGACTGTATCCAGCAGTGACCCAATTTGCATGTAATGTCTTAGCAGGACATTGACTCTAAACACACTCCGAGGCTATTTGACCAAGTCAAATGATGTGATGAGTTATGTGCCAAATGGATTAAAGTCTCGTATAAATAATTGGGTGGAAATCGTACTAAATCAGTGGATTTGTACAAAACTGAAAACACTCATCTTCCTGATAAGATGGTATGATCACGGTTTCAAAGCTCTTTCTTGACTCTGGCTCACACACCCTCTCACATGCAGCCTGTTATATACAACATATTTTGTAATTATAAACAAAAATTTGTGACCTTCCAGTTAGAAGGTTGCCGGTACGAGGCTTGCTGGTGACCTTCCTGGAAGGAGTTTGCATGTGCTTGCGTGGATTTCCGGTTTCCCCCATAATCCCAAAACATGCATCAGGATAATTGAAGAATCTAAATTCCCCTTAGGTGTGAGTGTGGGAGTAATTGTTGCCCAGCGATGGACTCTCGCCCAATGTGCGCTGAAGATAGGCACTGGCTGACCCCAGTGACCCCAAAATAGGGAATAAGCAGGTTGGAAAATGAATGGAAACAAAAATATAATAAGACCAAAGCTGTCGAAAAACATTTTTATCCGCTTAAATCACCAAAAAGAACACCAAGAGTGTCCAAAACTAGTGTTTTAAACACAATTCGTTGACGTAAACAAAATGGAAGCCACCCCCCAAATTTGATTGACAGCTACACTATACTTGGACTGACTGTAGATAACAAATTATTGTATGTGTACTATTTGTATTTTGTAGTGAACATTGTTTCAAATAATTCGTTTTTGGGATCATTTACCATAAGGAAGTTAGGAAAACAAGTCATCCCAAAGATGCTAGTAATAAGTTAATAATTGTTGTTAATATTCCTTCATCAGCTTTTTTGGCATATGGGCAAAGATCAGATTTTATTTTTTCCTCAAACCCCTCAAAAACATTCACTGCACAGCAGCTGTGAAATAGGTTTGATGGTATTTGGTAAATAAAATCAGCACTAAGACTCTTGAGAAATGGAAAACTCTACAGCGAAACATGTCACCATCAACAATCCAGCAGACATCAGTGTGATCATCTGCTACTTTCTGGTCGTCATTGCCGTAGGAATATGGGTTGGTCAAGCTGGTTTTTATGTTGCTATTTAACAAGTTTGGTAAGATTGTGCATATTTTGATTGTAAGTTGTAATTTATATCACGTTGCACTTTCTGTCTAGTCTACCTTTAGGACTAATCGTGGAACAGTAGGTGGCTACTTTCTTGCTGGTAGAACCATGGTTTGGTGGCCTGTGAGTACTTAAAGTTTAATAACTAATGTTATAGCGTCACTAAAGTTAAATCCAATAAAATTAGCTCCAAAAATTATTAAAAGTGCCAAATACTTTGTACATGCAGAAGCAAGAGAACAGACCAAACATTAGGGATTTAATTGGATGTGAAAACCAACATAAGAAAAACAACAACTCTATATTTCTTCAAATATGGCTTTACACGAGGAATTCCCATTGGGCTGAATCGGCGACATTTACATTTGCACCATTAAACAATTAAAAAAACAATTGTAACCTATCAACATTATACAAAGATATTATATAATGAATAGAACTGGAATCCTAACATAAATAATTTTTGAGTTTATCCTCATCTTTGTACTATCACAGGTCGGGACATCTCTGTTTGCAAGTAATATTGGCAGTGGTCATTTCGTTGGTTTGGCTGGAACTGCAGCAGCTAGTGGAATAGCTGTTGGGGGCTTCGAATGGAATGTAAGCTAAACATTTAAAATTTTATTTTCATTGCTCATATATATATATATATATATATATACTAATATATATATATATATTAGTTATTACATATAATACTTTATGTATAAAATCTAATGTATTAAAAAAATCAATGTACACAATATACTTACATTTCTATAATTAATATAAGGGTTTTCATTTTTAAAGTATATATAATTAAGTTCAGAACATTTTCAATGCAACAATGATACATATTCAGATATGGACATACATAGTGTACAAAAGAATTTTACTAATCTTCATTTCCTATAGTTCGAAACGAGTAAACATTCTACAAAAACATTCTGTAAAAACGTAATAATTTCAAGCATTTGCATTTTGTGAACTGCAAACTTTTAAGAATATAACACTTAATTGAAATGTTTTTGTTCATAAAAAAGCATTAAATGATTTGCTTATATACATAAGTGATCCTTATTTTTATGTTGAAAATTGATATGGAAAAGGGCTGAATATAATGACATTTCTATCCCTTTCTTAGTGAGACCAGTATATTGAACACTTTAAATTAATTGCAAATATAGTACAATATTTGTAACATAATTTCATGTAATTTGGATGACTTATGCTTACAGATAATCAAAACCAAAATTCAGTGACATAGAAGTTAGCTGAATTTAAAGAATTGAAGAAGACAGTCATTGACACACTCAACAAGGATGGTAATTTTTTTAAGGTCATTGGTAAAAAAAAAAAGCTGATCGTTCACAATGTTCTCTATCTGTTTCAGAAACATAAATAGTGAACACTATAGTTTTCTTTAGTTAAAAACTTTAGTTATTTTTATGCTAACAACAGTTTTTCTATTCACACACAGGCACTATTTATTGTTTTGTTGCTGGGCTGGGTGTTTGTTCCGGTTTATTTAACTGCAGGGGTATGTTCATCACACCCTATCCAATAGAACTGATAATATGAGCAAAATAAGTAAATCATTGTCCATTTTTAAGGTGATTACAATGCCACAGTACCTGAAGAAGAGATTTGGAGGCAGCAGAATTAGCCTGTACCTCTCAGTCATTTCTCTTTTCCTTTACATCTTCACAAAGATTTCTGTAAGTACAAACCCATCGTTGTAAATGACAGAGGATTCATCACGTGCTGTGTGACACTCTTTCTGTGGCTACTCCCTGTGTCATGGAGCACAGGTAGATATGTTTTCAGGAGCTGTTTTCATCCAGCAGGCTCTAGGCTGGAATATCTATGTTGCAGTGATTGCTCTGCTCGGCATTACAGCGCTATATACAGTCACAGGTAAGATCAGCATCACATCCAAGCACATTAAAAAGAACATCTTATTATTATACTAACTGATAGAAGATAGAAAATCACATTTGAGTATATATCTTAATTGCAGTTGATTTTATAGTCAGTGGACCACACATTAATATATAGCTAAAAGTTATATAAAAGTAATATTTTTAACAAAATATATTTAAATGTTGTTCTTCTGATAAGATATTGTAAAATGCTACCAAACGTTATAGTGTTTATATTAAGATTTTAATATTTTTGATCCAAACATGTCATAAAAAACACTCATGTGATGTTCACAACTGACAAAAACAGCTTTGTTAGTGGTAAATCATGTAAATATCAATAGAACACAAGGAAATTAGTATGAATAGGGTTCTCAAGTAATTTCTTACCGTTGTCATAAGGTTTAAGAGAATTTATTGAAAATATTTTGAAAGATTTGAGTGATATCCTTTGCATGATGATGTGGAAAAAATAAACTAAAGAAGTTAAATGTCAAAGAAGTCAATTAAAAAGTTTGAGAAAGTGAGTTGTGGAAATTACGTACTCCATTTTCACTCTATATGAAAATATAAAGTAACACTTTTACATCACACCATATGACAATTTAAGATATCTATGCAGAGAATTGATAGAAAAATGCATATTTTTCAATAGTGCCATTCATTCAGCCATCCAATTCAACCGTTCCATTCCCTTCAGTGGCTACAGGTCTATAAAAAGCACATAGGCCGCAGACAGCATTTGGAAAATAATGGGCTGATCTCAGGAGCTCAGTGAATTCCAGCATGGTACAGGGATAGGACGTCACCTGTTCAAAAAGTCCAGTTTTTTAATAACTGTTGAGCACAAAATAGTCAATGCTATTATAACCAAGTTGAAGCATTGGGAGTGGTATGCAATTGTAAATGGTCAGAGGATTACGAGGTACATAATCTGTTGAGGTTACCAATTTCTGTAGTCAAAAGCTACAGACCCCCAAACTTCAAGTGGCTTTGAGGACTTCATGGAATGAGTTTCCATGATTGATCAGATGCATCCAAGCAACACATACCTAAATGCAATGACTCTGGCAAAGAACAGTGTGGGCGGTTTCAGGGTGAACTATACTGTGAAGTTTGGTGAAGGGGGATTATTGTGCGGGGTTGTTTTTCAGCTGCTAAGCTAAGCCCATTATTCATAATAAGACACCTCAGCATAACCAGTTTTTTGTTTTCAAGCTACATTTTTGACAGTTTTGGTACAGTCCCTTCCTGTTCCAACATGACTATAAAAACTATTTTGTTAGGAGCTACAGTAAAGACTGAGACAGGCCTCCTAGTCAATCACAAATGCAGAGAAAACGGAGAAATGCAACTGAAAACCCCCATGAACAAACTCCTAAACATTGTGTAAAGAGTAAGAAAATGCAAATGGCACCTTAAGAATGGGATCATGTCACTTGGGTTACTAACAGAGATGAGTGAATGCTTTTGGCAGTGTACTTTTGTCACAATAAAACAACTACATATGGAAGTTTACATTTAAAACCTTTTTTTTTTTATTATTACTGAGTGATATACCCCATGCTATCTAATGTGGGATGCATGTTCATCCATTTTGATGGATTATCGCAGCCAAAGAAACGCTTGAATCTTAAGAAAAGCATCAATAATCTATTAAGCTCCAGTGTTGAAGTTCACAGAGTGTGTTAATATTTGACGTACATTGTCCCTGCAGGAGGACTGGCTGCTCTAATGTACACAGACACAGTCCAGACCTTCGTTATCATTGCTGGAGCCTTCGTTCTCATGGGATTCTGTACGTACACTTTGCTTGTGGCTCAACGTTTGTTGTTCTACTCTAAAAACTTAAAATTCCTTTCAGCTTAATTTTTTTAAAATATTCTTTTTTTGTTGTTTTGGTTAAACATAAACTATGCTTCAATAAGTTTTAGAGTCTGGCCCACTGAACTACCCCTGATATAGCCCCATTCCAGTTGCTGTCCAGAGAGTTGGGTGTAACAAGTGTCTATTGTTTTATCATCAATGTTTACGTTTGATCTATTGTAATATCCACATGTGTTAACTTTGTCAACAGCCTTTTATGAGGTTGGAGGATATAAGGTGCTACTGGACCACTATAGTTCCTCTCTACCATCTCAAACATTGTCGCTACAACCTCAGCTCTATAACATCTCTGAGCAATGTTACACTCCACGTGAGGATGCTTTTCATCTACTCAGGGATCCCACAACAGGAGACCTGCCATGGCCTGGTGTGCTATTTGGGATCGCAATTATTGGTAGCTGGTACTGGTGTACAGATCAAGTGAGTACCAAATATTTACAATGTATAAAAAAAACCTTGTAATTATCTTAATCTGCTTGTTGCGATCTTACAGGTAATTGTGCAACGCTGCTTAGCTGCTCGCAGTTTGACTCATGTGAAAGCTGGATGTATTCTGTGTGGGTACCTGAAACTTCTCCCTATGTTTCTCATGGTGTTTCCTGGGATGATCAGCAGAGTTCTTTACCCAGGTATGTCTTATCACGTCTCTTATAACGTCAATATCAAGAATGAGAAGGGTGAGAAAATTCTTGTTTTCAGATGAAGTAGGTTGTGTTGAGCCAACCATTTGCAAGAAAGTTTGCGGCACTGAGGTTGGGTGCTCCAACATTGCATATCCAAAACTAGTGGTCTCTGTAATGCCAACAGGTAATCAAAAATGAACCCCTTTATCAATGTATTTGTCTATAAGCTTAATAAAATGACATTTTTGTATTACAGCTAATTCCTTCTCTCATTTTGGTTCGTTTTAAACAGGTTTGAGAGGTTTGATGCTGGCGGTCATGTTAGCAGCTCTCATGAGTTCCTTGGCTTCTATCTTCAACAGCAGTAGCACCTTGTTTACTATGGACATTTGGACTCGTATTCGTCCTCAAGCTAGAGATCAAGAGCTTATGGTTGTTGGAAGGTTTGGAATTTCTAATTTCTGCAAAACAATTCACTGCAATTTGTGGTCTGGGACCACTACAGTCTTTCTATGCTTGCTCTATTGATACAACAGTAGAGGGTCTTGGTTAGATTAGAAGACTGTGTGTACAAATCACATTGTGGTGTATATGAACAAAGTTTGTTGTAGCGTTCTTGTGGTCCAGTCAGTTAAGCATTGTGCTTGGGTTTGAATTTCTGGGAGAACAACAAAAGATAAATGCTTGGATAAAAGTACTGTATGCTTTAATGATCCAGATCAGATCATTAAGTCTTCATCACATGTGGAAAAAGATTGGCTGTAGTGATTACCGTATATCATGACCAAGAGGACAGTATCTGAAACCTTCTTAGCAGGAAGGAGCACAGAGTAGAAGTGTCATGTGTAAAAAAGCAAGCGGGGCTGGTTTAGGCATCTGTATGGGATGACTATTGAATACATCCCTAAGGAGGTATCCCTCACCGAGATTCCACTATAGGAGTTCCGAATTCCTGGGGCCATGACCAGGATATAAAATGTTTGGAAAACACTGGTTGATAAAATAATATTTTGAAATAATGTAATATTCTGTTAGGTAATATGTACACAACAAACTCTCGGGGTTACCCCTCTGAGAAAAGCCCAGAAAATAATACAGTGCATGTTAAGTAAAAAAAAAAAAGTAACTCACCTGAATTTAACCCCTGGAAATCCGAAGCCTTTTTGAGCGCTTTTAACTACTTTATAGTTACTTTTAAACTGTGGTAATGCTTGATATTTTTAATACAACCCCAGCTTTTTTTTTCGTTAGATTACACAAAAATACAATTCAGAGGATTCAATTTTGGCATTTCTTTACTAAGTCACAAAATTGAGAATGGACAGTTTTTAATGATGCATCACAAAACCTCCCCTAAACCACAGACACTGTCCCTAGCTCTTTTTGTGCCTTTGTGCTTTCTTTGTACTAGGACTTTGAAAAACTGATATCACAAGTGTTGTACTTGCAAGGGTTATCCTTTCTTTTCACCACTAAATGGCACTGATTTGGGGTCTTTAAAATGAAACTGAAAGACGATCGATCGCACATTTTTAATTGAATAACCTTGCAAATTATGTCATAACTCTTGTAATATTCATTTAAATAAAAAATTTCCAAAACTAATAACCCTTTTCAAACCTACACATTATATTTGAAAGTTAAACAATAGATAGGTCGAGTCATTTCTACTTAATTCGAAGTAGCCAATATGACTAGCACATGCACCGGAGCTTGTAGCCTACTAACGGTTAACATCTACAATGCTTTTCCTGAAAGTAGAGATCTCAGTATGTTGAGAACTGTCCAGGCTGAAATCTCACCATAGCTTACTAGGAAGAACCACAAGTCCTACAATTTCACATTATATCAAGGCGTTCAGAAATTTACATTAACCTTTATAACTCCTGCATCTTACACTTTTGACTTGTGGTCGGGGCAGGATGGATGAATATGTGCTTCACTTCAATGATTCATCATCTGTTCTAGGGTTTGGATACTCTGCATCGTTGGCATTAGCATTTGCTGGATCCCAGTTGTCCAAGCAGCCCAGAGTGGTCAGCTGTTTGACTATATTCAGTCTGTGACTAGCTACTTAGCTCCACCAATCGCAGCAGTCTTCTTCCTTGCCATTTTTGTTAAGAGAGTCAATGAGTCAGTGAGTAATTGAGAATTGTTTCTAAACTTGTTCTTTCTCATTACAAGCCTTTATCACCAACATCCTCATCTTTTGCTCCATAGGGGGCTTTCTGGGGCCTAATGGGAGGACTGGCCATGGGTCTTTGTCGCATGATCCCAGAGTTTGCATATGGTTCAGGGAGTTGCCTCTTTCCCTCCAAATGCCCCAAACTGATATGTGGAGTGCACTATCTTTACTTTGCTATTCTGCTCTTCTTCTGCACTGCTATGCTGGTGTTACTGGTAAGCTACAACACACCTCCCATTGAGGACAGACACGTAAGTCGATTCATCTACTGCTATTTTTGAAGATTACTCACCATTAATATAATTTATCTTAATCTCCTTGGCCAGCTCCACCGCCTTGTCTTTACATTACGCCATTCTAAAGAAGACCGAATTGATTTGGATTGGGAAGAGGAGGAACGAGGAAGAAAGGCTCGAAGAGAGGCGGATGAAAAGAAAAAGGTCAAAAAGCAAGAAGATCAAAGTAAGCTGAGATGATGTACTTTAGATTATCAATAGATGCAATAGGTTACCTGTTCAGCCCGGGTTTTGGTGGACCACTATCATGCAAGGTTTAGCTCCGGTCAAACACAATTCAATCATCTAATCAAAGCTTTAAAGGGTCATGGAATCCTCAAGGTAAACATTCCAGGATTTCAACAGATTTGTGTGTTGAACAGTTTCAGTGTCTGTTGGGTTTTAAAATTGTTGATTCAATTGGATAATTTAGTATTTTTCTGGCTCTAAGATATTATTGCATTAAAAGAACAGCAATGATGTCTCAGATATTCATGAACTATTTCCAAAAACAGTGGCAAGATGAAATGTGCATCGGGGAAGGGTGATGCGTGTTTTTGCACAGTAGCATATTACTAACTACTTTGATCTTTGTACTTTGCAGTAGTTGAACGTGGTGGTCGATCTGTAATGATGAAGATTATTGGGTGGTTTTGTGGCATAAATGACACCCAAGCTCCAGAGCCCACAGAGGAGGAAGTCACTGAAGCATCAAAACAACTACCTGATATAAGCGAACAGCCACTGTGGAAGTATTTAGTGGATGCAAATGCTCTTATAATGATGTCTGTTGCTGTATATTTTTGGGGCTACTACGCATGAGGGGAAATTGGTAAATACAGCATTAATATAAACACTAATCAAAAACACAACATTAAACTCCTAGTAAGAGTGTATTAGATATGAGAGAGTTGACTGTTCTAATCAGAAAACAGTATTTGGAAGATTAAATTCTTGTATTTTTTTTTAGCAATCTGTGAATTTTTAAAAATCACTGGCTTGGGTTAAATGTCCCTGTTCTGATTTGAGAAAATAAAGTTTACATAAAAACACTGTACACAGTTTACATTAATGGTTGCCTATTTAGGATGACTATAGCATGTTTAAAGAAAATGTCCAATTTAACAAATGCAATTAACCGTAAAATTACTCCACACCCCTGTGAGACTAAACGGTTTTACCACTCAGAAAAGTGTTCAGTTGTTGTACAGATCTGGTAACAACCCTTAGCATAAATAAGATGTTCAGTTCTAATTTAGTTGGGGATGTTTTCTTGGGGATTGTCTGTAAAAGCAGTTTTGAGGGATTTGCATTTTTATTTCTAATTCCTGCTCTTTCCTTAGCATAAATAAGAAGAGCAGATCAGACCATCTGTATTTCAGTTCTAAATTATGAAAGTCATTCTATTTTTATGCCACATTTTCCACATTCAAAATATTACTCTTGTCAAGTTCCAATCTGATAGTATTTGGAACTATACTCCAATCCAGCGTAATAAAATGAGGGAATTTGCTGGTGTAACATGTCAACAGCAAGCAAAAAGATACAATGCATTGCCTCCTCTGAAATGACCAGAGCAGCAGCTGCAATCATAAAACTAAAATATTGCCAGTAAAAGAAAGTTACCTCACTGGGGCTGCCAACAGATCATTGTATGGTGCACCATTAAAGTTCTTTGACATTTAAAAATATTTCATTATCCGCCAGTCTTACATCACTAGTTTAATCTAAAAGAATTAGGTGTTACTGGTCCGATCGTCTTGAATTATTCATGCTAAGCTAATGCAAAAAGTGGCAACACCAGTCACAAAAGAGGAATGTTCAAATATCAATTACTTGTTCCAACATAAAACAGATAGAATAAATTGCAATTTTACAATGAGAATGGCAAGGCCATCATAACAGATGATGTCCAAAAACAGAGAAACCATTGACACCAAGTTTTAAATAACTTTTATTCACTTAAGAGGCAAATATTCCCAATAGCAGATTGACAGTGAAACCTATAACGGTCTCCCAAACCAGAGGGATCAGCATCTATGTTTCTGAATGTATGATTTCACAGACTGGCGGAATGAGCAGAACAAACAGGGTTAAGGCTAGAATCAGGATTTGAGTCGTCCTGATCTTTGTTGTTCCATCAACCACATGAAGCTAATTACTGCTTTGGCAAAAGCTGCCTTTACCAACAAGCACACAGACTGCCTGGCAGGCAAAGGGATTGAAAACAGGAAAGGTTTGATCAAGAAATAAAGACTGATTTCATAAATCCAACAGATGAAAGAGGAAAGATAAAGCCCACCAACAATAAGAACAAAAAATATATATTCATGTACATTCATTCACACACAAAACATAAAAACGTCTAATAAGCAGTCAAACTGTTGATTCCAAAGTGACATCAGGTATTTGTAAAGTGACATCATTTGAGTGCTTTTGACCAGAGATAACAGATTACACTTGATAACTCCTGAGGTTATCTCACAAGTCATGTGGCTAGCTTGTGTTTCCGTCAGATTGGGGTCAGAATAAAAGCTGGTCTCCGAAAATTGCAGAGCCATCAGAATTTCTACAAACCAATTCAGAACACTAATTCCATGCAGCAAACTACCTAATTTAACCACCTATGGGTCTCCAAATTTCAGAACACTGATCTGTACCCAAAGGGACAGTGAATGAAGAACAATGCACTGATCAGAACTTATACTGACGATGATAGCAAGGTTAACAAGCTAAGATAGGAGAGGCGTCCTCAACCATAAATAGTACAGTGGCATAAGATTTCAGTAGAGCGCAAGCTGGGAAAGTAATTGCAATCCCCCAACTCTATACTTTACCTCCCATCATCTCTTTTTCGAGCCTGAACTAGCTCACATGGCTGTACCCAGTTGTTATCATGTAGCCCAACTCTACAGCCAGGTGTGTCCTTATCTGTGCGTCTGCAACACATCCAGTAGGAACGTCCATAAGGCAAGTCATGGTGGTAAGGTTTAGGGTGCCAGCGGCAGAGTGACACATCTCCTCGCTCATACTGCCGCTTACACTGCTTGCAGGGGTCATCACGGTACAATGGGTCTTGATTCCAGCGAGAGTCTGTGGCACGCACACCATAGGTCTCAATCAGTGTCTTGAAGTCATGGCAGGTGCATTTGAGGGCAGCTAGTGAACGTGTGGGCAGGTAGCTAAAGATATTAACCATGATGTGATCTGGAAGCAGAAGCATGTATTGCCGTGGTTCCAGAAGCCGCTGGATCTGAAAGCGGATCTCAAGGAAGTCGTGGGAAACATGACGGTAGAGTCGGCACAATGGGGGATCAGAACAATCATCCACAGTCGCCAGTGGGGAGTCAGGCCTCTCAACAGTAGCTCCCATTGGTCCATTGTTATTTGCACAATCTAAAGAGCGCATACCACTATTTACCACAGAACAACCCTCATCTTCAGTAGCTGGCGGCTGCAGGAAGAACAGCTGACCAGGAGGTGGGTCTTCTGAAGAATCAGTGGATTTAGCTCCATTAGGCATAGCGAAACATACAGTCTCTTCCTGAACATTCTCTGTGCTGTCCTTCCCATAAAAGACACATTGGTCTACTGCCCCCGTGACAACAACCTCAACATGGAAGCCAGTCACTCGCTCTCGAGTCCCTCCTGCTTTCTCTCCTTCTCGCTCTTGGTTAGAATCTGGAGTTGTGGGAGGAGGCTTATCGATGATGCTTTCTCCATGGGAATCAGCTTTGGTTGATCCAGACAAGAGGGAACCTGGATCTCGAGATGAGGGACTAACCAACTGGTACAAGTCACAAGTGATCTTTTCTTTCCCTCTGGGAGCTGTTTGACCACCTCCAACTCCACAACTCATAAACATGCATTTGGGGCGGCCAACAGGCTCTGACTGTGTCCGAGGGTCTAGACTTGAAACCCGAAAAGCAATCCTTACTTCCCCTCGTCCATGGCTTGATGCGCCAGAATCACCAGGGGTTATGCAGTCTCTTTCTAAGCCATTCAGCTCAGGTCGCAAAGCAGTACTTTCAAGAGTTTGCTGTCGAGATTCAAACTGCGCAACAGTCTGAGCAACCCTTCTTGATTCCTGCTGTTGCTGCAGCAGATCTATTTCGCTTTGGGAAGCTGGTACAGATGTCGGGGATTCTGAGAGAATTACAGGTTTCTGGTGGACTGTGTAAGGACTAGCTTCTCCTTGTACAACCATACCTTGGAGGGCCAAGGCTGTACGCTGCTCTACAAGGGCCACCATTTCTGCCACAGAGAGCAGATCAGTTTCACTAACCCCAATACTGTCCTCTGTTGAGTTGGATTCTGTGGGTACGTCAACGGGAACGTTTTGCTCTCTAGTGGGTGGGTCATAAGAGGAACATCGGCGACGCCGCTTGGCCTTCGTACAATCAGTAGCCCAGTTTCCCTTGACTTTCATGGCACTAGGCCTGGGAATTCCAGCACCATTACACTGGTGAGCTACAAAAAAGGCAATTTTCTCCTTTGTATTGCCTGGTTTGATGACATACCAGGTATCAAGCAACACCCTGCCATCTTCCATCTGTGAATTAGAAGATGGCGTGGCAGGCAATGGAGGAGACAGAAGGGTTGATGAAGCCACTGGTGGGCAGTTTTCAGTGCCAATACCCTCATCTTGCACATCGTCATCTCTATGTGGTTCAATATTTCCTGAATCGTCAGCCTTGCAGACATTAGTTGTTCCATTGCAAACTGTTCCGTTGCTGTATGGCTTATTCTGGGAGTAGGTGCCAAAAGGGCGTGGGCACCACAGCCGGATGTGAGAAAAAGTGTCACGGTTCATTCTGAGCCCAATAGGAGCATACCTGCCACTACGCTGGGCAGCTACTTTGCAGTCCACCACTCATTCTCACTATTTAGGTCAGCAGGTTCCAGTTGAACAGGCTACTCCATCTGTCGACAGAGTAAAAATAACATGAGAATTTGTGAATGGCTAAATGGAAGCCACTTATATGCAATTATTCAAATAAACCTGATTACACCCACTAAAGCAGGGAACTCTTTCAGACTAGGCAGCTGACCTCTTTGTGCAAAGTAAAGTTTAACATGCGTGCTACTACTTTTCTGTTCGTTAAATGATCACTCATTCTCCATACAACCAGCATCCCTTAACTTAGCATACATCATTTGTTTCACCTAAACTAGTAATATTTAGGTTAAAAAGGAGATATAATTGATACTTTCTAGCCAGATGTTCTTGTATTTAGGATATTTATAAATGAGCCTATGCCCAAACCTGGAGTATTTCTCTAACTGAGACTTGAAGCATTATTTCAAAAATTCAACTAGTCCTGACTTAATAACACATTCCAGATAAATGTCAAACCCAGCCTATTATACAGGGAGATAGCAATATATTTATGTGTTGTAACTTGCAAGATCCCATTAAACTGCTTTTTGAGGTAATAATGAGCCACTGCAACAAGCCTTCACAGATAAGAGCTTATTACTCAAATTTATTTTATCTCTGAAATATTTGCATTAACTTTTACTGTATTTATGTTAATCTTTAATGAAATGAATGATGTGTTTCTGTCTGCTACTACTCTTTGGCGAACAGCCGAAAGACAGTAACAGTAACTTTATTCATCTCAGTGTGAAATTCACAAGGGGCTGCAATATGTTGTCATTTAATAACATGTAAATGTCAGTGGACTTGAGTAGCCAACTAAATTGATTAATCAAGTGTGCCAACAGGAAGAGACACGGCATATAACTGAAAATGCTGTTGCATCTGTAACCTCGACAACAAACCTCAACAAAGAACAAAAATATTTTTAACAAAGAAAATCCAACATCAATGATCTGACTGAAAACAATTGATTTTTGATTATATATGATGCAACCATGGAATTCTGAATTCACTTTACATATTTTTACTTGATAAGAATAATAAACATTTTCTCACTTGAAGCCTTATACCGTTCAATGTACAAGGCACCTTTGAACATAAATGTGCTGTATTAGGTTGTGTACAAAAGCACATAACAAAAATCCACCAGGGTCTTTTTTTTCACTACAAAACTTTAATACCTGTTGTCAGATTGCTTTGTCGGGACATCAAAAACCTTATGATCCAGCCTAGGATCTACTAGCATTTTGGATGAAAAGATTGATACAACTATTTTTACTTACATGTGTCCATTCTCTAACCTTCTGAAGAAGCAGTGGACATCATCGGTATGATGGGAGGGGGCGGAGTCACATTGCCTCAAATCATTGAAAGGACCAAAGTTCAGAACTAGTCATTTTTAACAAGTTTGATGAGGCAAAGGGGTGTTTTATAACATTGAACACATGAAATAGGCATATGATGTCCCTTTTATGACAGGTCTACCTTAAACAAATCCTCTGCGTTCTAATCTATTAGATAAAATGAAGAATTGTGACAGCCCGAAGTGGCTGATAATGCATCACACGTCATGCTAGTTTTAAAGACTGTACAAACCTCTTCATAATGCTAATGACTACAGCTTTCTAAAGTGCTCCCAGGAAGTTATTTTTAGCCCACAACGCAAGTATTGGAAGGAAATTTGATATTTGACACCATATGCATTATATGAATTTAGAGGATAAGAGAAAACCAAACAATTTTTTTGTCTAAAATGTTACAAAAAGAGCACAATTTGTATAGACAGTTAACACAATCGAAAAGGGATGGAAGTTAAATGTGTTACAATTTAATTATGATTTAGATCTTAGTGGGCAGGAATCAATTTCAGAATGAATCCGATCCTATTATTGTGAAAAAGTACATTAATATTTGATTGCCTTGCCTTGTTTAACAAGTCCTTTAACAATGTGCTTCTCCATATTACCTAGGAGCTTACTGTAGCAATGGACGAGATGCACTCAGCAGGAACAAGACTGCTTCTGACATTTCTGAATTCCACTGAACATTCCAGCGCTCTAGTCTTTTTCCAGGCTGGTCACAAAACGAAACTATTTCTAAAACTTAGCAGATGCGCTTTTAAACAAATTGTAAATGGAAAGACATTTACTTACCGTAAGTTATTTACTGCGTTCTCCCCACCCCCAGGTTGTACTATCTTTACTAGGCCTAGTACTCATGAAGTTAATCCACTACTTGTCTTAACTGTAACGTTAATCGCTTTGTATAGCCGGTGATTGACTTTAAATTTCAGGCGTAAGTTAAAATGTTAAACAGCGAAGGCATACATTGGAAGTATGTGTAATGGTTTTCTCTAAACCTCTAAATTATAACGAACTCAAAGCTGAAAGACTGTTGTGTTGAGATTAACGTACTAGCGTCAAAAAGACGGATGATTTCATCTACAGTTTGAAACAATGTCAACCCAAATAGTCGAAAGTTAGGTACATGACATTGCTACATTCCCCACCGAAATTAGAGCGAGTAACATTATACGATATTATACTATCTTTGCGCTAGTATTTAACTAGCATATGCTTAGCTTGGTTAGCTAACCTATAACACCCACGTTTTGCTAACTATATTTACAAAGCCTGCATTCTTTCAGTGGACCAAAGTACGTCAAGTAAGTCGTGGGAACGAGTAACACACAGTACATGTTTGACAAATTGTTTGAAAGCAATTTAACTCGATGTCATCAACAATAAATACTATTTCAAGCTAAAATAGCAGCAGGATTGCAGTATTCAGCGCTTACCTTTATTATCCTGCTGGTTTCGGTCCAGCAGCGTTACTTTTACAACAAAAAGTATCGCTGTTCTCGATGTTCAATTCAACAGTTCTTGAAAGCTTGTCTCTGAGGTTTAAAAAAACTGTGGTGAAAGCTAAGGTCGACGAGGGTTTGCAGGTAACTATTAGCATCTGTTTGCTAACTCGATAATGAACCAAAAAACATTCCCGTATTCATCTGGCTTCGTCAACATTACACGTATGCTCTGAACACAGTAACGTGTTGATAAAAAAAATGTGCTTGAAATTGTCTTCCCCGTTGGACCAGATTACAGTACTGTTTCTCCAAAGCAGAACTAGTAGATCCTCGAAAAGCAATTGAGGAAGGCCATTTTGTTGACAAGCAGCTGCACAACGCTCGTAGCCAATGGGGAGAGAAAGTTGATGGTATGCCCATATATGGAAGTTTAGGCTCCCCCTCTATCTCTACACCCACAAAGAGGAAGATTCTTCTAACCTCATCATACTGACATCTTTCACTTTCAGTTATCTGATCATTATTGGCAATATTGACTGGTGCTGAAATTGCAAATCCATATTCAAAGAAAAGCTTATAGTTTTAACAAGCATAACCAAACATTTTATAATAGGAACGTGATTTTAAAACGTGAAACGAAACACTTGTAATCATAATATATTAGATTCTTTTTTTAAATTTACATGATTTTATAATATATCTACATTATATAAATATACATCATATAATTATATAATGTATAATTTTGTGTGATTCTGAAAAATGTGCCTCACAATGACAAATGCACAGATCTATTGCTGATGAATTACCTTTTTTTAATTTGCTTTTGAATTTGCTTTTTAAGTCATACAATTTAGGGAACTACAACTAAAATGTTGTTTGAGAGTAAAAGAGAAATCATGATAGTAATAATAATAATAATAATAATAATAATAATAATAATAATAATAATAATAATAATAATAATAAATTAATAGTAATAATAAATCCCCTAATAATCATAAAGGTTGGAAGGACTAAAATAACCTTGACACTGGGTGGGGACATTACGCTGGAATTCTAAATCAGCCTGACAGGGTGTGTTGGCCAAAAATCTTAAGAGTATTTAAACAAAGGTGCTCAGGAGTAATTTTGGCGGATTGTTTGTGCGACTTATTGTTAATATTGTTTAATTTAACCGATTGAATGTTTGAGGATATTGCACCTAAGACCAGCCTACTATATGACGTTAAATACTCTGGTTGGTTGTTTCAGTTGTCAATCACTGGAGTGTTTCCGGGTCTGTTCGAGAGAGGTTACAAAACAGTCGCAGACTCAGAACGTGAGTGAAACAGCTGTGATACATTGGAGAGCTAAGGGCATACACTGAAAACAGAAATTGAGGAGATTAATCTCCTAACAGAGACGAGGCTGCCTCGTCCAACAGAGTAAGTTACAATACAATTTATCTGTAAAAACAGTTGCAAAGTATCGTTTGCCCTGGTCAATCACGTTAAAATGCATGTGCTCATGCCTTGCCAACCTGGATTTCAATATATATTTTTATATTGAAATAAAAAATAGTGCAATATTCAAGGATGTCTATGTTAATTGGTTAAACGTATAAACTAGCTTTTATTTTTTTGGGTAGTTCAGTGCCATTTAGAAAACTTTAATTCCAGTCATGAAGTTGTTGATGAATAGGAATGTGAATTTTTTATTTTTTTTTGCTAATATATGAATGACCTGAATTGCTTTACTTAAATACAAATATTTGCACCACACATATGTTCAGTATCAAACAATGTATGCTGTCTTCTAATATATTATTTAAAAGGGTTTTTTTTCACTCTTGAAGTGGTATACTATTTTCTATTTCAGAAGGTGCTGGAGACCTCTGCTGACTAGAGATGCTGTCAGAGGTGATGCAGGTGTTCAGGGGGGCTGGCAGGGTTGGCGCCGCCTTTGCCAGCACTCAAGGAGAACAGCTCAGACTGATAGCCTGCAATTCTAGTCTTGGAGCTGGATTGAAAGCTGCTGTAGAAACGGCTGAGGGGGTGATTGGCACCGTGATGGGAAGAAGCGAGGTTAGTGCACTCTTGCACTTGGTCAAATGTGACTGATCATGAGAACAAAATACAGATAAAAGCAATGTAGGAAGTTAAATATTTAGCTTGCTTATTTAAATTTTGGTCTATAGAACAGATTAGGGTGTGTAATTATCTAGACAGTGTTTCCAGTTTCATACATTATTCCGTTATATGACCATTTCAGGCTCCCAAGACGGACCAGTTTCCTAACATTGAGAAATGGGAGGAGATGGACCCTGATGAAGCAGCAAAGTGGGCAGTAGCCTCTGAAATGCCCCCTGATGTTTCCATTAAAGAAGGCGCCGATGAAACGACGGAGACACCCATTGGCACTCCTCTTGGTGCGGTGAAGCAGAATGGCTGGCCTGGTCAGAACAGTCGATTCTTGCATGTGTCTGCATCTAAACACCCTGTTAGGTATCTACATGACTCGATAGTGGCCAGGCTGAGCCCTGATGACATTAAAAAGGCAAGAGAGGCAAAACAGAACATTGCTCGGCCTGTTCGACAAAAGGTGAATATTTCACAGTGGGTTTTTTCGGACACCTTTTTAATTTTACGCTTTAAATGAAGGTTTGTTTGTTTAAACAGGGTGATAATGAATCAAATGATTTTAAGCAATAGACAGTTTGAACTTTACTTTTTGTTAATATTATGACAACATATGATGGCTAAGATAAATAATCAAACAGGCCTAAATTATTCCTAATATCCAAAAAATCTGCCAACTTGATTGAAAAAAAGTAGACAGTGTCAAATGATTGGTAAATCACATATAAGCGTAAAATAAATGGCCTATTTTCAAATATAACTTGCAATAAAGTTTAGTTATTGGTGTTCGCCATCAGTAATTTTTGATGATATTGTGCGAGAAGTATATCGTTAATTGATTTGAATTTTGTAGCTTAGTGACAGAGCCAAAGAACGGAAGGTGCCTGCTACACGGATTAGTCGACTTGTCAATTTTGGGGGTAAGAATTTTTCATTTTACATTAGTCACTTTCTCTCAAGATTCATTTTAAATATAGATATGATGTTTCAATTGTACATTGAGTATTTGTTCAAAGTTTTAACTAAAAGGGCAAAATGTAAGATATTACATTTAAAAATCGATATATGTTATTCTATATATTTAGTTTATGTTATATCAATAAAAAGTGTTTTTTAAGTTTTATAAGGCAATTTGGATTTATCTCTCATAATGCTTTAAATTCATGTTGACCCATTTTCTTCCAAAATTCCATGACCTCATCCCATCAATAGAATGTATTTTAAACAAAAGAACAAACTTGTGGATTTGTGCAACTGCATTGGGCTGCAATTTACAATTTTATCTGGTGGTATATTCAAAGTTTTATTGGACTTCTTAATTAATGTGCAGTATAAATATAATGTGCAGTATAATGTGGAATTCTAAATATTATTAATGACCCAACATTTAAAAAAAAGTGATTAATTCGTCACTTTCTTCTGGGTGATTTAATTTTCATTGTTGGAACTGTTATGAGTCTCAAAATTGATTGATCCATTTTCTTTCCCAGCTTTTGTTGATTAAGAATAAACTAAATACAGAACATGTTAAAGAAAATTCCTTGTCTGATATTTTCACTAAGTTCCAAATTTATTCCACGACATGCTGTAAATCCCACTTAATTCTGAGGCCCAATCAAAGAGCAAGATCTCTTTTTGTGACTTCTGTTTGAACCTAAACTGATGTGCATTTAGTTTTTATAAAATGAGCCATAACATGAAAAGTCTTGCAAGAGGTGAAAACCAAGGTGGAAGGCAGAAGAGAATACATTTCATCAATAAATGTGCTGCTAATGTGTTTATATTTCCAAGAGTTTTGTGTATTTCTAGTTTGGACTTCAAGTCCTGCAAGTTTGCAGTTTGCCGTGAGATGATTTCAAACAAAAACCAATCTGGAATGAGCTGGTTTTCCAGAAAACAATACATTTTTTAATTAAAATGAGGTACATTCAAAGCAGTGAAAGATGTATGCTGGAGATCCTGTCAACTCCCTACTCAAGAATGTGCATATTATTGTATATCTTCATTAAAACTATGTATTGTTTTGTTTTTTTAGTAAAAAAAAAAATAAAAATTAGATCCCTATTGGTAGACCTCACTCAATAAAATGGAGAACCATTGTACTAGAATAGAACCACTTAACCCTTTTGCCACTGCGGCCTCTATTCTAGGTTTGGCTGTTGGACTTGGTATTGGAGCAATTGCTGAAGTGGCCAAACAGTCTTTTGGAGGAAAACAATCTGGTAGTAGTTAGCTGATTCTTTGCATCATACTGCTTGAGTATTTTCTTAAGCTGTAGTACGTTTGTAGTTGTAAGCATTTGTTTTCTTTCTTTAGAGATGGGATCTCTGTTGGACTCCCCCTTCCTCTCACAAGCGAACGCGGAGAGAATAGTTAACACACTGTGCAAGGTTCGAGGTGCAGCTCTCAAGATTGGCCAGATGCTAAGCATTCAGGGTATGTTTTATCCTTTGTTTTTATTTTTGAATAATCTGCTTTTCCGTGCCATAATTTGACATTTGTTTGTGTCTGCAATAGACAATAGCTTTATTAGCCCCCAGCTGCAGAAAATATTTGAGAGGGTTCGACAGAGTGCAGACTTCATGCCAACCTGGCAAATGCAGGTAAGGTACTCAATCTGCTTTAATGATCTGTGAACACAAGCTTTACGGGAAGAATTGTGAACAGAAATGCCTTTTTCGTTCATTGATTCCGCTTTTCTTTTTTGATTTATGCATAAATGGCTAATACATAGATGACTCATTCATGCCTGACATTCGGATATAAACTGTAAGAGCCTCCAATAGAAATGATTAAATTTAAAGGTTCTCAAAAGTCTAATTAAATGCAGTTACAAATGTTCAGCGCTTTTGTGTTTTTTTTTTCATATATGGTCCCTCATTAAACATGTGTATGGTTCCTTCAGAGGAAGCTTCCTACCCAGCCTTCGGAGGCTGCAGCTTGGAAGGATCCTCTGAAGGTTGGATTAAACCATTGGTAAACGGAACGGTCTAGCCCAGGGGTGCTCATTACGTCGATACCGGTCGATCGTGGCGTGAAATTGAACTAATATCAGCCGATCATCCATCCTGTCACAGTTCAGTAAAGTTAGCTGCAGATTCACGGATTCGGTTTTCTCTGCTAAATAGCTCAAGACCAGAATGTTCTTAGTAAACAAATAATATCTATTTTTAATCTGTGTTGTGTAGCGGACAAACTACAAACGTTTTTAATCAAAACAAGTTTCCCTCGGCATTCGCAGAAACACATTACCGTCTATACGCAACCCGCTGACATGGAATCGCTTAGGGACCGTCTGCAAATTACCAGATCCAAAATATGTTTAACCCAGAATATGCTTCATAACTTCATTCTAAATTGACCTATTATAACTAAAATCAAGCAACACGCCACTCCTCACCTGCATATTGTACTGCACGACTTTTTATTAGAGCATCATTTTTATTCTTGATTATTTGGATCAAAGCTCAATTGCTCCCATAAAAATCACTCTATTACCACCAAATTCAGGTCACACACAACTGTTCTCTTGTTTAACCCACTACAACACTCATTTTGTCAAAATTGAGACAAAAGCTAATACTAAGCTAATCAGCGTATTATGTCAGATTTTTAGCCCATGCTTAAGTTTATGGTCTCCAAAATGAGTGAAGGAGCTGAACCAAGTAAATTGTTAAGTCCTACATGAAAATCATTAAGTCCAAATACTTTTCCACAATGACCGATTCAATTTATTGCAAGTCATCAAATTACACTCAGGTTATTACAAAAAATGTAAATAGTTAATTATTATGTGTGTTTTTTCAATTCTCAATAAAGTTGAAAATAATTGTTTGTTGATTGATGTTTTACATTTTTGTAGCGGGTAGATCACTTTGACTCGGTCATTTTAAAAGTAGCTCACAAGCTGAAAAAGTGTGAGCACCCCTGGTCTAGCCTCTTCTTCTTCTGTTGTTTTTTGGCAGTTTGCTTATTGGTGCATTAGTGCCATCAGCTGGAGGCACAAAATGAACAAAGGAAAATTCCTTGTAATAATATTAAGTGATTCTTTTATATTTTATGTTTTGTTTTGATGCCAGCAGAAAAATCAAACGTTTATATTTTATATGATATGTTATTATTATGTCAGAATATTGTACCTTTATTAGAATTATGTCACGATATTGTACCATTTTTGCTTATTTTGTTTATATTACAACACAAAGAGTTGAGTTTTGAATATGGTAGAAGTTGGCTCAAAAACTTAAAAAAAAGTGTGTTTTGGGGAATGTCTTTAGGGAGCATTAAAGCATTTAAGTTTTTCTTCAATGTTGTGGAAGGCAGTCATTGACTTGTTTCTCACAAGTCTCTGTTACACCTGTTTAAAGAAAGTGCTTGAGGAGGAGTTAGGATCTGGATGGAGAGAGAAACTTGCATCGTTTGAGGAGAAACCTTTTGCTGCTGCCTCCATTGGTCAAGTACATCACGGAGTCTTGACCAATGGGAGGGAAATTGCTATGAAAATACAGGTATTGAAGAGGTTTTGTGCATGTTTTGCAGCGGTTATTAATGTTAAAGACTAAAGTGTGCTTAATTTTGCCTCATCTAGTACCCGGGTGTTGCTGAGAGCATTCACAGTGACATCAACAACCTCATGTCTGTTCTGAAGATGAGTGTAGTGCTGCCTGATGGTGAGTGCTGATGAAAGCCTTCAGTTTTAATTAAGTTTCATGTCTGTAAATGTTAAGTCACAGGCTTCATGTGATTAGCAGTGATTTATATATTTATATATGTATATATTTTGTTTTTGCCAGGTTTGTTTGCTGACAGTAGTCTGGAGGTTCTTCAGCGGGAGCTGGCCTGGGAGTGTGACTACAAGAGGGAAGCAGCCTGTGCAAAGCGATTTCGGTTTGTTGGTTACACTCTTCACAAAATATGAAAAAATAAACGGCATGTTTACCCTTCCACTTGCCAATCTTTACAGTGTTAAATGACTGTAGATCTCCTCTGTCCCAGGGCTCTACTAGAAGGAAGTCCAGTTTTTGGAATTCCAGAGATCTTTGATGATCTTTCAGCTCGCCGTGTGATCACCATGGAGCTAGTCAATGGAGTTCCTCTGGATCGCTGTGTTGATCTGGATCAAGAGACAAGAAATGAGGTTTATTGTAAAATGCCAAATGGTTTACTTTTACTTATGAATTTAGACGTGCCATTCTATTTTTACATGTACAGAAAGATCAAATTTCCTTTATTTGAAGAAATGATGGATTATATTAAATGTTGTAATATGATGATTTTGTCTTCACATAGCATTTCTTATGCGTTTGTGTTCGGTAGATCTGCTTTAACATTCTGCAGTTGTGTTTGAGAGAGCTGTTTGAGTTTCGCTTCATGCAGACAGACCCAAACTGGTCCAACTTCTTCTATAATAGTGAACAGAACAAGGTAAGCAAGCACTTAGGGAATGTTTCCTTGTATAATAGAAGCCAGTGTTGACACTCATTTAATGCCAATGCAGATACCAAAAAAAAAACAGTAAGGATTTGTAGAATATTATGTAAATGTCTACTAGGTTTGTAGCAATACAAAATATCGCAACAAAAGATATTGTCACAATACGCATCATGGAGCTACTCGGAGATATTGTCAAGGATCTGAACTGTATTTGCTTCTTGGAGTGATTGTGATTCTAGCCACTTTTGAAGCTTATTTACCTTGTCTCCCTGTTTTATTTAATATTTACTAGAAGACAATGATTCTTGAAACAAGAAAAATGATTAAATTATCCCTCTCCATCATTTAGAGTAAAAGAGATGACACTGACACAATATTAACACTGGCTCCTAGTGGAAGCTTGGTATCAAATGCTCTCATACATCAAGCTAGACACTAGCCTTCTTAGTTTTGTGCTCTCAAAATGTTTTAAATAAACAAAATTTCCAATGATGATTTGTCATATGAATGGTTTCAATAGTTGGTTAAAAATAGTGTTATGCAGATCATATCATAGACACAATATCGAGGTATGTATGGTAACGTAAGTGCAGTATACCCACTTCCTCCATCTGTGTTCTTTACTTGCTTAGTCTTGGTTCATGTCATGAGGTTCTGCTGGTGTCTCCACTCTCTAGGCATTGGGCCAAATGGTCTATATGTGAAAGAAGTTCTAGAGAACATCCCAATTCCACTCGGAATTGAATCTGTGACTATGACTGTGAGGTTCTGTTTTTCCCCAGTCATTTTATAGGATCTGGATTAGATCATAAAAGTTTCACTGTACTTGTGTCTAAAAACATTTTTTTATTGAAACTATTTTATTTACCATTTTGATGGCTATATGTTTATGAAGTGTTTGATTCCAATATGCTATAAATGTAAAATTGAGAGGAAAAGGTGCAAGAAAGGGTTTTCATTCAGACAATTTATTCCTGTTTCAAATTGTAATAGATCAAAATGAGTTTAAATTATTATTTTTTTTTACAAATCTATGACCTGTTTTCCCCCATAATGTTAATTTCCCCCAATATGATGTTTTTTCTTCTTTGGTGAAAAATGACACGTTCCGGACTACACATCACTATAATTATATGGGACCACTGCTTACTTAAATAGAAATCTACATTTGTGCAAGGATCCATTTGACTGATTGATTCATGTGCAGTTTAGAAACAATATTAAATATTATAAATGACCCCAAGATGAACTCATCACATGTGGCATAGACAGTGGCTTTATACAAACAGTTCAGAGAGCTTTTCTGTTTAGTGAGCAGCAGAAGATCGCCTCATTAGTTTACATTAAAGCACCAATCTCTAAATACTCGGAGTTACAGAGATTATACAGAGTTCTTTACATATTACAAATTTTGCTTGGGGTTTTATAAATGCTTGAACAAAATCGAACACTTTTTTTTTAAACTCACGGTTACGGCAAAACATCAGTAAAATTATTATTTGATCCAAGTATATTCTTTAAGTTAAAACATTCATTTGTACATAAAAAAACTGTTGTCTCAGCGAAAAAAAAGGGGCTGTAATAACATTACAACTAAATTGGTTCCACCCACCGATAGAATTCACATGAAGGAAAACGAGTGTTTATCAATGATCTACCCAAGATTTAAGTGCACTTTTATCATCACGATTCATATTATCATTGCAATTAAAGTATTTAATTATAATTAAAGTACCATATTTACATTAAGAGTTATAACATGTTGGGTTTTACACTAATTTTCTTGGAGGGGTTAATCCGTTTATTATGTTAGGAGTAACACTACAATGCAACACACTTTCTCCTGATGCTCCAAAACCCCTACTGGCGATTTGCTGCAAATGTATTTTTAGAGTTGGGCCCAAAAACACGATCCCACCTTACCTTTGATGCTGTGTTTTTTTTTTCTTCGTTATGGCAGATATTTCTGTTGGACTTTGGGGCCTGTCGCGATTACCCAGAGTCTTTCACAGATGACTACATAGAGGTACAGATTTTGCAGATATTTTAACACAATAAAATTAATATGTGCAACATCCTTATTCCATTCAAGGTGTCAAAATAATTATTCTGTGTTTCTTGTTTGAAAAGTGTGTAAAAGTTTTCTTATTATTCAAGGTCGTTTATGCTGCATCAGTTGGAGACAGGGCTGCTGTTCTGCAGAAATCTAAAGATCTTAAATTCCTCACTGGATTTGAAGCTAAGGTATGTGGCGTTTATTTTATTTATATTACAAACACTTCCCACCTTTTGTGTTTTTTTCTTTCAAATCAAAGCAGGTTGCTTTTTTGACCTTTCTGCTTCATTTTCTCCTCAGGCATTCCAGGATGCACACGTGGAGGCGGTGATGATCTTGGGAGAAGCTTTCGCCTCCGCAGAAGCCTTTGATTTCGGTACTCAGAGCACCACGCAACGGATCCAGAGCCTGATCCCGGTCATGCTCCGACACCGTCTCACACCTCCACCAGAAGAGTCCTACTCGCTCCACCGCAAAATGGCCGGCTCCTTCCTCATCTGCTCCAAGCTCAAAGCCCGGATTTCTTGCCGAAATATGTTCCTGGACATTTACACTGCGTACAAGTCTGAACAACAGGAAAGAAACACACTGAGGAAGAGCGTATAGATGAATATGTTTTGAATTCTGACTAAGATTTGAGGATTTCATGTGCGCCATGTTATGACTGAACCTCATTTATAATACTTTATTGTGTGTTTTAAATGTGACGACCAGTAAAGATTTTTAGTTTTTGTTTAGCTCAAACATTTTCCCATTTAATGCCAATCAAACAACTTGCTTTCTGTATTTGTATTCATGGAATGTTTGAAGTTTCAGATCATTGCCAAGCTTTTTAAAATTTTAATTTAATGATGAAACATTTAACTTCATTAAAATGAATCAAATCTGTATTTTTTTTTTGTGATGATGAATGATGCAAATCACAGTTGACAGAGTGTCTTATTAATGGCTTCCTCACATCTGCAAAATCTTTTTATCAACTCTTTCCAGGTCATTTAAGTGTTGATAATGATGTGTTGTAAGTTGAAAAGTTAGCATTAAGGTCTGGATACTTGAGCTGCCGGAACACACGGTTATGTTTTGGATCATTGTTATAATATTTCTAATGCCCTCGCTTCCAGAAAAGAGATTTTACCATATATTCTGATTATTTTATGTGCTGCATTTGTCCTATCCCCCTCATCATAATGTTACATCACTTTAATTGTGGTGTTGAACCAGTTTCCAAGATAAATCAGTTTTCACCTATAAGTCTTTCTTGATAGTGGTCAAATATTAATTACACTTATTTGCATTAAACATCGTTTTATAATAATTTTATTTCTTTCTACTTTGTCTTTGTGCATTTGAAATCTGCACGAATACAATCATTGTGGACAAATGTTCAAAATAAGCGCGACATCAAATATTTATTACTCATTAAAACAATTGCTTAGAACCAAATAAAAAAATAAACTAAATATTCTTGTTCTGACTTTTGTGAACATTTAGTAGGTATCAAAAATAATTGATATAATCCTATGGCCGTCATTTAATCCTCTAGATGGCGGTATTTAATACCCGCTGTTTAGAAAAGCTATGCCATCCAGATTCTTGAACGCTAGCGGGAAGAGAAATTTGCATAAACCACCGTGTTCTCCAATGAGCGCTCGAAGAAGGCGGAGCTAGCGGGTGGAGTCGCGGGAGGAGCGCAGTCTATGCGCCAGTGGCTGCTGCTCAGTGAATAACAAACGCTGAGATTATCCAAAATCTGTCCGTTTCTCACGGCCCTTTCAAAAATTTACGACCATCCATAGCGCCTCAGTCCACGTGCATCTAACCGAACGTTAGTTTGAGGATAAATTCTGATGTAGATTTATCTGCAGCTATTCCCCCCTCATATTTTCTGTGGATTACACAAAAGACGGCACAGGAACTCATTGTAGTATCATTCTATTCGGTAAGTGTCCGAGCTTTCGTTTTACGCGCATTTTTCGTAGTTTATGCACATAAATCAGAGATGAAGTTTTTGGAGATTGTAGGAGTATTGGTATCTGGTTTCACCAGCTTGATGCCCATGGTAAAACGTGCACCCACAAACAAATGATGGAGATCTTCCACCAGAGTTATAAGGGTATGATAGGGTTTACTATTAATTAAGCGTTAATTAAGCTGCGAGGTCTGTCTGAATACCAGTGGACCTAAAAACAGGTGTTTTTGAACACATTATAAAATATCAGTCCTGCTTAAATAATATTAATATACATGGTAATAACTACAGTGTTATAATAACTGTATGCATATGCACATTTTCACAATCCTTTGGTTTCGAATAATAACATGTAGTTATGTCTTTATTATGACAATCTCTTTACATTCATCATCCTCATCAATAATGGGATGGCTGGTATCGATCTCTAATGCTTAGGCCTGGGACTGAGGAGTTTGTCACAGCCTTCTGTGAAAAATGGCAAGAGCAGGCTGCAGTGTTTGGCTGCTTGAAATATTATTAACTTCAGCAATGTTCAGATAAAGGTTTGTGCTGTGATGAACTACACATTCATTAGAAAAAGAAGTTCCTATCTATATACTTAAAAGAAGTAAAGTGTTGGTTCTTTTAGGATCTAATCTTAAACACTTCTAAAAGTTTCTCCAGATATGACGATGGCTCTTTCAGCATAGATCATGGAATCTGACTAACCCAGATATGTTCAGTATAAATTGATCAAGAGTTTCCAAATCAATCTCTTTACTTTCATTTTGCACGGGTATTATAAGACGATACTTAATTTAACTCTAAATAAAGCAAGTTTTAAATAGGGAAAACATGGTATGAATATGGAAATTGTGTGATCACGTTATACAGAATGCTACAGGTCGAGTTGGAATCTTTTTTTATGCTAAGCTATGCTAAAAGTACCACCACTAGGTCGAGAACAGTTGAATAGCTTCTACAACTGTAAATTGCAACGTAGCATCTTAGGTGCCATATGGAGGACCATATGTTTAAAAAAACTGAGTGTTCCTTTTAATAGATCATACACTGCTTTTTGTTTTCTGACCACTTACAAGAGCCTCATATTTTTCAATAAAGGCATGTTAAAAGAAATATAAGAAGACTTCAAAAGGATCTATTTTAGTAGGTGTGTTGACTGAATCGTTAACTCATCTGATTTGCCTATAGCTTTTGAATTTGTTGTTTGCTAATTTGGAAATGACCTAAGGAGAGACAGTGTGCACAGGGTATTTGTTCCTCCCCTCTCTACTCGGTTCTGTTACCTTTAGCGCTGCTTTTTCACAGCCATTTGGATGAGGTTCTAATAAGAGGCCAAAATGGGCCAAGGCAATACTTTTCTGTGATTGTTGTTGAGCTTACTGATTGGTTTGAAAGAATCAATCAGTACACAACCACTTCTTTTGGTTTATATGGTGGTGTTGTGGGTAGTTTCATGAGCAACAAGAATGATGTAGAGGAGTGATGCATCTTGAGGGACGTCTAAAATAAGCCACTCATATACGATCTTGGAAGGTGAACTGTTCCGCTACAAAAACCCGGTGGAAAATCTGCATCGATTCATGAGCCTTTCAAGTGTTCCCCACAATTAGTGCCATTAGTTTGTGCTTTATAGTTAATAGTACCAGTTGGAAGATAATATTGAGACTTTACAGTATGTTCAACTAGGTTCTACGTTGGTTTACCATGACACCCCTTGTTACAACATCTTCATTACATTGTAATCAATTTAAAAGTGTTACAGTTTTAAGGTGGTGTTATTAGATCCACAAATTCCTTTATTAACATGAAATCTTTATGTGCACTAAAAAAAAAGATGGGGATGACGATATAATTAGAGAGTTTTCCCTTTGGGTGTCAGACACCTGTCAAAGTGACTGTTGGACTTCCACTGCTCATGCAAGACAGCTGAAAGGTCTTTTTTTTAACTGTCCTGAGTGGGTACCGCCTGTTCTGCTTGTCTGTGGGGTTAGTCTACACCCCATTGTTATCCAGATGGACATACAAGAGGCCAGAGCAGCTGAAAGTACAATAACGTGAGGGCAAAGGGCAGTCAGACGGCTGCCAGCTAAGCCCTGCCACTGCACAAGCATGTCAGTACCTTTGTAATAAAAAGGGTGTGACTTTAAAACAATGGAGCACACTTCTAGAACATACTGAGAGCCGCTGCTTGAAAAGGACATTTCCGGGTTTTTTTTTCTGCTGAGATGAATGGAGGGATTTGTGTCTTTGTGGTTTGGTTTATTACAGTCAAGTACTACATGTGGCAAAACATTGTTGCATATCTCATCACTAGACTTTTAAAATTCAGCATGAAGTATTGGTTAGAGTGAATGCCGGATTGGACAGATTTGGAAGGCTCTGTCCAACCGTTATTTATAAAAGCAGCTCTTTTTATGTAGTCTGAGTGTCTGACCTATTCTACATCAAAATCCAGCACCCAACCTGAATCCATATTATTTAAACTTCTGAAAGAGCATGGATTTCCGAAGTTCAGATTTAAGACAACAACAATTGACTCTTTGGTAGGGCCGGGCAATTCCTTCCTTCTCTTCGGATCAGCGCCACAGAGCTGCTCTGTCTTATGTCATCAAAAGAGCCAGACGTCACAAGTCATCAAAAGAGCCAGCTTTCACTGGTGGTTTTCCTGGTGAAAAATCAACTGAAAGGCCATTGTGAAACTCTTTTTCGTCTGCACCACTGGTTTGTTCAGTTGTGTGAGCTCCCATTGACGCCATTGGTTTTCAACCAAGGCACCTTCGCGCGGACAGGTGTGTAGAGGTCTTTAATAGAGTTTACATGTTCTTCCATTACAAATGCAAAGGTTTTACCACAATGATGTAATAACTTTGTTGTCACTTATTGCATTGAATATTGAATTGTTTGTACTTCCCTTTCCTGTCAACACATCTACCCTGTGTTGTTTTGGTATGAATGCATAAATGTTTAGTGTAAATACAAGTTTTGTCCATTTTATAACCTAGAAGTCCATTTGGCTCCTCAAAAATAGATTTCGGCATAGTTTTTATGGTAAGGTTTTGTCATCTACACAACATAGAACCAAGAATTTTTTGGGTAATGGTAATTTACAGTGAAATGGTTCTGCATTTACATGTAGGCGAATTAATCACATATTGATGTTTTGATGTACATTAGTTCTTATGGAGTCTTAAAGTCTTTCACTTTTACGCGCCACAGACCTTACATTTCCTCTACGTTAAGCATGTCACAACTCATTTACTAGTACTTTACATGACTACATTATGTATGAACATGCTTAATGGACATGAGATCTCAAGTGATTCATCTCTTTCATTTTTTGCTCTTACTAGAAAACTAGGATCCTGGATCCTGGAAAGAGATTTGAGGGGCTAAGTACTTCTGAAATTTTATGATGTTTATTATTATGGATTTGATTGGTTAGTGCGGAACCCTTGCCCCAGAACCCTCCTGAACAGAGGAGTATCAATTGTATTTATTTATTAATTGCCTAGGGGTATTAGTTGTTTGGTGTTCCACGTTGCATCAAAGAAGAGCTTCTCCATAATTTGAACCAGAACCTCTTGCACACTGAGCAAGAATCCAATGAAATATTCATTGGTTTAGTGTGCCACGTTTTATCAAACCAACTATTGAATCGGTTGGAAAATGTTGGTGTGTATTTAATCCAGGATTTGAACCCAGAACCTCTTGCACCCAAAGCGAGAATCATACCCCTAGACCAGGGGTCTCAACTCGCACCTGAAAAAAATATAAAGAGATTTGAAAACAATTGAATTATTACATAACACATTTATTAAGAGATTCACTGATATCACTGATAAAAGACTTAGGCACAACCCCTATCCTGAGGGTGATACCTGTGACAGAGATACCTGTCCTTCTGCAATAACAGTCCCTGGTAACCTGGAGTCAATTTAAGGTTGCACCAATAAGTGATGCAATCTCCATGCGTCAGATAAATGAAACTTTAATCCGACAGTGACACCAAGTGCAATTATACATTACACAGTCTCAAACATGTCTTTTTCAAAGCATGCAGTGAAGAGAAAGGATGGTGATGAGCACAGACAATTTCAGGAAAAGTGGGAAATGCAGTATTTCATTGTTGAGCACAGGGGTACCCCAACGTGTCTTATTTGCAAAACATATAAAGAGATTTTTATATAAATATAAAGAGAATTTTTACGTAGTGCATTTATTGTGTATAACATGATGTGGCCCAGCTTCACCCAGATTCTGCTTCTTGAAGCCCCTAGGTTAATTGAGTTTGGGACCCCTGCCCTAGACCAATGAGCCATGAAAGGTTGTATTAATTTGGTGTGACACATTTTAATAAAACTACTGCATAGTTGGAAAACATTGGCATTTGATGCAACGTGGCACACTTGCTATAAACAAACACACATAATAATACCACGCTGGTCGCTACTTTAAGTCAAAAGCCTTATTTTCAAACTTTTTTTACTCCTAGAGCCCTCCTAGTGCAACGCTTTCTTACAGCTTATCATATTCTTGGAATGAATGAATGCGGACATTTGAAAATCTAGCATGCTTCAAGCATTATTCTCAACTTAAGGTGCACTTATGCTTCCTCATCAAGCCTTCCCACAACCAACACTAGAGACGTACAAAGCCACTGACCCCTCTGCCGTAGCTTTTTGTGCACCTTTTCTGCCCATGTAGATGAAGACTCTAAGCTCTGTGATTGGTCAGTTTAGCAGTTAAGGGTTTCTGGTGTTGTGTCACGGGAGTAGCGTCATATCCGTTTGTTTCCTCCATAAACTCAAGAAAGAAAAAGAGGAAGAAAAATAACAGAATAAACATCTAATTGCAGTTTAAGTGATATATGACACCAAGCATAACATAGAACCACACCATCAACTAGTGTTTTTGACGTGCTATTATGGGCCATTCACACACAGAGGAAAGGGAAAGGATTGACGAAGAGTATACACCCACAGCTTAACACATCAGGTCATCCCATTGTACAGCTTAATGAAGTCACTGAATAAGTAAAAATACATTTTTACTTTTTTGTTCACATTGTTTTGGAATATGTTCTCATCACAAACAAACTGATCTAGGGATGGTTGTGGATGTTTCACAATTTTTTTAAGTTCACTGAATGAAGAAATGTTGTGTAACTAGAGGAAGTTTAAGTGGAGCAGATTGTTTCAGTCATAAACAAATCTGCTGTAGATACTTTATAACCCGCCAGGCTCTGCACACCTTTGTAAAATTTCTGCACCAGCTCTGTCAGTGTGTTTATAGGAGATTGAGAGTGAAAGGGCAAGAGATAAAGAGAAACAGAAGATGATAAACGTAGCAGCATCTCTGTTTGTGCCTCTGAGAGCTCCCCAGTGTGAAACGACTTCAAAGTCAGGGACATCATCATCTGGAAATCAACTGAAACTCCCAAATGATTAGAGTGCTGAGGTGCTCTATAAGAAGAAGCTTCTTTGTGTCTCCTGCCTTTGTTCATCGCTATTTTATCTAATGCATTGAAGCAGTGGGGAGCTACCCGACAGTTGTTTGCAGATTTCACAGCTAAATCATTCCGGGTCAAGACATTTGATTTGTTCAGTATGTGTATTCAAATTTGGGTAATGGACTAGTTAAGAGTTGTGGGATAAGCCGACTTTCTGAATTCATTTACAGTATACAGTATTTTCCCTAAAAAGTGTGTTGAGGGGCTTTAATCCCACCCCCAAAATCTCCATCTCCCGCCCCATGAAGAAGTATGTGCAGCAGATACCAAAACACTTTTGGAATGTAAATATAAATTCTGTGATAAATTGTAACAATAATGATTACTTGCATTGCAAAAGTAATAATGGTACACAAATATCTTTAATAATTTAATAATTTAACAAAGGTTTCCTATCTGTGTTTGGAACCAATTCAGATGTGAGTTCCTTACATTTGGTCAGTTTAAATGTGGGTTTCATCCCACATTCTTTTCATCAGATCATATTCTTTTCTGTATATCATTAAATTTTATTTTTGTTGAGATATTGAGATTTTATAAAACGCCTTTAGGCATCTTCACAATGACCTGAATTTTCGTTGCGAAGTTTCGTGCTCCAACCCTCCTCGATATTAAACCATAGGCGTCAACGGGACATTACACATCGGAACGAAATATCGAATGAAAGCAGGCTTTTGATGAAGTGATGAGGAGGTAAAAGAGCCCCTCGCTGGCACTTATCCCACATTTTCACAATGACTTTGTACAGGAAACAGGATATAGTACCAAAAATCCTCCCTTTTCTCCACATTTTAGTCAAATAGCTCACTGTGATCAGCCACCAACAGTATAATGATTTATCGACATCCACGATTTCCTCGCTGTCGTCTTGTTCTTGCTGTTCTTTTCTGTTTCCCTGTGGTGGGCATCTGTTGTAGCGCAAACGCCAACTTCAGGCAGGGAGCGTCATTGCACCAATATTTCCTTGACGCAGACAAAAATCACCCTGCTGAGAAGCCATCAGAAGCCACCGAAATTGAATTCTCAATGTAGAGGCTTTTAGCCATATGTTAAAAGATTTTCATGTTGTACAAGTGCTACAAAAAAAAGATGTTGAGTAAAATAATACTCTTATGTGCCTTATGTGCATAAAATGACATAATTTTAAAGATTACCTATGTGTGGACCTCAGGTAAACTGGTGGATTTTGAATCTTGAAGATTGAAGACAGTATTCCAGCAAGTGTCCTATAAAATCCTGAGCTCAGGGTCATTAAACAGAAACAAGCAGTTTTGTATATGTGGACATTTAATTTTTGTACCTATGAGCGGATGATTATATTTGTTCCAAATGCGGAACTTTTATATATGTGTGGCTCATATTCAAACTGCAACTGTTTCTATTCTAATAATATAGGTCCAATATAGTCTAATCTAAATAACTAAAAATAGCATCATTTAGTGCCAGGTAACCTTTTATTAAAAATGATAATGTTTCAATTAGTCCATGTGTAATTTTATCTCTATATAGGGGTGTATTTACAGACCTCTTCTGCTGTCTGGATCATGCATGGTGGGGTTTGTCCTGATGCATGGTGGGGTTTGTCCTGATGCATGCAATTCACAGCAGCACCCTTATAAACATGTTAAACTAGTGGTTTCTGTTGCAGTCAGCTTTGAGGTTTTCTTTAGATGAACAATCTCTCATTAAAATCTTCATCCTTGCTCGTTTGAACCGATCACAGCCCATACTCGCACAACCGCTTAAGTCAATATTTGCTCAGTTAATAAAATAGCAATGTACTAAGTGCTGCAGAGTCACTGTGTTTACACACTGTGGATATAAATCCACCAGTGGCTTTTCATCAGATTCTTCCAGTCTTTGTTCATTCAGCTGGATTAGGAAGGAAGGTAAGATTAAAGAAAAATATCCACTTAAGAAACCAAGATCACAGGAGATGGCGGCATGCACCTTGATTGCCAAGACATTTCGATTTCTTTTCATACCTTCCACAAATACTCGCCTGCAAAGGTTAGAGGTGTTATGTGTCAGTAGGCTGGGTGAAAGTGGGCGGGGTTTGTGGCTTCCAGCATTTGCTGTAAATTGACTCATACCTAATTCTAACATAAACAAATGATGGTGGGTGTGGAGGTTTTATCCAGACGTTGCCTCCCCTCTCTGAACATCTGTCAGACGTCTTCAGCTGTTGAGCAGATGTTGGAGATCCTCTCATATGTAACCGAGAATCCCACTGGAATGAGAAGGAGGAGGAGGAGGAGGATTGACATTTGTAGTTTTTAAAATGAAGTTCAGCTCGTATACTTAAATTAAAAGGAGGGGTATGGACGAATCTGGTACTTCTTAGAAAATCCCAGGTTTCAGGGAGTGTATGGTTCATTTGAACACTTTGTGTTTATTCGTTTTTTTAAACATGTCCACCCTAACCTTCAATCTAGTTCATCATTGGCTTTGGTTAAAGTAACTTATCTTATCTTATATTAATTTTCACCCAGATAGAGTACTACTTCCAAGGACAATCTGAAGCATTTGAATTTTGATATTATCTTGCGATTCCGAATGGCATGATAAGATAACCCTATTCATGCTAGATCATGAAGGTTTGGTGGATCTTACACTGACAATACCTATCATAGAAGTTGTACTTGTTGCTTTTGTTCTATTTTTTAACTTTCCTTTTGTAACAACTGTAACCTTTAATAATTCTACAACTGGGTTCTCCGATATCCCCCGGAATCCCAAAAACATACGTCAGGTTAATCGAAAAATCTAAATTCCCCTTTGGCGTGAATGTGTGAATGAATGTGTGTGTTTTCCTGTGATGGACTGGTGACCTGTCCAGGGTGTACCCCCACCTCTCACCTGAAGTAAGCTGGTTAAAAAGAGAACAAGTAGGTTTAGAAGATGAATGAATGAATTAACTCTACAGCAACATCCTGTGGGATATCATCCCCTGTCCACAATACCATGAGTACAATTATTAAAAAAAAATTATAGATTTTTATACATGGTTCTGTCCTTTGCCCATATCTAGATTCAGTGCCACTTTAGTGTGACCAAGGATTTATGATTTGGGATTTTTTTCCATTGTCATCCCTTAGTTGGGTGTCTCTTTTGACAGTCGATATATGGTTCAGCCAGAGGTCTTAGCTCTTCTTATCATCCCTACTATGCTAGATCGTGTTTATCCCTCCTGCTTTCTGTTTAGCCTCCTGCTCTCAATCAATACTCCTCATGCTCATCTCATCTATTACTGGAGCACTTGCTGGGTGTCTTGGTATAGTGGTTTGCTCTCCCTTGCTTTCTCTATTTCAGAGGTTAGGAAATGGATGTTCATTTGATTCATTTTCTCATTATTGCAGTGACAAGTGCACTTCTGTTTCCTTCTTTTGCTATATTGGTGAGCTGTGATCATTAGTGTTTCACACTTTATTTGTGTGACTGTAAAGTTTCACTTGATTACTTTGATTGAAGTATAAATATGGGCTTTGTTGTCTTTACGTCATAAATCTGCTTTTTTTTTTAAAGCAGAGTATTGGATTTTTAAATGGTCTGCTTTGCGTGTTTTTCTAAGACGTGTGCATTTAAAATGGCATACAATGAGGAGAACAATGATGGGAGCCAGATTTTTGTTGACAGGAATAGCAAGGCTAGCCAAAACAAAGTGAGATTGATTTGAATTGAGATTGATAGTCTGGATCTGCTTTTAGTGAAGGACATACAGCTTGATTTACTTACAACCACTGCATATATAAAAACCAAAGAGTGTTCACTTAAAATTGCAATTAAACCTCTAAATATTTTATGAGTTTGTTCATCTGGACCTACCTTAAGTTTCTTGAACATGTGGGGTGGGTGCGAACCAACAGTTTTACTGTTTTGCTTGGATACATCTGAGTAGACACCCAGCCATTTAAGTGGTAAAAGGAAGGAAGGTAGAAGCAATGAAGCTTGTTGGACTGAGTCAAAGAGGGGAAGGATTGGACCAGCTTATAAGGACATGGGTTAAAGTGGGCTTCAAGTCCAGATTAACTGCTTCCGAAAAACATTAGACAAACTATCATGTTCAGTTCTATTATAGTTTAAATATCAATTAACTTCATTAAGTTAAGGTTACTCAAGAAGGGAACATCGGCTACTATTTTAGTCGACCTTTTCTGTATTGTGCTGTATTGTGAGTTTTAGTCTGATAAATATGACTTAAAAAACTTATTGGAAATATTAACTTGAAAATGTGTCTATTGTGAAATGGTGCCTGCCAGTTATCATTGCAGAGCTGGAATGTGTTATATTGTAATAAGAGATTGAATTTGAAGGGTATTCAATGCATTGAATAAAATAGTGAATATGGTCCCAATTTAACTTTTAGAGTCCTTCAACTCAATGTATGGCCACTTTAACTGCCATTATCAACTTCTTATAGGCTATAAGTGATAAGTGGACTCAATGGTTAAGTTAAAATGTCCATCATCAGAGATAAGACTTTACTGAAATGCTCTGCCTTTTCTAGCAAGTGTAGGAAGGGTTATGAGCAGTTATGCTTGGATCAATACTTTCACTTTGTAAACGTTTTAACAGCTTTTAATGCTGAACTAAAAGGGATTATTTCAAAGCAAAAGAGTAACATGCATTATGGATTTAAGACAGATTTTTCCATTTGCAAAAATTTGGGGTTTAAAATACTTGAGAAAAAGTGATCTCTTTTTTTGTTGGTTATTCTGCATGTCATGACACATTTGAATGCATTTTAATAACATATCTCGGCTGAAACGACAGTAGACTGCCTGGTTGGATGCTTCAACAGATGCAAAGTGCTCAGTTAGGTTGCTTTCACTTTTGGGTCTACATTGCAATTCCGAGAACACTTGGCCAGTTTGAAAACAATCATTCCATGCCTGGAATGCTTCCAGAGGTCTATAGAATACGCTTAATTTTCTGAGTGAAACATGACATCTATTCTATACTTACCAAAACAATACAAGGTTCTGCTGGTGCCTATCTCCAGTGCTCAATGGGTAGAAAGCAGGGTACATCCTGTCACTAGTCAATCACAGGGCAAATATGCCAGGTCAAGAAGGTCATTGTTTTTGCTTAAAACAAATAAAAACATGCACTGTGGTTGTTGTTTTTTGCCACCACATTATATGGCACAAAGAGGTAAAGGTTCTTCTTCCTCCTTTTACGATCTTGGCTACATATATCCATTTATATAAATAAGCAGGATTTTACTTTAGGATGGATGCAAAATTATAGTCTGAAAGCAAACCTGTTGGGGATTGGGGAGAGCAACTGTACTTGGGCGCAGGATTGAACAAATTGTTCCCAGTATGAAAGCACCCTTACATAGCAGTCTTTCACCATAAAATATAGTCTTGATAACGCAATTCCACACCGACTGAAATAAATGTTTCCATTTGCTTAACCACAAGGACTATCATTTTTGCTGGAGTGTACCAAGGCCTATATGTTCTCTTACAAAAAAGGCTCAAGCCTCCACCCTCATACAGCTGTCTGTGTTTGGCTAGGGGACTGGGAGGAGGACCTGGAGGGGTCAGTAAAGGCACAGCTGGTCTGACCTCCCTTTTACCAGCTGCTGCAACAAAAGACTCCCATCAGGGTTCTAGAAAGGTGGCCCATCTACCCATCTTGCATTTCCCCCAGACCCGTCCAGTTACCTCCCCCACTCAGCCTCCATTGTATCCCCCCAGATCTGTCCCAGCTGTTAAGATCTTTTTATGTTTCTTTCTGTTGGTGTGACCTCTCTTCCACTGAATTAACCCGGCTTCCATATGCATTCATGTCTCGAATGCACACACTCTTTTACAAAACTGTTTGCAATGCAATTTTAACAGCGCTCTGACAGAAAGCCAAAAAATCTGGAGTCAGAATTTTAAATATAGTAGAATGTCTCTTTTTCTTGTTACGTTTTCTTGTTTTTCTTTTAGATCGACAACCTAAAAGATCAAATCTGCTTTTAAAAACTAAAACCTTTAGCATATTTTAACTTGTAGCAATCCTCTAAATACAAATGTTTTATATATTTATATTTTAACCAAGATTTTTTGAGGTATTCATAGGAATATACATGAATCAAAACATGGATAAAACCATGGTTAAAAACTGAGGCGCATACCAAACCGTGAGCTATGTGTACCGTCGCATTCCTTATTATGTACTACCACATAAATTTCTCAGCCGTGATGGTGTCATTCATGACTACGATAAGCTTTCACCAATTTACATGAGCCAATAGATATCAGCTCCACCTTCTGGAGGTTAGTATATGTGTGGTAGAAAAATTCTGGGCTTGAGGTTATGATTGGGTTTAGGCCTAAAAGCATGACACAAACAAAATAATAATAAACTGAGATAATACTAACCGCTTGTCTAACAATTAAATCCTTCAACCGAGTGAAATAAACAGTGCCTCTAGTGGTGCTTCATGAAATCTGCATTGATCAGAAACTTCTGAATAACTCTAATTGGGGAAGTTCCTCACTTAAGTGTGGAGCTGATTTACATTGTTTAACACCATGAGAAGTTACTGAACGGTAATTCATATTGTCAATATTGCTTCACTAGACAGAAATTTTGTGTTGGAACTCCATTCACTGTTCAGGTTTATTGAATCAAAAGTGTTTGACTGACTGAATGGGCACAGCATACTGATGCTCTTTGGCCTGACACCTTATTGATGGGCCATATGTGGGCTTGATGCCACCCAGTTCCTGCCTCTTTCCCTATTGTTCCAAGTTGCGCGTGCCTTGTGATTCAGAGGGTCTGTGTTAGCAGTGGGGATGGGGAGGATGACCGTGTGTCTTTGTAGTCCTGCCATTGTGTTCCTGACACACGCCTATGTTTGACAGACACACGTGCTGACAAAGGCCCCTCCACATACCTCTGCTAATTATCTGCTGGGGTCCAGTGAAAGATGAGACGCGGAGGCCATCTGTGATCGCAATGTGCCTAGCCATACAGCCCCTTCAAATCCCTCCCTTTGTCACCACCAGAAGTCAGGACATACCTCTTTAGTATCCTGGATTCTTAGTCAGATTTTTTTTTTAAAAAGTTACAATTACAATGAGCTTTATTGCCAAGTGTTTTTATGGCAAAGTGGATTACTCCAGTGCAACAACAAAATAACAAATTGCACAGCTTATTTTATACATGTATTGAGTTCACTCTAACAAATCGTTTAGCTCTTTTTTATTAGTCTTGGTCATTCGTGTCAAAATTGACATATCAAGCTTTTGATTGTGCTTATAATGAATATTTAGAGGAACTACCTAGTTTAAAACAAATGCATGGCTTATTGTTATGTAATATGAGAATTGTTTCTATAGACGTTTATTACAAGATAAGTTAGGGTATCAATTAGATCTGGCTTAAAAAAATCATTATGTGGTCGCATGTAAACACAGTCAGGTTATTGTAATAGTTGTTGCTAATTGATGTAAATATATTAGTATTTCGCAAAGTATTTCTTAAAAAGAAACCTTGTTGTTTTTTGTGTCAAGTGAAATTCCTCCAGGAACTAGGGTTCGCCAAAAGACATGCTTTTTCTCATTAATTGCTTATTTAAGTTGGTAAGAGTTTGGCCCTTTCGCTAAAGATGGGCTCCCCCAGAACCCTGGGATCCTGACGGAATAAGCATTGACTGAAGTAGATTAGCTGGGCGATTAACTCGACCAAGTAGTGTACATTGATGTGTCTGAATGAAAATTGTTTTTATCTTTAATGTAATATCCAAATGCTGAGTTTCCATAGAATCGGTGCCACAAACTGCAGTACCAGTTTTAACACAGAGCGATATGACATCTTGCTCTCCGGCACTTACAGTTGAAATTTGCACAAATCTTCTCAGCAGGGTACTCTTCCTCTGAGGTGAGGAAATACTGGTGCTATAACACTCCCTGCCTGAAAGTGGCGTTTGCAGTACAATTGATGCACTGTGTGTTACACTACGCTCCAGATGCATTTTTATAGCGTTTGTCAAACGACCAACAGAATAAACTGCCCGACATCCATGATTTTTTGTGTTCTTTGATTTCTTCTCCGTCATTGTCTTTTTCCTGCTCTTCTTTCTTGTTTCTTGTGTGAAGTTGCTATGAAGATGTGGGAAGAGCGCCACCAAGTAGCTCTTTTACATCCTACTCATATCCTCAAAAGAGCCGGCTTTCATTCGTCATTCTCCTTGCGAAAAACCATTCTGATGTGGCAGAGCCAAACTCTATTTTGTCTGCACCATTCATTAGGTCAGATGTGTGATGCCCCATTAGGGTTCATGGTTTTCAATCGAGGCACGTTCTTGGGATCAAAAACCCATATTGGTGTCTAGAGGCCATTAGATTTACCAACCCTTGCTAACACTGAACAAATTTTTGCCACAAAGTCACAAATAAAGTATTGCAATAGACCTTTAAATCAAACATATATACATTCCATCTTTTATCAAAGTTTTTACCAACACTAAACGTAACAGAAACAGAATCAACAGACTTTGACCATGAGTTGACCAGAAGTAATTGTGTGCATATGTGCAAAACAGGTCTGAGGTCCATTCAGCATAGCAGAATAAAAGCATGTCAATATTATTATAACATTTATTATTAATACAATAACTGTCACTGTATTTTGTATTTAGTTTAAAAAAGTTACAGTTAGACCAAAAATGTATCATATTATAATACTACTGCACTACAAATCAATTTAAATTGTAAAATATGTTGTTTTTTGGCACATTTGTAAATTGCGCAAAATGCTCATGTTATCTAACAACAAAGATCAACTAAAATGTCATTTAAAAATATAAAATGCACCGGGAGCCAATGAATAGAAGCTAAAATCGGAGTGATGTGCTCAAATTTTTTTTTGTACCTGTTAAAAGTTGGGCTGCAGCATTTTGAATTAATTTCAGACGAGACAGCAGCTTCTGGCAGAGCTTAACATAAAGTGCATTACAGTAATCAAGTCTACATGAGATAAAAGCATGGATTAAAATCTCAAAATGATGTCTTGATAAAAATGGCTTGACTTTGGCTAGTTGTCGTAAATGATAAAAACTGGACTTGACAACTGATTTGATCTGCACATCGAATTTCAGATCACTGTCCATTTTTACCCCCAGATTTGTGGCTGTTTGTGTCACATGTTGACTCAGAGGACCCAGATCCACATGAATTTTGGAAGCATCAGAAGGGCTGAACAACATGACTTCAGTTTTTTCAGCATTCAAACTGAGGAAGTTCAATGACATCCATGCCTTAATCTCTGCTATACAGTCTAAAAGTTTGTCTAAACAAGAAGCCTCTCCCTGTTTTAGTGGCAGATAAATTTGACAGTCATGAGCATAACAGTGAAATGAAGCTGCTTTGTTGTTGTTAATAAAATGTCACATTCCGTCATTACTTGGCCAATAGATGTTGGAGCATAAATGCCTTGCAATTACAGTATTTTGTATCACACTTTAAGTTGCCTCAAAAACCCAAGTTACAATTCAGTATAAGAAGTTAGCCTCAAATGTATGGATATGCTAATGCTTTCTTAAAACTATAATTTGTCAGGGTTTATAAACCTCTTGGAATTTTTGTTAGAAGTTTATTGCGCCATACAAGTGTGCTTTGATATTGAATGAAAAGCTAAATGTTGTGTCCTATAAATGATCCGTTTTAAATCATCGCTTTTATCCAGTGTGGAAGTTTACAGGAAGCATCTCGGACTGCGCTGAATGAGTTTTTGTGAAGTGAGAGGCCCCTTTTCTCTCGCAAGCTTTTGTTTCCTAACAACCAGACAAAACACTCAGTGTAAGGTACTCTTCCATGGCTTAAATGACTTTCACTGACTGGTTGAGAGCCGGAGATAACAGCTGTCTCATTCTAGCAGTGAACCTTAACTTCATCCTGCACCTCGCGCCATTTAACTTGAATCAATACAATGAGTCTGCCCAGAGAAGGTCATCCTGTGCTTGGGGTTAAGCGTGTGGATAAAGCGCAATAAATCCACCAAAAACTGTGGAAGATTGAAGACTAGCTATTTCAGCAGTATTGACAATGATCCACTGAATGCGTAAAATGCATAAATTATCTTTTTGGCTTAACAACAATACAAAGAAACTTCTGAATTCTGTTGAAGTGAACTTTATCGCTCAAATGCTGCATTGGTAACCCCAGTACATTTTTAATTGAAACCTCACAATTCTAATAAAATATTACAAATAATAAATATTAAGGCATGGAGTTTTATTCTTCATTATTCATGTTTAATTTCTTTATCCATTTATTAAGAATTTCAAAATATCATGGCTCAATATCTTCCACAGCTAATGTTAGCAAGTCTTAGCTTATATAACTACTATAATACTTGATGTCATTTTTCATTTGCTTCACAAGTGAAAACACACAAAAAAACAATATTGAAAGGTCAACACCAAGGTTCATGGTGGCAAGGCTTCCAAATGGGGAAAAATATTCCAGTAATCCAAGATATGCTCATCGGAAATGCAGTACACTGCTCTAACACCTCATTGACTGAACTAAGAGCAAAATTCATTGTTTCATTTTCACATTAAAAATAAATTAAACAACCAAGATTGTGTGTTTTAATTAGATTATGAAAAAACTGCCAATAAAAGAACACAATGACTTAACCAGTCAATTTAAAGCATGTCAAATATGGCATACATATGTTGACATAAAAGTCGGAAAAAAAAACCCAATTGTTTTACTTCAAATTCATGGCTGAAATTATTTTTTTGTAGTTCTGACTCTTTAATTTCCAAATACATGTATGTTGTATTGTAAATGCACATTTTTCTATCAATTTGTTGCACCAACTACTTGAATTGTCAAATGATGTGAAAGTGTCACTTTATATTTTCATTTAAAATGGAGCATATATTTTCCTCATCTCACTTCCTCAAACATTTTAATCATGACTGCTTTGATAGTTAACACTTCCTCGTGAAAATTATGTTATTTTATTTTGCTAAATCATTGAGCAAAGGCAGCAAAAATTATTACTTATTTATCTCTATGTGACTCACAGGCAATCAGATATGTGTCAACCACCAATGTACATTTAGCATTCAATCTTTACATGTATTCCATGAATAAGATACAGTTTGAAGCCAAAGCATTTCATATCTTAACACACATTGTTTTCATCACAACCACGAAGCAGAGTTCTTTATTACCCTCATACATGCACATGACGTTGTAAGTGCGCCTTGTGACCCCAGGCAGCTGTCCCATGCCATTAGCATAACAAAGTTGTCCACTTCTGGATACCACTAGCTGTCAAGTAGGACAGTGTGGGGAGTCCTGGTCCTGCTGTGGTCCATCTGTGGGACCTGGTCTTCTGTCCTCTTAATATTGCTGGCTCATTCTGACCAATGCTGTGGAAAACTCCTCAGAAACCTGTGTTAGTCATGACTCTGAAATATGTGGTTTGAATCCATGAAAGCTGATGTTTTTTCAATAAATAGACAACTGACATGGTGGGAGATTCCATAGAGTTGATATTTATTAGTCTCTGGCTAGTGCTAATGCTTTCCCACTGTGGTCTGTTTGTTTTCTGTCTTCGGGGGACTGTGAACTGTTCACCCAGGAGTATTTCATTGAATGTTTTATAGAACTGGGGCTTTTTGTGAGAATTTGTTTGTCCTGTTGTTTTTTTTTTGTTGTTTTTTTTGCAACTCAAAATGTAAAATGAGCATAATTGTCACTTTAAGCTTACAAAATAAAATAGCTTCTTTCCCTTTGTCTATTTTAGGATCTGCTTTCAGGGTAGAATGAAATCAGGATTCTAAAAGAATAGTTTTATTGTTTAACATTTCCAATACAAAGTTAAATTAATAACTGAATGAGTAACAGAATACATAAATAAATATAGAATGAAATGAATGAAAGATGATTGGATGAATTAATAGATCCCCTAGGTTTGATAGATACAATACCTACTCCAAAAGAAACCTGCACCTACACCAACAAAGCTGTAAAGCTAGTGGAAATCTTGTAAATTAAAAAGTCAGATTTATTTTCATGAGGTTCTGTGTTTCTGTAATTTATTTTTTTTTTCAAAGCCAATGAAAACTGCAGTGCTTTGCTATTTTCCATCCGAGTCGTTGACATCATTTCTTTTTATAAATATTAGCATTAGCTGCGTCACAGCATTCTCCTGACTCTAGTGAGCAGTTGAACTGTGAATTTTCCCCATCACATGCCAGAAAATAGAGCCAAGGCGACAGTTATTCAAAACGCGTTTGCAGCAGCTCCTGATTTTCCATGCTACTTTTCTCCACCAGCCTCTTCTTCCACCAGGCGTTGGTACTCACCCCATACACCCCTTGTAGGATTTGTTGCCATGGGAGCGGGTTGCCATGGAGCCAAAGGGGTTGTTGATGTGGAGTGTGTGTGAGTAAGGGACGAACTCTGAGCTTTCTTCATGTAACGGACCTTTGGGTGTCATTACGCATTGTCAGTTTCTGATGGAGCGAGAGAAGAGCTACATCAGAGTTACTGAGATGTTTGAGATCAAGTTGTAGTAATCAAAAGCAGTGGAGTGAGAGTGAGCAACCAACTATGTGACAATCTCAAAATTCTTTGGGTCTTGCTGGAGGCCTTGGCTTGGCTGATTTCAGTGCTTCTGAGTCATATGGGATGGTTTTTGTAGCTTGTGGCTCTGAGAGCAAGCAGACAGGGCCAGTGTGTGTTCGTACTAAATAAATAATCTTTATTTTCTGACTTAAATTATTTAAAAAAACCTGAATCCATTTAATGTCAAATGTGCCAATAAAATGCCTTCCCGTTAAAAATGGGTTGTGGTTAATTCGTACGTTGTCATAGTAACAAACAACAATATGGTAATGGATATTTATATTTATTTCACTGATTTCCAGATACAAAGTTGTCGGTTCGAGGATCGCCGGTGACCTTCCTGAGAGAAGGGGGCATGTTCTCCCAGACAGTGCTTGCATGGGTTTCCTCCGGGTACTCTGGTTTCTTCCACAATCTCAAAAACATTTAGATAGGTTAAATGAATAGTCTAAATTCCCCTTAAGTGTGAGTGTTTGACTGAATGTTGCCCTGCGATGGACTGTCAATTAGCCCCCACCCACCACCCCATGACCTCGAAAAGTTTGTAAAATGAATAATTGGATGAAACAGATGGGAGGGCTTTTGTTTTGTTTACAAATTACATTAAACATTTTGAGTTCAGAAAACTTCAGGAAATAAATTCATATGTTCTTTTTTTTGGTAATTAAAAGTATTCAAAATTTATATCGAAATGAAATCAACAATATTTTTAAGACTTTGTGATTTCTACTAAATATATCTGTTAAATAATAATAAATAGCATTATTTTTGGCTAATTTACATTTAATAAACACTATAAATTAACAATTAAATGGATGTTTTTAGAATTTCAGAAACCTGCCTCTCAGTGCAGATAGAGGGCAATGTGCCACTGAATCTCTGTCACTCTCGGCCATGTGACTTGTACAGCCAAACTACATCCAAACCCATTTTCACACACCCTGTAAAGAGAAACATTGATTACTCTTATTTATTACACTAGCAGCTGAAAGATAATGTGTCTTAATTGGAGATCCATCTACACAGGTGTATATCTTAAATGATGATCTCTATTGTGAATAAACATAAAGTACACATTACAACCTGTTACAACCTATGAAATCAAATATTTGTATTTGATATTTTTTGTGCTTGAGACCATTTTTTTCTTCTGAGTTAAACAAGTGGAAAGAATCCCAGTCATGGTTTAAATGTGCATGTGAATACATTGATTGAGCTCTGCTTGTGGACACTCATTTGGGTCATAAGAATTTAGGACAAGTTCAGTCAACACAGTGTGATTGATTCAGCACCGGAGGGAAGCTCCACCAGTCAGCCTGGCCAAGAGGCTCCCTGTCCAGTCTAGAAAAGCTCCAACCACATGATTTGAAAAATAAGTGATGCTATTCAGTCAGCATAAGACAGCAGAGTTAGCATTGGTGTAGAAGAAACGTCTATATAAAGAAATAGTACTAGCTGTGAAAAAAAAAACGATATGGCAATGGCCTTTTTAGTTGATTAAAAAAACAACTTTTGTCCGATTTGATCTATATCACATTCAACTGAGAATTTGACCTTACCATGTAATTCTAACCCAGATACTAACATACATACACAAGTTAAAACCACTTAAAAAATGAAATTCGATAAAGAGAGATAAGACTTTTGTTATGTTGAAATTATGAGAAAATAAATTCCATTATGACAAGTAAAAAGAGCAGAAACAGGAACAGCACAAGAGCACAAACACAGTGCCACAGACGGCCAGCACTGCAGATGGACGACTGAAAGTGTGTCATCTCCATCTCCAGCCTAATCACCTCCGCCCCCGCTCCACCCCCCTTCCCATCTCTCTCTGTCGCGCTCTCAGTCTCTCTCTCTCTCTCTCTCTCTCTCTCTCTCTGTCGCTCTCTGTCCATGTTGTGGAAAGACAAAAAGTTGATTTGTTCCTCTGAGGCTGCTGCCAGATTCACATGTTTCTGTGGGCGAGGACTCCGTACGCCGATGAGACTGAGCATGTGTGCTTCTGTCATATGTCTACATCTCTGAAGAGGAGGCGTGGCTGCATTCTCCTCCTCTTTTTGGATGTCAAAACGGAATTTTCGACAGCACTTTTATTCGACAATCAGTGCTGACTAGTACATCCTGCTCCGGTGATCTGGTTTTGATTGTTTTAACGTCTCATCTAAAAATGAGTTTCAGCAGTGACATGGATGAAAATGAAGATGGGAGGTGAGGTTTCTTTCTGTGTAACTGATGTTGCTTCAGCTTGTAAGATATGTTCATAGGCCTAGTAACCAGTGCGTCTCTTTGATTAGATAGCAAGCTTATTCTTAGAGCTGGTTTGGCTAATACTCTTACAAGAGGCAGGAGTGTGGAGCTCCATATGGCTTGGATTATATATAACATTTCATATGTATGTCTATCTATGAATAGGCTGCTTATTGTCATCCAAAGATGGAATAAACATTTGTTTCGATGAAAAGAAACCCATTTTATCTTTAGATGTCTAGTTTCTCTGTTTTGTAAAACCATCAATAAGGAAAATGGGAGGAATCTGATGTCTTTGCCGATCAGATTCTCTTGCTGGTGGTCTGAAAGGGCCACAGCTGTACACACGATATACAAAAGGCAAAATAGGTCACTTACATTGTGAAGAATTGCCATTTGCACCTGATGGTGCACCTCACTATAATTAGCGTTGTGCACCTCACAAGGCTATTTCTTTGAACCAATTTTTGTTCATTGTCATTTTAACATACTTACTATTTAGCCTTTTTATTGTACTATTTAACATTTACTATTTGTAAATTTCAAAAGAAGACAAACATTTCAAATATATAATGCCTGCATTTCACCCATCCAAATAAATGAATTAGAATATTCTGAACACTTCCATAGCCACATATGTTTAAAACAGGGGGATTGGTAGTACACTGCATTTGTGAAAGAAGGGGCTGCTCTCAGGAGCTCAGTTAAAGTGAGTGTGGTACTATGATAAGATTTAATCTGTACAACAACTTGAATTTTGTTGTAAAATTTGTGAAAAAGTTGTGAAATTTCCTTGCTACTAAATACTCCATGTTTTTACAATGTGGAAGTGATTTCTACAGACCTCCAGACTTTGTAGCTTTCAGAAAAACCAAAGAACAATACAAAGAAAATGTGAAATGTGCTTCCATGTCAGAGCAGCTGCCATACATTGCAGTCATTGCATGTCATTTTAAAAAATATAGACTAAACTTAAATATTAACGCCAATATTAACGTTAACATAGATTTTGCTGGAACAATGCAACTAAATTGCAGAGCTCTGGTTTTTCCTGATAAAATTATGCAAAAGATAATCTATAGCCTGTGTTGGACTGGTGACCTGTCACTCGAGGTGGACCAGCAGAACCCTATGACCCTGAAAAGTGGGTAAAGAAAAAGAATTAATGATCTAAAGCTTTACAGAACATAAGAGCTAAACGCTTTAATGAGCAAGTTTTCTGGAGCGTTTGAATTTCACTTCAAGGTGCTGCATTCTTCATTTTATTAAATCTAGAATTCTTCCCGTTATGAACTTTCAGTTATTATGCCACTGATTAATTTCTCTTCTTTTCTGTCATAAAGTTTCATTTTAGAGCAACTATTGATACTTATCTGCTCTAAGCTCTTACAAATAGAGGCAGGAGTTGAACCAGTATGGAACAAATCATATATTAAGTTCCAGTTTTGTTTAGATTTGGCATTAGTTCAGTTTTTTTTAAACTTCCACTCTCAACACAGATAGCCAATGAATATGTCATAAAGGCTGAAAAATAAAAGGTGCTGTGAGATACTCATTTGTTTCCATATCTTTCATTCCATACATGAAAGATATGGAAATGTGTCTATTTAGTTGCTCCTGGGTTGTGGTGGATGGAGTGAATTCTTGGTTTAGTAAAAACCGCAAAATCTTTTCTTGGTTAGACAGAGCCCAGAAGACTCTGATTCAGCTGTCTCACTGCATTAGAGCTAACATGCATTTTCCTGGAGGATTGATTTACTAGAACACTGGTTTAGTTCTCATGCTGAGCACATTCAGCAGCTTATGTCAGTAAATTCTGATCGAAAACTCCTACGCCATCCAATCGACATGCACTGCAAACCCACATTTTGCCGAGCATGGGCTGTGAGTGTGAAATGTTCAGTGTGTCACCGTTTTTTGTATTGATGATATTAGCATGGGCCAGCTCCTCTTAGGATAAACATTTGGTTTGCCCCCTTTCCCCTCGTCATCTCCAAACATAATTACTCTGGAGTCGTGGTGTTTTGAAAGCTCAATGTGAGCAGGTGTGATTTGGTGGATGTGGTTTAGCAGGCCATGGCAGATGGGCCAAGGAATGAGTCTCCTTTGCTCTCTGGGTCAGGTGATGTTTGCAGAGGGGTTTAGAAGGTTCTAAAACTGGGTCACTGGCCACAGTTTGTGTGATTGTGGCTGAATTTATTCAATAGTTTAATCATAACAGAATCAGAATGAGCTTTATTACCAAGTGTGTGTGTGAGCACACACAAGGAAATTATTATGGTACATGGGAGTACTGCAGTACAAAATTACAAATAGCAGTTTAAGGTGCTAAAATTTAAGGTGGCAACATTAAACCAGTGTGCTTGACAGTAAATTTAGAAAATTATTAATGTTAGTCAAATTAGACATTCTGGTGCTTTGCAAAATGGCCAGAAAAAAAATGTTAACATGTTGTTTTTCAAGAACATAAGACAGAATTCACAGTTTCTTCTACTTGGGGTTACCTTGTTGTACAGCTATGAGCTCTGTTGTACTGAGCTCCATGTACTTCATGTACTGCCTCCAGTCTTTGGGTCATTTGAGGCCAAAATGTGCAGGATTCGGGCAAATGCTGCGAAGTGATTTAATTCTGCCCCGAAAGCAAACATATGTGATTACATTAGTTTTTAACTAAGTAGTCTGCTGAAATTGAACCTATAACAATAAAGGTCTTTTTGACATTGTGCACTTTATAGAGATCTTAAACATAAGATAAATCATCAGAGGTGTTCTTTTGTCTAAAGTGCCATTGACTTCCACAAGGTAGGGGGTCTTATTTCTACCAAATACCATTGGCCTCCTTCAGCAGGCAGTTTGAGACATACCCGGTCCCTACACACCTTCACAATTCCTTAGGTCATTTGACCAGCTCCAACTTAAAGCCTGATTTACACCTGTACATGAAGACAATAGATAACCTGAAGACCTCTACACAACGATCCAAATTGAGATTCGCACGAATCCTCGGATGGCTTTTCAGCAGGGTGCTCTTCGTCTTGGTCAAAGAAATATTGATGGTACAACAGATGTACTCAGACGCCACAGAGAAGAAGACGACGACAGAGAGGAAATCAAAGAACACCAAAAAAAATCATTAATGTCGAGCGGTTAATGCTGTTTGTGGCTGATCACAGGGAGCTGTTTGACAAAAAATGTGGAGAAAATAGAGGATTTGTGGTGCGTTATTTCTTTCCTGTTTTCTCTAAGAAGTCGCTATGGAAATTGAGTCGCTTTTTTACTTCCTACTCACGTCATCAAAAGAGCCAGCTTTCTTTGGTTGCTCTCCTCGCGAAAATGGATCCAATATTGCAGTGCAAAACTCTTTTTCGTTAGCACCACTTGTTCGGTCAGATTTGTGATGCCCAGTTGGTGCCCATGGTTTTGGCACAAAACTTGTGTGCATAGGCCTTCAGTGTGGAGACAGATCTCTATGCCGCAGCCTGACATGCACCTGCTAAATGTTAACTATGCATAGTGATTCAGACTGTAATGTCTGTGATTGAAACTATCCTCCCATTTTAATCAGTGTTCTACATAGTAGGTACACATTTTAAATGTGCTTCATATAATATGATGCTATATTGACCAAATTGTCATCATACCGTGAGCAACCTGCATAAGTTGTGTTCACAAGAGTCCACTGAGAATTTCCTTCATTTCATACTGATATTTAGTTTAGAAGCAAAGCCATTCGATTCTTGCAAGAGGTTAATTGTTCAGCCAGGCCTTTATTGCTTAGTGCTCAGCTTGCCTGCTGTGTGTGACATTTTGAATAACTTGGAAATAACTAGTTTTTTATATTTTGGGAAATATTTAAGCTAATTTGTGTCTGTTTACATTTGAAGACTTCTGAGACCAGGGTATTGAAGTTAATAATTCCATGATGCATGAGCCTTAATATCCCTCATTATACTTTGTTTAATGAGGTACATTAAATATAAAAATCTTTCCGTTCTGCACAGAACAAATCACATCGGTTTGAAACAAAAGGGAGCATTCAAAGAGGATGTGTAATAGAGCAAATTATGACAAATGAAGAGAGGCTCAAGCACTGCCTACTATAAGAGACTAGAGAGTCACTCTACAATTACTCCCTTTTTTAAAGCACTAAAAAGACACCATTACTCTGTCCACCCACAGAGTCTGAAATGAGTGCTGGCAGCTGGAGTACTTTAGTTCTCTGCACCAAGCATTGATTCTAGCAATATTGAGACAAAAGCTCCTCCACATCCTTAATGTTTGAGTCTAAATGCTAGTGAGGCTGGGCAGGGGGCTTAACTGTAGAGATAGATTTAGAGCCTCTTGCTCGAGGGGTTTTGAAATGTTATTTACTTGCTTGCTGAGGCGTTGTGTGTATGTTTTCATCTCCTTGACTTCTGTGCTGTTAGCTAGAAACCTGTTAAAAACAAACTGACTCCTTTACTCTTGTTATAATTGGTCTTAAATGAGCTGTTTCCATTTTTTTCGAAACCAGTCAATGCTTGGTATAGGGTCAAAATATTATTGTTGGTTCTGATTGCATGAAATTAAAAAGTGAAAGTAATTATAAACTTTTTGGGTCAGAAAAATACAAATGTGATTTCTCAATTGAATTTGTGCTCAGGGGATTCTTATAATGTGTCAGGCATTTTGTCTATCTGTTGTTTACTTGTTTATAAATGGCTCTCTGATGCGGTGTATATATAGCATTCAGACGCATAAAGACAAGCGATCTGCCAGATGTTTAGTCTTGAATGTGTTTGGATTCAGTCTTGGTTCACCCTGGCCATGTTTCTGCAGCTGTTTTTCATCTGGTGATGAAATCATTTCTTTGGAATTTCTTTGGTTTGGGTGGCTCTTGTGTGGCTTTCACATGCAAGATATTCTTGATGAGTTAATGTAGAAACAGAATGTCTTCTGTCATATGTCAAGGGTTGTCAGGGGATACAAATAGACAAGATAATATTTGCAATGTCAGTTTTTCAACAATTCTCAAATGAAGAAATAATACATTAAATATTTAAGGAGGATATCTGATACCAATTTCTAATGTTTATGTGGTTATTCAGGTTAATTATTAAACGTAGTGTTAGTAGTGAATTTTGGAGGTTATTACAGAAACATAACTTTTATCGTTGTTGTAAATAGTTTTATAATAATTTTTACACCAAAGATAATATATGCAAAGAAATTTTTCCTAACTTCCTAGAAACGCATGCACAAACACTGTATGAACAAAGACACCGTGAACACACCTGGAACAGTGCTGTGCCCCATGGAGCTGTCAGATTAACTGGTGCTGTGCTCAAGGCCACCACAGTTGTGATTGTCACATAGTTCTGTTAGACTTTTCTGATATGTTTAAGCTTCATAGAAATAAAAATTCCATTATTGGAAATCCTAAGAAAAAAGTTAATGGCCGCAATGCAATTATTGGCCACTGGTGTCACTAGTGGGGCTTTCTGACAGATTTAGTTTTTTCGGATAGTGATAGTTTTACTACTGTCGGATCAGTCTATACTCAAAGAGCATATTCGTGTAGTAATACGGATTATATCCGTAACCTCAATAAGTCACAATGTGTTTGGTTCTTGTATACCTCCTCCTCTACACTGAACAACAACCCAGTTCCACAAGATCAGATTGTGTCAATATTGCAAATGCAATTGTAATATTTATCTGGTAAAAGTCAGCATGGTGGCACAGTGGGTAGCCTTGAAACCAATTGGGGCCAGCCGGTGGCTTTCCTGAGAGGAGTTTGCATGTTCTCAGGGTGCTTCTGTGGTTTTCCTGTGGTCACCCTGGTTTCCCTGTCAAGACTGCAAACATGCATCAGGTTAATTGAATTCTCTAAATTCGGCTTAGGAGTAATTGTGTGTGTTGCCATGTGATGTACAAGTAATTTAAAAATTGTATAAATATTACTTAAATTAACATGAATGAGTTCAATTTAGCATCTAAAAATGTAAAGCTGAAGCTTGTGCAGCTTGTGTGTCAGAATGCTAGGGTCACAATGCAAACATGGGCCAAAATAACAACCAATAAAACGTCAATAATTGTTTTTTTCTTAAATTTCTGTAATCGTTCAGTCTCAAAATCGGTAATGAAATCGAAAATTTGATCAATTGCACAGCCCTAGTGCACCCTACCCCTGGCCCGAATTGCATGGTGGATAGGCACCAGTACAACCCCAAGACCCTGAAGAGGTGGATAAAGAAAATGAATGAATAAATATTCTGATCATGTAGAATTTTTCTTTTGAAACAATCACTGAGTTGATCCTTTTCTTTTTTTCAGCCTTTTTCCTCTGGGGTTCTTAATCCAGATATAAAAGAGGACTGGAGTAACATTTTTAGAATCTTTATTGCTTTATGACTCCTAAATAAATTCAGCGTGGTTTGTTATTGGCCACTCTGATATTGTGTTGTCTGACCGATATCCGATCTGTCAGGCTCAGTTACAGGCTCGTGCTAGATTTGAGTTTAGCCTCAGGAGAGACCCAGATGTAAGAGACATGGAACACGTGTGTTCTGGGGGTGTGGATGTGGGCTGTGGGCCATACATATGTAATGGGGTGGTATTTCTTTAAGAGCCACCTGTTCTCTATAAAGTTTCAGGCTTTTTCTGAAATGTGGACCTCAGACATTGACGTGATACAAAAGTGTTTGTGCGGCGGCGTCAGTTCAGGTCACTGCTCAACTGTTCATGATGTTCGTGAGATGACTGGCTGCAGGCGGAAACAGCAATAATTACACTAAAGCCCTTTCCTGTTTGAGTCATTGCGCTTAAAAAATGTTGAATAATCACCCATTACACATCTGATCAAATCAAACAAACCGGAACTTGTGTAAACAAGTTATATAAAAGAAGAAAACCTGATTTATTTTATTTTATCAAACAAAATTGCAATGGGCAATTAAATAAACTACTCCATTTTTATGCATCTGAAAAGTGCATCAAGCATGTATTTATTTCAACGCCTTAATGGAATAAGTGTTCTTTTTTGTTTTCGTAACCATTCATGACATTTATTTATGGTAGTGAAAAGAAATGCAAAGTTAAATGCAGTTATTAGAAAGAATAAAAATCTGTCATACTTTTAATGCTTTTCTTTCTTTCAAAACATTTGAAATGAGTGAGAAATGTTACAATGGCGGAACGGGGGAATTGCTCACTAACAAAATACAGTTTAGTATGCTACATTTAAAATGCTATGCAAACAAGTAATTGTGAATCTGACATGTTAAAACATAGCAATATTATACACCTAGATCTAAATTTTATTTCTTTAAAATGAAAAAAGTGCATTTACTAAATCATTCGACAAATCAACATACACATGAACCATGGTTTTTTATATTAATTCACATTTGTTTGTAAGTTCTACACTTTCAGAACTGAAGAACGCTATTAGGCACAACTTGGGCAACCACATTTTTTTGGTGGTTGGTCTCAAAACTCATAACAAATAATCTCCAAAACTCTATTTCAAAGGGTATGTTTTGCAGTATCAATCTGTTATTGGTCCTATTAATATTTTTTGTTCTAGAGAAGACATTTTTTGTTCTAAATATATATTTCCAATGGTTTATTGATAGTCTGTGATGAATACGGTTGCTTTTTTCCTTGTGAACTTTCTCTAGATGAAATCTAAATGCAATTTATTATTTTTCATTTGTGTTTGGTATATATTAACTATTTTAACCTTCTGAGTCAGTTTCATGAAGTGAATTTAAAACTCTGTCAGCTTTCTAGCGATATCTACATTCTTCAAAGAGCTCTGGCTCTGTGCTTTTGTGCATCAAATTGTGAAATTACCAATGCAAATCAAGAGAAGAATGAATGACCCAATTATACAGCATAAACAGGCCTCTTGACTGGGAAATATTTGTTTTTTTAAAGATACACATAACACATTATCCACACAATTCAACGGCTATTTTCTTTCATGAAATTTGGATATTTTAAATATTCATTATTATGTTTTTCTGGTTCATTTTTCCGTTCCATGGCAAGCTGTATTTGTTTGTGACACACTTTGATTTTTTCACATTTCTGCTCTCCGCAGCCGAGAGTTTGAGAGTGTGGAGATGAATAAGCTGCGTCAGAGCCTGCGCAGGAAGAAGCCCACATATGTGCCAGAAGCCAGCCGGCCGCATCAGTGGCAGGCTGACGAGGAGGCCGTGCGCAAAGGAAAATGCAACTTCCCAGTCCGGGTAAGCTACCAATTCACTGCTTCACTGACCTCATGCATACTTTTAGACTTTGTACATTTAAGTGCTTATGCAGGAAGTCTCCATCATAAATGAAAATGCTCTAAGATTGAACCACTGGAGCTAAGGGTGTGGTTTCAGTGATGCCTCCATAGCTAGCTTTTATAGCTTGGAAAATGTTTTAATTCATTTACATTTAGAACGACTTCGGCCAGTCACCCCAATTTCTAAAGGTAAACTGAAAAATGGGAAATGTTCAGGTGGTAAAAGATCACTTAAATGTTCTAAAAGTTCTGTAAACTCTGAAATATAGCTGAGAAAAGTAGAAATTGGAATGTAAGTTACTGTAATGGATTTTTTGGTTTTGAGGACAAACTTGTATTTTCAAGTTGTGAAAAAATGGGAAGATCTGAATGGGAGATCTAATAAATCTATAAATAGTTGTGGTCACGTCACATATTTAATATGGAAGTTTTTTTAAACATCAGTACAGATTAATTTATTTGATTTAAATGTATTACTGTAAATGTATCATAATTGAATCTAAGGGCGACATGTTACTCAAATCAGAGATATGGATTCAGAGACATTAATCCAGTAGTTTTGGCAGAAAAAGCAAACCAAACACCTTTAACCCTTCTCCCATTGAAACCAATTGGAGCCTGATTCAGACAGAAGTACATTTCTTTTTAGAGTTTACATTTTCTTTTGTTTATTAAATATGAAACAATAGCATGGTTGGCCTGTGCATTTTATCATTTCTCTCTCTGCTGCAGTATCTGGGTCTGGTGGAGGTGGAGGAGTCCAGAGGGATGCATGTGTGTGAAGAAGCAGTGAAGAAGCTGAAATTGGTGAGTGCAAATGGGTCGTGAGGTCCTGTAGCTCTCTCCATAAACCAAACAAATCAGCTGTACTATACTTTATTAATGAGAACTCTATTTGTATGCCATTAGTTCCTAGTTATAGTCATAGGGATCTGCTGGTACCTATTTCTGTTTTACGTTAGGATGAATTTTAAAGAACATTCTGGGCGCAACGCCAGTTCAAAAGGGGTCACATTTATTCCTTTTTGAATGTACATGCAAGCTCCCCTCAGGAATGCCCCCAAGTAGCAATCCTAAGTCTTAAACTAAAAGCCTCTACACAACAATCCGAATTTATGGTCAGAAGATTTGTGTAATAATGCGCCTTGATCGAAAACCATGGGCACTAATGGGACATCACACATGTGACCAAACAAGTGGAGCTAAAGAAAAAAGTTTCGCTCTGCCATATCGGATCCATTTTTTGCTTTTGATGACATTACAACGTAAATGAGCGATAGCAAGCAGTATTTGTTTTCATAGCGGCTTCGTACTGTAAACAGGAAAGAATTCTCTCTTTTATCCACATTTTTGTCAAACAGCTTCGTTTGATCAGCCACCAACTGTAAACTGCTCAATTCTCAATTTGGATTGGTGTTTAGAGGCCTTTAGAGGCAGTAAAATAAACAAATATCACATAAAATATAAGCAAAAATTTAACCTTTAGGTCTAAAAATGTTGAAATGAATTGTATATGTTTTATAAAAATTAAAAGTGGCTCTAAAATCTAACATAAACACGATTTGAGTTTAATTTACTCAGTACTGATAGACTGAAGAGTTAATTTTGCTTGAGAAATCCAGCTTTAAAATGAATTACTCATCCTCTGTCTGTCTGAATCTTTGAGTAGTTCTCATACAGTAGTTCTGTGAGTTTTAGATTCGCTCACAGTTTGTGAAAGCTTTTGTGTTTGGCTCGGGCAGTGTGTGTGTGGTCAGTGTGTTTGAGGCCTCTCCATCTGTTCACACAGACACTCCTCTTTCAAGCTCCTGTCGATGATTCCTGCTGTGCTCGTCTACACAGTCACTTCATTTATTTGCTCTTCCTCACCTCTTTCCGCACCGAGCTTGTTTCATTCTCTTTCCTCTCTGTCATTCTCCTGCTTCTGTAGAGCATCCTCTATCTTATGCTGGCTGAGCACTTCTGTACAATGTCTTACAGGCAGGGCTGCATCCATCACTTTCATTGCTCTTCGGTTATTTATGGAGTAAATCTTTCACATTGTTTTGAACCAAAACTTGCTTTTAAACCAAGTTCACTACCTTGTCCCAAATAATTGAGAGGTACCTTTAGAAAACAAACATAAAGTGTTTGATTCTACTGTTTGGAACTACTCGTACATGACGTTACTTGAAGTAACATAATAATAGCATGGTTTACCATTTCATTAGCAAGGTATCTGTAAATGTTTGACATGGCATGTTGTTAGAATTAATCCGCTTATAATAACATGTTTCTAGCACAGATTAACATGCTGCTAATAAGAATTAGCACATGTTGCTAACGTGAAGTAGCTCATCATTAGCATTGTGAGACCAGCAGCAACTCACTAGTGTAAAGCTATGATGAATTAAGCTATCTTTAGCGTTTTGCTAACATGACATTCAGTAGCAAGATGGTTTACAGAAAAGTAAAAAATGTGATGTTTAATTGTTTAAGTTAAATAATCTATGAATATGCATGATATTGTTATGTTGGCTTGTTGTTTGTCTTTTGTTTTGGTAAAAAAAAATCTAAAATGAATCTCCTAGTTTAATTCAAACCACCAAACAAGACATCCAAACTGGTCTGACTTGGGTTGCTATATCTTTTCAGACTGGTACCACTATGAGAGAATTGCTGAGAACTTTTCCTTCCTTTTCCTGTGCAACATTATTAGAATCGTAGACTCCAGAAGTGATTACATATGTAGCATTGAAATGGCCATTGAAAATAAATAGAAAAAAAAACAACAAAAATATCTTTAAGATGAAACATCATAGAGGAATGGGGTTTGTTTATTAATCATGGTAACTACTTATATTTTCATGGCATATCTGATAACTCCCTAGCAACCAAACTATTTACCATAGCAACCAATTACATATCTCTATCTCAGCTTAGGAAAATCGTAGTGACAAGAGAGTTGATTTATTGATATGGGAGACATTATATGATGTCAGTGACTCCTCCATAGCAACCGATTTGCCATATCTCTATCTCAGCTTAAGAAAATCAAACAGACCCAGGTAGGCTGGTTTATATTACATTAGGAACATTTAAAAAATTCTTTTAAACTGCTTTAACAAGCCAACATCAATGTTTGTGTGCAAACATTAGCCTTCTAGTTCCTTTTAGAATGTTTAGCAGTGTGTCATGGACAGAATGTTTTTTTCATCAGCTTGCTGAATCTCTCAAAAATTCTATTGTAAGCAGAACAGCATGTGCTAGCTGATCAAACAATTTGCAGAGGGGTCCTGTCAAAGCATTGACGATGTTTTAATGTTGTTCTTCTCTCAGAGTGGAAAAAAGACAGTCAAAGCTGTTCTGTGGGTCTCTGCTGATGGCTTGAGAGTAGTGGATGACAAAACCAAGGTAAGAGTGAAACCCATACTCATTTTACTGAAACAAGTAGTTTAAAGCTTCAAAAAGCTACCACTGAGGTGAACTTGTCCACAAGTGCATAAAAATATGCCACATGAGAAAACTAGGAGACCTTCAGAAGAGTCATCGTAGAAAGTCATCCGACTTCAGAAGAAAACTGTGTGACCTTCTCAGACATGACTTTTAAGGTCATGGGTTCCTGTGTCTCTCACGACTACATTTTTCTTTTCAAAGTCTGGAGATCATTGTAAAAACCTTCTCTCACACAAAACCCGGAAACCTACACAGAAAGGTCAAAGGCCTTGCATAATGGGCCCGATTATCCCTCGTTCCTCCTCTCAGCTCACAATGTAGACGGCGGAAGACCACAAAGGTTTCCTTTTTGCTTCTGGTCAGGCCAAACTTGTGGTAATGTTCCTGTATGTGAGTGAGCCAGAGTTGGGCTATAATCCTTCCTGGCACCATCAAATGCCTCATGTGAGTCGCACTCTCTCTCCTTTTTTTAATTAAATTTAACTAATGCAAATTATAGTTTGAATACAATATGATTCAGCTGCATTTTGTGACTTCACATCTAAATAATACATCAGTATTGCTATAAAAGTCAACACATTAATAAGTCAAATAAATTGTTGCGCATTCGTGTAATTACAAATATGTAATTCAAAAATCATGACAGCTGATCCAAGCTATGAAAAATTATAATGACTAGTACAAGCCTCTGGAATATACTGGAATCTTTTTTTTCCAATGTAGTCAATGCCATGAGATCTTTATTAATTAAGTCTAAATCAAAGCAAACAAATAGCTTTTGCAAGATGATGGTGCATCCAGTATTTTTCTCTTCACACCATGTGACTTTGAATCTTGTTTTTGATTCAATTAGATTATATATGATCTGGTCTGAGTTTAGAACAATCAAGCCACGCCTTCATATTTTTTTGCAGTCTCCGTTAGATTGGTGTGCACCAGGGTTGGGGAGGCAGAAACTCCTACTTACTGAAGCAAACAGCACTAATTGAGCAATTGTACCAGGTTTTGGTTTAATGGAATCCAAAAATTTCAGGTGAACTTTACCTACTCTGGGCAGTTATAATAAGTTAAGTTTATTTTAAAAATTGTTGAGGCTCTGACAGTAGGGCATTTGTGTTAGCAATGCCAAAACATGGGTTCAAACCCAAGAAAAAGTAAGGCACAGTTCCATTTCTCTCACTTACCCCTACTTCTTAGCCTTCCACTTTCCTTTAACCTAAGGGTAAGTGTTGAAAATACACCTCCGTAAAGCGCATTCTTCACTCAAATGGACAATTGCATTACTCAAAGTAGTTTTTAAACCTATAAACATAATCAAACTAGAATATAATGTTTGCATGTCTATTATGTAATGTTAATGTTATACATATGGCGCATTTTCCTGTAAAACTAGCTATTTTTGTGATTTAAATAGGGCATGATATACATAAATTGCTGTTTTTTTTTAAGTTTTAAAACTTTTATGACAGGATTACACCTTCAGGTAGGAAACAAATATAGAAGCATCATTCTGTGGGAATTCAATCTTAGTTTGAAGTGTGGGTCCACACACACCTCTTCCCCTCTTAAAAAAGAATTGAGATGCCCTTTCACCTTGTGTGAACAAGCAGAATGGAGATGAAGTACCATGTGTAGAAATGTAACTGATCAAATGCATTGGTTTCGTTAAATGTGAGTTGGATTGGATAATGCATTACTGTAAATGTAAATAAAAGTTTGGTAAGAGCTGGCTACTTGATCTTAAAACACTGAGGCATAACCATATGATAGTCAGTGTGATTGTCATGCTGAGTGGGGTGGACTTTATGGGCTTTGTGCGCCTTCTGTCATCACTTCTGCGCATTGGTGGCCTCAAGTCAGCTCACCAATCCTGCACATTTTCAGTTCCAATGGTCAAATGGTTCGAGGCAGATTAGATGAAAGACTGTAAAAACCTGACAGATTTCGGAAAAGAGATTTGGAAGCTAATACCTGCTCAGTAATTTGTTCTTAGAACTGACAGTAAGTACTGACTCTTAATAGGTTTTTATCCCCTTCATATCTAAGAAGCAAAGTCATATTAATGAACTGGTTTAAGTTGATTAACCTCTCGCCCTATGTGCACTGGAGATAGGCACCGGCAGACCCCTGTGATCTTGCGAAGGGAATAAGCGGGTTGGAAAATGAATGAACAAATGACTGCAACACTTTTAAACTACACGAAACAAGCAATTTAACCAGTGGTTATCTTTCAGTGCCCTCACTGAAGCCATTAAAGGAATCATCATCGCCTTGGCCTCTTTACTTGTCAGTCCTCATTCATTCAAATGAAGAGCTATTGATTGAAGAGAGCAGTCTTATTCCAGATAGCTGAAATGAGTCAGCATTCCGGGAGCTGTAAAGTTGTTTTCCCGTCCACTGTAACCTTCCCGTTTATCGCGGGGTGAGCTTTTAGACTCAGATGGGCCCCTTCAGTCAGTAATTGTCTCTCTCTGACCACTTCCACATACTTCGACTCATGCATTATGAATCTACTGAGGCCCCCTAACTAGGAAACTCTAGACAGGGCTGCGGCAGGAGGTCCAGGACACACAAAACACTTCAGTCATGTTTGACCAATCAACAGGACAGAAAGCTCAGCAGGGGTTGAGCCGGTCTTTCAAGCATAGCCTTCTGCTTCGTGACAATTCAAGTTGTACGGTTGTCATTTTGTAAAGTTGTACTGATTTGATGACAAATTATTTCTTTATTGTGCATTTATTTCAATATTCATCTGACTGGAGTTATTGAAGTGAGAATAATATGTAAAATGCTTACAAAATTGTATTTACTTGCAAATGCATTTTAGTATGTATTAAAGAAGCCTATATATGGCTAGAAACATGAGAATCATCCCCCTTCCCTGTCAGATTCCACAAGCTACAACCAATGCGTTTGCTCTGCAGGACCTCATAGTGGACCAGACCATAGAGAAGGTGTCCTTCTGTGCGCCCGACCGTAATTACGACAAGGCTTTCTCTTACATCTGCCGTGACGGGACGACCCGCCGATGGATGTGCCACTGCTTCATGGCCCTGAAAGACTCGGTGAGCACTAATCTCTAGGCCTCAGATTAACAAACGGATTATAGCAACAGGAATTACTGCTTAGAGGCTGCTCTCTGCACTTGAGTAAGATAGACACTTGTGTAAAAATATTGAAAACTGAAATCAGAATTACATGTAATGATGTCATGAAAGTTTATTTGTCAATGCCTCAAATTCACACAAGTTAAATTAGTCAGATTTGAATACTTTTCTTTGACTTTTCAACAGTATTAACTTTAAAGTAGATACTCAGAGAATTGACCGTTTTAAATTAATAAAATCTAAGCTAGTGGCTTTTTTTCTCATGTTATGTATGATGTAATTAGGTGTCATCTATACATGTTGTGGTCATAGTTTCCAACACCACATGGACACTTCCATGAACCTTAAGGCCTCTACACACTGATCCAAATTGAGATTTGCATGAATCTTGCATGAGTGATGCCTTCTCAGTAAGCTGCTCTTCATATGGGTTGAGGAAATATTGATGCATTGACGCTCCCTGCCTGAAGATGGCATTTGAAGTCCACTCCACATAGCGAAACCGGAAAGAAGATGACGGTAGAGAAGAAATCAGAGAACACATCTAAACAAATCATGGAAGTTTATACTGTTGGTACCACATGAAATTGGGGTATGAGCGCCACCAAGTGGCTCTTTTACATCCTACTCACGTCATCAAAAGAACCAACTTTCATTGGTCGTCCTCCATTGCAAAAAAAGGATCCGATATTTCAATCGCCTGGAGACATACTCTCCTTAGCAGTACAGAAATAATCACAAAATGGGAAAAACAAAGCTTGTACCATAAAAGAACGAAAATGCAAAAAATGTTGAGCTTAGCTGCTGTGAGAGGAAGAAAGAAGGCTTTACTAGCTGCAAACTTGTTCTGTCAAGACCATTTTTTTACTCATGTGGATAATTTTGCTCTTTTTTATGTCAACTGAATGGCTCATATTCTTTCTCTACCATGCCAATATAAAAGTAAATATGTTTCTTTTAGCTCTGAACCCCTGGACTCTGCCTCTAAACGACTTTGATGAGTTTTGTGAATCGCTGCATGCTGTGACTGCTGGAGGATTAGTTAATCCTTATCAAAAACTTGATAAAATGAGTTTTATTAAAGTGTATTGTATTAATTTAACGCAGAAACAACCATAGGGTAGTGGTACATTATGTTTTGTAGCTTTCTAGCTCCATTTCAGTCCCCTATTTTTTAAAGTGATTGACATCATTTCTATCCACCATAAATCTCATTCCAGTTTTAGCCCCTTTTTACAAAAGAACCTCTTCCTATAGCTTGTGAGTCATGGGAAATTATATTATAGTGTTATTCTACTAAGTTTCAATGTCATGATCGCCATTGCTCCAGCTAGTTGGTGTTTATCACATCTAAATATTGCTCCTCAGGTAACTCACATAGGATGCTATGAAACTATTTACGCTTAAGTACTTCAGGCCTTTATTTTGTGTACTCCTCAAAAGGGCTGGGAATTGTGACCAATTCAGCAATTCGGTTCAAATCTTATTTTTATGGTTTCTAATCAATTTGATTAGCTATAAATATTTCATTTAAAATGTTACAATTGCAGACATTGGATCCATATTTTTGTATAAATGCTGGTAACTGAAACTCTCTTACTTAAGTTTATTACTGAAAACATATTAATAATACGATCGATATTGTTGCGTATAATATATTTTCCAGCCGTACTCCGTACTAATGATCTGGTCATTTCCCTGATACTTTAAATCTATAAATCGCTTTGCTGTTTTCTTATTCATTGACTTGAGAGCTTCTTTCAGGCACTCTCAGACTAACATGAAACAAGACACAAGGTAGACACAGAATGCCCTGATGCCAGAACAGAAGTGACAGAATACAAGAATGCCATGCTCAGAAGAGAAGTGACAGAAACCTGACATCAGTAGCGAAAGACTGAGCTAAAGACACTGGTGTTGTACTGTCAGGGTTCTGGCACTGTGGGGAACACACGTGACAAATGGCAGGCCCTTATAACATGTAAGGCTTGCTTCAGTAGATGATGTACATGACACAACTGCATCTGTGGGAACTATGTGTATAGCATTTGTCATATGTGTTGACACACGTACAATTTAATTCTCGGCTCAGTTCGAACTGGTTACTTGTATTTCTTGGTTAACAAGGAAACGTTAGTTTAGTTAGAGAATACTACACGTATTTACAAGTTTTTATACGTACTATAGTATGTAGTTGTGTAAATGTATGTATTTGTAACAGAAAGTTTCACAATTACATATTTTAAATGTCTATATGAATGTCGAACATTGTGTCTGCATCTTTACCATCAGCATTGTTCGTATAACTCCATCATCCATCAAAAACTATTAGTACTAAGATCATATTGGATTATTGATTGATGGCGAGTTTAACCTTCCTTGCTGATCCTCCTCCCCAGGGCGAGCGTCTGAGTCACGCGGTGGGCTGTGCTTTCGCCGCCTGCTTAGAGCGCAAGCAGCGTCGAGAGAAAGAATGTGGCGTCACAGCTTCTTTTGATGCCAGCCGCACTTCCTTTGTGAGGGAAGGTTCCTTCCGCATCTCCAATAGCACCGGGCAGCAGAGTGACCGTGAAGACATCATGAAGCAGCTCCAGGACAAGCGGAAAGGTCAGTCCTACTCCAGGCTAAACAGTTCTGTCTTCCTGTGAAAAAAACACCACTCTGATTGGTCGGTTTGCCTCTCTATAGACTCTGGAGGCATTACAGTAATGCCACCCGGAAGCGGGTCACCTCCAGAAGGGACAGGATCACCGGGAGAGAGAGGGGAGCCAGGTGGGCCTCATGCCATCCCCCGACGACATGCGCCCATAGAGCAGCTGGTGCGGCAAGGCTCTTTTCGGGGCTTTCCTCAACTGAGCCAGAAGAATTCACCCTTCAAGCGACAGCTCTCACTACGGCTCAATGATCTCCCGTCAACCCTGCAGCGCAAGACTGACTTTCAGAGCAAGAACCCAGGTCTGATCCAATCAAGATCCTATAAAAAAAACAAACAAACATCTATTTATGGTAAATTTATGTCACAATTCAACTGTGTGCTGCACCCAGTGAGTAGGGACAACTTCATCAAGGATTTATTATACTTTTTTCTTTTGGAGCACCCTAAATATGATGTCAGTTTTGAGCTTCTTTGTTTTCTCTCAGTTCCAGAGATGGATGTGTCAGTGGCAGGAGAGGCGGACAGCATTAATGCCCTCTGCAGCCAAATAAACAGCTCTTTTACCAAACCATCTGAGGATCTATGTACCAAAACCATCAACCACTGCTTACCAGACAGCAGTGCTCCCCCTGCCCTCCCTCCTCCTCCTGCACCCCCACAAGGTACTGCATCACACCAACCAAGATGTCATTGAGGCTGCACTTAGTCTTTGATGATGTTTGAAGGTGTCATATTATGCCCTTTTTAAAGCATTTATAATAAATATTTAAGCCCTCTATACTATCACTGCACCATTAGTAACTTTTTTAAACGCAATATTAATCGTAAAATATGTCTAAATCAACTCATGTTTAGAATCACTTCTAGATTTGCATTTCTACATTTTGTTTTCCACATTTATGTTTTTATTTGATTACAACTCAAATAATTCCTTGAATCTTAAATAATTGCAGTATTTTTTTTTAAATGTCAATTGTTTTAATAACTTTTTTTCTGAAACTTTATGATACTTTTGTGTGATACTTGCAATCAGTATTAATTTAAATAAAACTTTTTTAAAGGTCGACCAAACATTTACATGTTTAGTGTTTATTGATAGGGTGGCATGATGGCACAGTAAATAGCACTGTGGCCTTCCAGTTAGAAGGTTGTCGGTTTGAGGCTCGCCGGTGACCTTCCTGGAAGGAGTTTGTATGTTTTCCCTGTGCTCGCATGGGATATCTTGGGGTACTCCGGTTTCCCCTACAATTCCAAAAACATGTAGTTAGGTTAATTGAATGATCTAAATTCCTCTTAGGTGTGATTGTGTGCCCTGTGATGTCCAGCGTGTACCAATGAAAGGAAATATTAAGCAGGTTAGAAGATGAATGAATGTATGTTTATTGACAACGCTGAATGTTAATTTTGTCATTGAAAAAAAAAAACTCTACATATGAGCACTATATGGCTAAGGTTTATACACAAACTTTGGTTTTGGCTAGTAAACATTTACGAGTATTTTAAAAAATGTTCCCAGTGACATAAACCAACCACCATGATATTCACAACTTGAGATTTATATATGCAAAACTGGTTTCTGTGGTAGACAGTCTGGTTGCTATGGAGAGGTCAGTGAGAGAATACAATGTACATTTTGTCAACATAAGTGATTAAGTGATTTAGATCAACCCCCATGTCCCAAATCTGAGCTATAGTTTTGCCAAATTAGTTGCTAGGATAAACAATCTGGTTGCTATGTAGGAGTCAGTGACAATATAATGTTGCCTTTGTCACTATTATTTATTTAAACCAACCACCATGTCTCTATTATTTACCAAAGCTACGACATAGTTTGGTAAATTGGTTTGCTTCATTGCAAGGCAGCTTTAATGTTAGAAAATGTTAGAAATTATGTTGAAAAATGTTAATTGTGACAAGGATTAACAAGCATCCATTTCTTTAGCATGAATCATCTTAAAGATTTCCTTGTTAAGTTTCAATGGTCATTATGTCTCAATCTTAAACGGATGAATAGTTTTAAAAATGCTAAAACATTATTTATTATCTTTGGGGGATATGGAAATTAAATTATAGTGTTCCTTTGAAGTGAGATCAAATGAAGAAAAACACATTGTTGAGAGTAGAGGACCATTTAAGAATACTTGTACAATAATTGTGATGATAATAATGTAAAATTACATTTTTCTATACACCACAATCATATACGCATTTTTTAAATATCATGTTCAACAAAGAATCAGTTTGTTATTTCAGTTTAAATAAACAGTTCAAAAAAATCTGCACTCTGTAACGGATTACATAATTCTCTGTTCCACAGTTACCACCAACACCTGGGTTCAAATTCAGCCTCCAGTTCAGTCTCCTCCACCTATTCCTCAAGCCGGACACAGACGAACCCCATCTGAAGCAGAGCGATGGTTGGAGGAAGTGGCTAAATCTGTAAAAGTCCAGCAGCAAACCCCTCCCCCTTTACCACCACCACCCACTCAGCAGCCTCCACCCATTCCCACCATGCAAATAGCACCCGGATCTCTGCCCACATCCATGCAGCCCTTCCCCCTAGCCTTCGATGTCAATCCAGCTCCTGTGGGCATGTTCGCCCAACAGCCTCTCCAGCCATCATTTGTACCCATGCAGCCGTACATGCCCACTATCGCCAATAGCATGACCTACCCCAATGCTAGCGTCCCCGTGGTAGGAATCACACCATCACAGATGGTGGCTAATGTTTTCTGCAGTGCAACTGGAGCAGGAGGTGGAGGAGCAATTGGGGTTGGGTTGGGGCCTAAGACGGGTACGATTGGCGGTAACCAAAATGCAGCTTTCCCTACCTTGCCTGGAGGCTTCCCAAACACCACTTTCATCTCCCCAAATCCAACCGCCAATGGTCTCCCACAAAACTCCTTTCCATCAACCAACACAAGCACCAATGTAACGCAGAATGGCAGTGCCATCAAAGTTGGCATGAATTGGCCAATGGATAGCCTAAACCCCAATCCCACTTTCCAAGAAGCTGAGCATTTTGAGGCAAAGTGGGCTGCATTGGAGACTAAATCGCAACCCAAGGCACAAAACCCTTTTTCCAATGACATTTCTAAGACTTTTGAGATTGAACTTTAACTCTATGGAAATTTCATACCCCATTCACCTTCCATTTACTGTCTTTTGAAGGGTTTCAGTTGGAGGGCATTAATTGTTGTAGGAGATAACCGAAGATTGTCATACGGGGAATCAGATAAGGATTTTGGAGAAACATGTCAGAACATGTTCGGCACTTACAGGACAGTTTACAAGAGAAACCTGATAGTGATCCTTGCTTAGAAGGAAACCCATATTAAGGGATGGTCGAAATCTATTTATTGTTTTTGTTTTGATCGTTATTTTTAAAATGATTACATTTTTCTTGATTTTTCAGTATTTATTGTGATTGAACCGGATGATAAGTATAGATGGATTAAATGGCTTAAAATGTAATCACCAAAAATGGAAAATCGCAGAAGCTGCAGTATGTTTAAGAATAAGCGTTTATTTACCAATGTAAATAGCAGGATTTTGGTTACTTTTATTTATTGGTTCTGAAGGAATCGTTGAAGCTTTTACTACCGAATCCCATAAGAGTTCCAGAAACAGGTACATTCCAACTTTGATCAAAATGATATTAATGCAATAGAAACTAATCTGAAATCCCAATGAAGTGACCTGAGACTTTGGAGTTTAAAGATTTCTAAGGATTTTATTTTTTATAGTCAATCTTCTCATTTAAATGTGCAAGTTTACCTTTACAAACATAAAGTGTACTTCAGTTTTTTTTATGCAAATATTCTATCCATGCAAATATGAATTCCTGCTTTGAACATGTTACTTTTATTATTTTATATTTTTCACGTGATAACGCTGATTCTTTTTCTTTGATACTATGTATAGACTAAACAATGCATGTTTTATCACCCATAGGTTTCCATATATCTGGGTGGAGTCAGCCATTTGCTTATTTGAGACACACCACTACCAGAAAAACAACATGGTCTAAATGTGGGAAAGTTCAGTGTACCAAATTCTGTCCACTTATTGATGGTCTTTTGCTGTCCCCCAAGTTGCCAGTCATTATGCATAATTTTAAAATGTAATATAAAATAACAATCACAACTCTAAACATGTTTTTTACTTAAAAGTTGTGGACTTACACTGTCTATGGGGTCGACTTTTGTAAAAAATTGTAGTTTCAGTCTCTTTCAATGGAAAAAAATGCAGCGGGTAATAGTTTTTTAATATATAGCAAACTTTTATCCAAATTTGGTTGATTCTGTGGTCAGTTCAAACATGTTTACTATGTTTTATGTGTTACCACTATTCACTGTACTCTACTAAAATCATTGTTTTGACCTACTGCCTCGTTCTGCCTGCCACATTATAAATATGCCTAGGTTGTGAGAGCTTGTTGGTACCCAAAATTGGTAATGGTATATTACAAGGTGTTTTAAATTTTTTTTAACCAAGTTTTGTTCACAAAGGAATGGATTTCACTGCAAAGATTGGCAGATAGATAAAAGATTTTTAGCTCAGGTAAAACATATATTAAAGATTAAACACCTACGAAGAAATGTTGGCATCTTTGGTCATGGCTGGATCTTAGTTTAACGGATTGACCAACTTAAACAACCTTCAAAGCAAGATAGTTTGCATTGTTTTCTAAATAAAATAAAATTAACCCCTTTGCCAAGGCATGTAGGATCTGGTATTAAACTGTTTTTTTTTTTACCAGTTAAAATAAAAATAAGCAGCTGTGATTGGCTAATCTTTCATATGGGGGAGGAGCTTTGCGATTGGTCATTTGGAAACTCACAGTTTTGAACCACAATAAAAGAACGTAAGGCATAAATACAAACACACACATTTGAGCACTTACTAACGTTTTGGAAAGGAAAAGCACAAAAGGACTGAGAGACGAATCATTCTCTTGTTTTTTACCTTCACCATTGCAAATTGAAGGCAGCAAAAAACTGAAGTATACTTTAGGTTTAGCATGTTTTAATACATAGTTTGAGATGGAGATTATAGTAGTAAAGCGGTAACAATGGAACAAACTCTTAAAGGGGAGGAGTCAATTTAGTCTCGCTTAAGCATGCGTAACCTAAATCACATCACAGGATGTAAAACTTTGAGTATGAATAATGCTCTTGGCTTTCATTTCCTCCTAACTACCTTTGTTTCAGAAAGGGTGCAGTTGGCATCCATTGCAAACGAAAGAAACACAAATTCACAGATTTCCCTTTTTTATTGCTTTGGGAGAATTATTTCAGAATTATCTTCTGAAAATGTCCTGCCGGTTGTGTTCATAAGATATGAAATGAACCGTGTGGAGCGTGTGGCCTGCAAGCGTCAGGTCTAGATGGCCAAAGTCTGACTGTATACTGTGCTCAATGAATTGAACAAGACTGGCACAAGGTTTTTGACTTCAGCTTTTTGACCAGAATGTGTTAGGAATTGACTTCCTGGTTTTCTTATCAGGTGTGTATTACAGGGTCAAGCAGGTCTATGGTGGCACAATGATTCTTTCTTCTTACCTTAAAGCAATGCATTTTGGTCAGCAGATTTATGATGTACGCTGTTAAAGGGTTTCTTCTTCTGGCTCATCCTTGTCTTTTAACCCAGTCTGCTCCCATTGACAAAACCATGGAATTAAATTACCTCATGAAAATGATTGTAAACATTAGTGTAGTGATGACAAACCGGTGGAATTTATTTTTAATCTTTATTTACAGATTTTTGTATTTAAACCTGCATATTTCTATTGTAATTATGCTGTATAAAAGATAAATAAATAATATAATATACAAAGTGGTATTTTTGTGGTCAATTATTCATGCAGTTTGTGTATCGTTTGAGGGCAAATTAACAATAATAGGAAGCATTCTCTGGTATTTAACTCTATCTGGCTGGATACATATGTCTAATGCAGGGGTGCTCACACTTTTTCAGCTTGCGAGCTATTTTAAAATGACCAAGTCAAAGTGATCTACCCGCATTTGATGACTTACACTGAATTTATTCATTAGAACAGTTGTGTGTGACCTGAATTTGATGGTAATAGAGTGATTTTTATGGGAGCAATTGAGCTTTGATCCAAATAATCAAGAATAAAAATGATGCTCTAATAAATATTTCAATATTTATTGAAACTGAGTCGTGCAGTACAATATACAGGTGAGGAGTGGCGTGATTTTGGTTGTAAAAGAGCAATTTAGAATGAAGTTATTAATCATATTCTGGGTAAAACATATTTTGGATCTGGTAATTTGCAGACGGTCCCTAAGCAATTCCATGTCAGCGGGTTGCTCATAGACGGTAATGTGTTTCTGCGAATGCCGAGGGAAACTTGTTTTGATAAAAAACATTTTGTAGTTTGTCCGCTACATAACACAGATTAAAATTAGGTATTATTTGTTTACTAAGAACATTCTGGTCTCAAGCTTTTGAGCAGAGAAAACCGAATCTGTGAATCTGCAGCTAACTTTACTGAACTACTGTAGCTAATGTTGTAGGGTTAGGGTGGCCAAGGTGGTTGTGAGATTTCCCAGCTTGAAATATTGCTCCTATCTGGACCAGATAAAATATCTGTGCTCAGTTTGTTCATAGAGAGATGGAGAACTTTCATGAGAAGCAACTATAGCACATGTTGGAGAACTGGAGATCATAAATGTGTCATAAATGGGTTCATTTGAAATTATGTACACTTGTAAACTTTAATTGGAAGTTAACTGTGGTTCTGATGACCCAAAACAATTTTTTGTGTGTTTATGATGCCTCTTATAAAAAAAGTAAAGACTTTACAGTTTTTCTCGATTGCTTAAACACATTTCTTGAAACTATGCCTCGTATTCTCAAAACAGTAAACACAAATCCATAACGTCTCACCCAATTTCTTAAACATCCTATTTTCGGGTCAAAATGAAGCTGTACACTCAAAACCATTCACTCTTGCTGAAAAATCAAAATTTGCGTTCAGACATCACACACAAGGCCTCAAAAACACTCACACTACAACATAGTCTTACACATTGGTGCAATAAATTAAAAACAATTTTTCCAAAACGGGCAAGTTATGTTGCTTGTGGTTCTTCCCCTCAAAAACAATTTCACATGATGAACAAAAAAGACAAAACCAATGTACACTGGCAATGTTTTATTCATGTACTATACAGTACAACACATACACAAACATTATTCCACCTCAGCATCCTGTCTTTGGACTGGGTCAGGCCAGAGAATCAGAGAAAATGAGTTCAGCACTCAAAAGTTACTGTACAGAGCAGTCTTACTGCAAGAACATCTACCTGTTTTCCTCCCTGAAGGTTCTGATGATGGAGGCAACAGTGAAGCGACTCAAATTTGGCTGTACTCGTGGCCCAGCCTCCCTCATAGTCATACCATGGACAAGAACATGGTCAACTATAGTGACTCGAATTTCATCCGAGACTGCTTGTCTCCTTGCCCTTGCTCTTCCCCTTCCTTGTTGTCGACCTCCACCTCTGTCTCCTTCTCCTTCACCATGTCCTCCTCCTCTCCTTCCTTCTTCACTACGTCCTCTACCCCTTCTTCATCCTCCTCCTCCTCCACCACTTCCTCCTTCTCTCCCTCCTTCTTCACCACGTTCTCTACCTCTACCTCTACTTCTTCCTCCTCTTCCTCCACTCTGGTGTCCCTGACCTCTTCCCTTACGTCTCTTTGGATCCATTGTTTCAAACCTGAATAAGTTGACTTTTGCCCCTTTTATCTATCCATCAAATGTTCTGATTGGTGTGTGATAAATTTTGACTCCTAGTGTTTCCACTTGGTTAATTGTGTGCTAATTGAGCTCAAGCTGTGCTGTGTTAAGTTAACATTATTGAATGCTAGTGCTTTCTAAATGACCACATGGTGTAAGCACTGAGAAATGTAGGGATTTGTGTGTAGAGTTTTGCAGTAACAGTTCACCAAATATAACTCATGTGTCAAAGCAGGGAATAGTGTTTATAGTTTAGGGAAATGGGTGTTCGTTTTCAAAAAAGGCGTAATAGTTTTGAAATTTTAGTTCAAAAGACTGGTTATAGTGTTTTAGCAATTGAGAAAAACTGTAATTGACATTTCATTATTTTTGTCTCTTGATGCCATGAGTCAAACTCTGGTGCTTTTGAGCTCGAAAATGAACTTGCGGCTTTGGTCTTAACTCAGACCCAAAGTGGACTTGGATTCAGCACATTAATTAAAAGTCGAACATTTATAATTTATGCAAACCTCAAATATTGTATTTTAATACAGTATAATTCGTGTTGAGAATACACCAGTGACTCTTCTCAGACTCTAGTGAGAGTTTACGCCTCATAAAACTTGCTTAAATTCAGCGGCTCATTTCGAATGAGAATAAAAACTCCTAAATGCACCTATATCTCATCCCAGAATGCTTGAAAGAACAGCATGGAGTGGAGACTCTGTAGAGTCTCTGTAGAGAGTAATGGAACAGTGCACAATCAGTTGCTGTGGAAACACACACTAAACAGACATTAATAAACAGAGCAAAAGAAGCATGGCAAGCAAAGAAACCCTGCACTGCAGATATAAATCACACCTCCACAGAGAGCGCTCACAGTTCTACATTCATCCAGTCTGTTTTATTCTGCACAGAAGGGCTTTGATTTACAGTTATTTTGTGATTTATCGGATGCACTAATCCTACCAGAAAAGGAAGATCTGAGTTGCCCATTATGTAAATGGGAAGTTTACTTTATTAACCCTTTCAGCCCTGAATTATCTTTCAAGTTGGAGGAAAATAAACTAAAAGACTTTTATTACACAAAAACATTTTTAATTTGTATTATTGCCAATTTCTGTGAGCAGCATTACCTCAACAATATTTTCTTCCAACAACATACCAACATGAAACTAAACAATACAAACACGCCTGGTTGCTATAACTTTTATACCAAATGTAAAATGCAAACAAATCGATAAATGTGAATAAATATGCATGTTTAATTTGAGTGCACAGCTTTCTTAAAATATGGCTAGATGATGAATGTCTGATTCCCTAAAGCAAGTGCTATACCTTGTGATAGATACAGCTTCTAAAGGGGTTAAAGATTTTCTAAAAATTCATTTAAATCTCAATTCTGAGAAATTTAATTCATGAAGAAAAAATATCTAATAATCCCTTAAAAATGGTCACCAGAAACTTTTTTCTCAAGTCGTTCATTTGCTTTTTTTTTTAACCCTAACCCGAGTCACCGCTGATCCCACCCCCTAGATGTAAATATTTGTTTTAAGTCCGAGCACTGAAAGCCTAGCCAGTGCAGCTCCAGTTCAGTTAAGAGTGTGTGAAATTGGGAATAAAGTTTTACAGAATAAGGTGTTTCAGAATAGAGTTAATTCTAAAACTCAAGGTAAAAAAGACGAATGTGCAAGAATGGACAAAAACACACTTCATCCATGTGAGCTACAGTCAAGATGGGTCTGATTGCAGCCTGTAGAAAAGGGAGGGGCCCCAGGTGATGTGTAACTGGAAATAGTCCGCCTCAGACAGAACCACGTGTGATTTTGCAATGAGATGTTGACAAGATCATAGTTCTTGTGACCCTGACCCAATCCCAAGACAGAATCATGTGAGAAAAGCAAGCCTGCTTATTGAAATCTTTGTTTTTGACAACTTCCAGATACATCATTAAAACATTTTTGAGTCATGTTTTAGGTTCTGTTGAGATCTCGTGTTAATCTGTGTGATTTTGAGAGCTTCAAGTTAAGCAGGGACTTGAACAAATTCGCATCTGCCCCTTTTCTGCAGGCTGCAACCAGCAATATACTCTAGCTGCAATACCGGAGCTGAACATTTGAGCACTGCATATAGGCAATCAGATTCATATCTATGGGTGGAGTTGGGGGTGTGGGGTAAGTGTTAGATATTTAAACACCAGAGGATGCTGTGTTGAAGCTCTAAGAGTCTAACTGTGCGGTGCCTAGCTGTTGAGATCCAGCATTGCAGCTGGATGCTACTCACAATCAGAGACATTTCTCTTCAGAAACCAATTGGGTTCCCCATACTTTTCCACCGGATACGTTAAAGGAAATGACTGAAGCTGCAGTACACCAACTGACCACTTGAGGTTGGTGTCAAAAGACAGCACATTCATACTAACTCCCATGTTAAAATATTCAACGCCTGTGGTGTAGTGGACTGTGACCCAGACACAAACAAAATGTGTTCCTCTGCATCGTCTCTCTCATTTCATTTCCTGTTTCACCGCACTGTGCTATCAAAGCATTGGCCAGCAAAAATATATTTAAAAATTGCTCAAGTCAACAGCAGAAAAAGAAGATAATTATTGCAGTATCTTTGCCACCTCCATCTCCTGCCCCTGAGCACACTTTTCCTAATTTTAATCACTTAGTGCTGATGCACTTCCATTACTGCCTATGCGGTTTAAAAAGCTCCGTGTAATGAAGGAGTGCATACCAGTGGCTATCGATAAAAGAAAGAAGTACGAAGTACTCAGAAAATCAGTCTATATTGAATGAACAATTTTAATTTTGTAAAAAAAAAAAAAAAAGCTAAATTAATTTTGAAATGTAATCTTTTTGGTGGTGTGTTGATTCAGCGAAACCCGAGAAATGTCACAAAGGAAAGATCTTGCATGAAACGAATTCTGCCAATCGACAGTAAGTGTGTGCTGCTTCCCCCTGCTGGTGAAATGCAGCTACTGCACCTCGATGCTTGAACCGCTATGATGTGGTTAAGAAAGAGAAAATTAGAGTACACTTTTAACAATTACAGTAAAGCAATATTTCATACAGATATATTTATTGCACCAATACTGATATATAAAAGATTTAAAAGCACAAAAGTTTAAACACTTGTTCCCTTATTTTTATAAATGTTGGTTCATGTGATTTTATGCTTCTAATTAAAAAGCTTCCTCAAAGATTTGTCTAGGAGCACATACAGTATTTGGTCTCATTTTTATGAAAATAACTTAAACTCATAAAGTAAACAATCTTAACCATATTCTACATTCTCTGATCAATTAACAAGCTTTAAATGTTGATTCATATTTAGGACAATTTGGCTAAAATGGTTTTAAATCACTAATATAATTGGATACATTTTTTTAATATTTGTTACTGCTATTTTCACCTAGATTGTAACCATTGTTACATTACAGGACAACTTAAAAAGTATATTTAAGTATAAAATAAGTATAAGTGCATTAAAGTAAACAAAGTATTTTTGTATATCAATGGTTTTAAATACATTAAAACGTAGAAACATGTCTGGAACTTGTACTCTAAAATAGATTAAAATAATTCGAACCGAAAACGGAAAAGAGTAGGAGTCAAAGTCAAAAAACATTAAAAAATCTACTTGTAGTTGAAAATACTGCAAAGCAAAGAGTTTATCAATGAGATTAAGAAATTTGTCATATTTCAGATCACTAAACAGAGTGCATTAATATGCCTAATTCAGATACAAATGTGTTAGATGTTGGCATATGACAGAGGCTGTCATGTATACAGTCATTTTTGAATGACTATTTGGAAGATTATTCCCAAACATTTCTTTGACCTTTTTCAAAACGTGTCAAGCAGATGTCAGCTAAAAGAGGGGGTTTAACGCCACCAAGAACCTTGGAACTTTATTTTTATATGAATTTTATTTTATTTTTATTTGCATATGAACATTTTAATTGCATGCATAAAACAGTGTACAAATCTAAATGTAAAACTCTGGACTGGATTGTAAACTGCTGGCTAGCATCAGTTCTGGATAAAAGTGTAACTGCTGGAAATGGAAAATGCTTACAGAATGCTTGGAAACCAAACATACATTTTTGTACATCAAACATTTATTTTCCCAATTTAGTCATTTTATTATTCTAAATGGTCATAAGATAATTTGATGTTTTAAACTTCCATTTTTGATCTAATCCCTGAAACCTAGAGGCGATAACTTGCCCTATTCTACCATGACGCTAATAACCCAAGCTCTCAAGCACTCATATCACCAGGGCCGGGCGTGTGTCTGGCTGATGTTTACAATGATCCCAGTCCGAGGACTGGCTTCAAAATGATCAAAACCTTGAGACAGCTTCCTGTGACTGAGAAGAAGCAGCTTGTTTTCCAGACACTAATCTCATAAATAAAGGAAATGTGCACACAGCCTCCACCGTTTCAATCAGATTCATCTATTCCAGGCCCTCCAGCAGGAAATCTAAACTCGTACCTCTAGTTGACCTGTATTTGGCCCGAGCGCCGGAGGCTGTTAAAAAAAAAAGATTTTTGAGTCAAATCAAACCATAGATGCAGCATTGCCAAATGCAGGCAAAGATATTTTTATTAAAAACAACAACAACATTATTTTGGTAAATCTCTTTATATATGTCTACAATATGTTTTCCAGATATAAAAGTACAGTATAAAGGAACTTGGAAACTCCACATAGCTTCAATAAAGTGCCTTTTACAAGTCATCCAGAGAGCTGTGCACAGCTAAACAACGCTGCTGTTTAATGTAAATTTGCATTAATATCTAACAAATTATAAAGTCATTTATATATGCAACTAGTGGTTCAGATCCATCAGGCACTGGTGAATCATTGCTTCCCATCCGTTTGCATCCTCTGTATTAAGTTTTATGGCTCACAGCTAAAGCAGAGCATTAGGGTAAAGATTAAAGTGCAATATATACAATAAGCTGAAAGTGATGGACTGCAGTGCTTGAGCTTGAATGAGAATCTGAGGCATTGTCTACTTCTGCCGTTTTGTTTTCATGACAAAACACACCAGTAGAAAGTAGAGGTACAGTCGGGCGAATGGGTATTTGATATGCTGCCGATAAATATTCCGCCTTACGAAGAATGGAGACACATTTTTCAATTATCTTAGGAACACCTCATCCACAAGACTGAATTGAATAAAGGGGAAATAAAGGGTCACATTGTATAATTTATGAATAATTTATTTCCATTGTATGCATTTCATCACTAACTAACCAAAACAACCAATACTCCATTCCACACTCAATACCTGGATTTTTTCATCAGTCAAACTTCCTGTACAGAAGACAACTGTCCACACATTCAATCCCTCTAAACTCTCCACTGTGGTCAAGACCAAAAAGCTGTATAAGGACACCAGGGACAAAACTGTAGACCTGCACCAATTTTGGATGGATTACAGGGCAATAGGCAAACAGCTTGGTGAAACATAAATATCTGCTGGTGCCAGAAGATTACCAACTGAGGATCTTCTCCCATGGAGCATCAAAGCCTAGAACAACATAGAACCCAAAAAGACCAATGGTTACCACAAGAAACCTAGCCTGACCAAAGATTGCCAAACACCACCTCGATCCAGAGATGATGCACAAAAGTCTAAAATTTAGGAAGTTTAGAATTTGGTTGAGGCACCAAAACTTTTACTCAAAACCCCTACTCCCCATATTTTGCGAGGAAGTAAGGTGATGCAACTTCAAAAACACCTTCTGAACGGAAGCACAGGGATGAAAACATCATGCTTTGGCGGTGCTTTGGAAGGGACAATAAAACTAACCTCCTTAGCTAAAAAAAAACAAAAAAACTCCCCAAAACACTGTGGCTGGGTTTTCCCAACGATGACCCCAAACTCAGTCAGGGGAACTCAGGAGCGCTCTTTAAGGAGGTCCTTAGACCTGAATCCATGGAGGAGTGGTCCGAAATCCAAGCTGTGGAAGCAGTAGCTAAGAATTACAGGAAGCATCACATTTCTATGATTGGTTCTGTAAAAAATATTATCAATCTATCAAATACTTATGTTGTGCTATAACGTATAACACTTTTTTAAAAATCATGATAAATCATGAAAATCATCTTTTTGTAAAATGTAAATTCATTTTCTCACAGTTGAGGTGTAGCTACAACTGATCTCTCCATTCTTTACGGGAAACCCAATGAAGTCAGCAGTGTATCAAATTGCTCATTTACCCCGAATGCTCAAGTTCACATATTCCAATGGTCTCTGCAGCTCTGACTCACCGTCCACCAGTATATTATTTTATATTTGAGATGAAAATATAGTTTTAACAACATTTAAAACTAAAATGGTCAATTATTTCTGCTTCTAACAGTATAGGTTTACTCAAAAACATTGTGCAAAAATGTAGTAAAAGAAACCCAGTCATTTTCAGTGCCAGCACTAGAGATCTATTGAAATGAGTGCTTCCTAGCCTTGATTGTCATTTATAGTCCAAAACACATCTTAATGTTTTATTTTTTATACCTCAGAGTAAAATAAATTACTTAAGGTTTAGAATATTTTGTAATCATGTTGTATTATTTATAATTCTTTGTAATAATTGGAGACTATTAAGGCACTTTCTCCATTTGGAGACGCAATCTCCCTTTTTTTGGTGCAGGACACACTCTGTAAGCCTCCACTTCTACCTAGAGTCAAGGTGTTAGTTTTACAGTATATGAAACGTATGCGTATGAAGGTCACAGAGAGTCCCTTCGCTCTGCACACTGGTCACAGACTCGTACTGGGTGGTCCCAGCCACGAGACGGCACTGCTTTGCTCTTGTTGGAGCACAGGCCACACACTCCTTCACCACAGGCCCGGCAGTGGTGCTTGGGCATGCTGGAGGTGAAGATCTTCTCACAGCAGTGGCAATGGGTAATCTGGTGGTCCGGGACCCAGTAGTCTGGCCTCGCGACACCTTTTATAAAACCTGTAATAAAAAAAAAGATATTTAGTCTTTAATTAAAAAGTTATGAAGATTTACTGTTGAGTAAATATGCTCCAGATCAGACACTTGTATAATATATTTTTAAATATGAGTATCAAATGTCAAAAGATATCCAAGATGGACACCATGTGAGATATATTTATTGACCCATAATTCACAGTTTTTCTCAACTTCAGTTCAGCTATTTCAGTTGTATTTTATAATCAATGCTCAACAGAGGTTTCAATCTTAATTGTTTACTATAAAAACATAAGATTGTGTGTTTTTCTGTTTTCCATGACATGTTCAAACTTCACTTTTCATTCCCGGGGAACACTATAGGCATGCAAATTTCACAGCCCAGAAACACAAGTCTTGACAAAGTCATTTTGTATGACTGAATTCTGACCGGTTTATCTTCATGAGACACTAAAATGAGGTCACAATGTTAAATTCTTTTTTAACATCACCACCCGTTTAGTCTGGGTTCTGTCTAGAAAGACCTTATTTAACATATTTATTGACTCTTTAAGTTCAGTGTAGAAATACATATTTGTGTTTACATTTATTTTCTTTTCAAGGGAGATCTAAGAGAAACCATGTAAACACTTGCTAACATACATTCATCTTTTTACCCATTTGTCCCCTTCCAGGGTCATAGGGGTCTGCCGGCACACTTAGGGCGAGCGGCAGGGGTACACCATAGACAGTGCTTGCTAACAAGTTAAACAAATTTCACCAAACAGCACTCACAGAGTGGATAGTCGACAGCAGTGGAGACCATGTCTAGTGTGGACTGAGCTACTTCAGTCACTCTGCGAGCTACGAGAGTTCGGTGTTCAGTACTGGCCACTGCAAGAGAAAAGTGGTATTGGTTCAGCTCAACAAATGAATATTCAGGACTTTAAAAGCCATTTTAAGAAAATCATTAACATAAACATGAATGAATCACTCAGATAGGATGGACACCAAGACCAAAAATGCAGAAATAATTTTCATTTAAAAAAAAAAAACAATTCACAAAAAAACGATTTTCCAAAAGCACTATATTGAGCTATAAAAACCCGTTTTGACATTTTTATATATTCTTTATTTGATTTATAACGGACATTACATTTCTTAATTGAACTGATCTACAACTAAGCTCCGCTGTAACGGACCTGGAAGATCAACAGTCATGTTTCCATCCAAAGATGCAAATTAAATTTGCGCCTTAGAATACGTAGACAAAACGTACTACACACAGTCATGTTATCTTGGTTTTGGAGGCGGGTGACTGCTCTTTGGAAACCTAAGACAGTTCTTTGAGACACAACTCTCAAAGCAGACATGTAGCTCCACCTTGTTTTGGAAAGTGATTGAAAAAAAAAAAAACCACCACTAAGCCAAATAATATTTGTTATTGGGATTATAAAAAAAAAAAACAGATTAAATAAAAAAAAAACTCTATTAATCTCAATGAATTGCTATGGAATATACACTTATTCTTTTTAAGGACTGTGTGCCTACTAAGGAATGCTCAACTGTGATTGGCTGATCTCTCCTTTTGAGGTGGAGCTAAATGATGCGTCAGCTGGGCACATGTTTTTACATTTATATATTTTATTTAAACCCGTATTCGTTAATAAAATCTGAAAAAATAAGAGACAAATAAATAGAGTCAAATGTGTCTAAACACATGAAGCAACAGAAAACATGTAAAAAAAAAACTAACTCTAAAGAACATCAAACTGTATCTAGATTTATTTCTTTGTAATTGCGATGTTTAATCTTACACTCTCCAGCATGCTGTGGTCCTCCCTGGCGATAACATGTGTCACATACTCGTACAGGAGTGCCACCCCATCCTCTCTCAGGCACAGGCATACTGTGAGTGGAGCAGGCCTGGCAGAAACCCTGGCCACAGGCCCGACAGTGATGCTTCCTCTCTGCTTCTTCAAACTCTCTCTTACAGCCATGACATTCCTGAAAATGAAACATCATTTCCTTTTGTATGAACTGATATTCTTAAAATTCAACGTCTGTTCCTCGAACTAAAACAAAACACGGTGCATCATTAAACCAAAAAGAGCAAATCTGACTGAAGTGGTAAAACCAAATACGTGGACAACCATGTGGTAATGTTATGAGAACATTTCTTTGTTTTTTTCCTAAATACTTGCTTCAAATAAACGGCAAATCGCTGAGCTCCTAAAAAAACATTATCCCATTAAAACATTTTATTTGGGTTTCAGGTCCTTTTAATTAACACACTCTCTTCAGATAATTCCACTCACTATGATTTCAGTGTTAGGTTTCCAGTAGGGTGGAGCCACCTGGTCTGTAAGCCAAGCAGTGACTGCTTTGGTTGGCCCTGAGCTGTATTCTGTCACTGATTGGATTATGTAATTTACTCCATCCAAAACCCGCTGAGCAGCATTCTGATGGTCCGTCTGGAAGGCATCAGTCTACGTGCAAATACGCAAAAATAAAAGCAACCTTAGCCACAGTCTCCATCAGTGAAATGAAAAGCATTATTTGGACAGAACACAAACCCCTTGCCAGACGTGCTTAACTTCTGGTCGCACCACTCCACTCTCTGGATCCTGGTTGCCCATCCAGTACTGCCGACTCCGGTAGATAATCCCACAGCTACCACATTCTAAAACATAGCTGTAGAAGAAGAGCGTGTATAAGAGCATGACCGAGGAGGAAATTCAGCAACAGAAGCCTCTCACTCACCCTGACCATGCATACTTGGCCAGACCGAGCCAGGGGTTATCTGATGACGCAGATGTTTTGGGTATGACGATCACCTCCTTTCCGCCCTCATAACATCTCTGGATGGGGAACAGAAAGTGATTGAGCCCAGAGATGCTATTTAACCTCAATCTATGAAGGGGAATTCACTGTTATTCATTTCTGCTAGCTATTAACTGAGGAAATCAGTATTAATCATCTAATTGCTTTAACCCAAAGAACTAGTTTTAATCCTTAAACAATTCAGTCCAGAACTGCTTGAAAAATGAAATAAGATAAAATATATAATTATAAATATAACAAATGTTACAAGCTAGAAATCATGGGGAAAACATTAAAAAGAAACATTAATAAATCTATATTACAAATCACAACAAATCAACCAACCAACAATAAAAATAGAAAAAGCTACAAAAATAAGTCAAACAACTAACCAACAAAAATAGAAAAAAAAAAATACAAAAATAAGTCAAACGACTAACCAACAAAAAAAGGAAAAAAGCAACAAAAATAAGTCAAACAACTAACCAACAAAAATAGAAAAAACCCCACAAAAATAAGTCAAACGACTAACCAACAAAAATAGAAAAAAACCCACAAAAATAAGTCAAACGACTAACCAACAAAAAAAGGAAAAAAGCTACAAAAATACGTCAAACAACTAACCAACAAAAAAAGGAAAAAAGCAACAAAAATTAGTCAAACAACTGACCAACAAAAATAGAAAAAGCTAGAAAAATAAGTCAAACAACTAACCAGCAAAAATAGAAAAAAAAAATACAAAAATTAGTCAAACGGTAAAAAAGCTACAAAATAAAAATCAAACAACCAAAAAAAAAGAAAAATGCTACAAAAATAAAAACCAACCAACAAACCAACCAACCAACCAACCAACCAACCAACCAAAAAAGCTATTAAAAGAACAATCAACCAGCCAACAAAGAAAAAAGCTACAAACATAAACAACAAAAATAAAAATCAGCCAACTAACAAAAAAACTACAAAATTAAAATAAGAAAAACAAAAAAAAAAAAAATCAACCAACAAAAAAATTGCTACAAAACAAAACAAAAACAATACAGGGCAAAATATAGATAATTCTTAAAAAACTAAACTAATTATGAACGATCTTTACTAAAACCAAATAGAGAGCCGTTAATACCTTACAGATGAGAACCTTGTTGTTGAACTGGTGGGCATACTGGCATAACCCATCAGCCATGTGCGGGACCCCATCTTTCCGGTGATTCATACCATTCTTACAGCGAACACTAGAACCATTGGAATTTGGAGGTTAGTAATGATTTTCTGGTTGTTACGCAGGTCACAAACAAGCTAAATAACAAACAACTGACCCCAGTAAAGAACAATTTTCCTGTGACTCAACTTCAATTTTGCAGGCAGACCGAATAACTTTTTTCTAACTATGAAGCATCACATTATGATAGGGCTCATATGCTAATGTGGGTTTGATGTGTGAGAATGCAGCAAAGCATTTAGTTTGGTTTATGTAGTGTAACACTCTAACAGTAGCGACTTACTTGCAGCTGAGGCAGACCGAGGGGCAGGTGAAATATTCATCAGGAAAGAAGGAGCATATGCTGAGCTTGTCATCTGAAATCTCACCACAAAACCGGTCACTCAGGGCCTGAGAGTGAAGAGCAGTGAAGCAGTTTCACAGACATGTTCAGGGAATCATCGTGCTCATACAAACATGAAGACTCTGACTAACAAACACATTTCTGGAGCGTTAAGTCCTACCATGTGTCACTAGTTATACATTTTTGAATTCTACTATTCAATTACTGAAATATCCTGACTTGGTGTTGTGCTAACATTGATCAATATTCATTAGGGAAAAAAAGTAATTGATTACCGTCAATGGTTGAATTTATTGGGGGAATTCCAACACTGTACAAAGTGCACAAAAACTCAGTCAAGAGCCAACATTTGTTTTATGTCTTAGGCCCTTAGCAACAAACAAAACGGAGAAAATACAGATTTTTCTGTGGTGACGATTCTCTTCCAAAAATGGAGGTTGTTTTGAAGCATTTAGGGGTTGTTTGTGTGCATAATCTGATTCAACATGGCACAGAAAGTAGTGGATCATCCTGGGTTGTGGGTCAGTCCATCACAGGGCCACATTGATCAATCAAGTAGCCAAACATCTACACATCCATGATTTGGAAGTTGGTTGGAAACCAGTGTGCCTAGAAAAATCTACATTCACCAGTCGAACGAGAAACTTCATCATTGACAGGAACGTTACTGAACCAGTTTTCAACGCTCTAAAATTTATATATTTTCTTGTTTCAACAACAAAAGTGAAAAATTGATAGAGGAGCAGCAAACTCAATGTCAGATGAGAGTACCTGGAGGGCACTGAAAACAATGGCAGGTTGGCGGGGGGCCCGTTGGGAGGTGTTGTTCACCTGCTGATGAACAGTATGCAGCAGCTGAGAGTAGTCTGTGGGTGGGGCAATGGTTTGGGTCCCCACATACTGAACCGAGCTGAAGGCATCAGTATTCTGTCCCAGGTCATGGAAACGTTTCTGCAGCTGTGTATCTGCCTGGCCGAGCACAGAGCCTTCTGCAAAACACAGAGAGTCTCACACTCAAGATTTTGAGTTGGGCTTAATTGTAGGTAGATTCATGACATTTTTTTTCCAGTAATTCCGTTCGAAAGCAAAGTAGAATAATGTTTATATTAATTCCTGATATAAGTGTCTCAAACCACAAATTCAGTATCTCAAAAATGTGAATATTGTGAAAAACTATATCGAAAAGCTAATCAACTCCATTAACTCATAACACCTGCAAAGGCCTGTAAATGGTCTCTCAGTCTAGCTCTGTTGGCAACACAATCATGATGACGACTGCTGACTTGAGCAGTGCCAAAAAGATATAAATAACATTGCAAAAGAGGCAGGCTGTTCACTGAGCGCTGAGTCCAAACACACTAATAATACTTGAAGAAAATGAAAAGATGGTAGAAGGCAAAAGGTGAGGAGAGAGAAAGAAAGAGAGAGAGAGAGAGAGAGAGAGAGAGAGAAGGAGAGGATTGTGAAACAAAACTCATTCAAAAATGTGGGGATGATTTAAAAACACTACGAACAGACATAGGTTTTCAGCTGTCACTCTTGAACAAGAGACTGCAGCAGAAGAGTCTTCCTAACTTTGGACAAAAGATTGGACTGCTGTTGAGCGTGTTTTCTGTGAATTTACAGGCTTTCATAATATCTGAGCAGAGCCACAGACTGACCGACTCTATGCCACGCCGCATGCCGGCAGGAATTCAGCCTAAAGCAATTCATGACCAGCACCTGTTTATAAAAACTTAGTAGCTTGTTACATGTTTGGACACATTGTCAGCATCATGTGACCAATCACGCATTGCTTCACTACCATTTTTTTCTCCGTTTAATGGGATTTAAATGTTTTTGCACATGAATTCGGACCACACTACTTGTCTTATAGACTGATTGTAATGTATTTTATTTGACAACGAGTCAAATAAAAACCTGCATCACTGATCAGAATGAAAAAAAAACCCACGATAAAACCTCATCTTCAGGGATTCTCCAGCAGTCTTAACTTCAGACATTTTTCAAATCCTCCCAAGCTGTAGGTTATTCCTCAGGAGGAACAGAGTGAAATAACACCCTCTCTGGTCGTGGAGCACTGCATCAGGTACATTCCCTGAGACAAAAAGTGCAGTTTGGGTTGAGCATGCTGTGTCTTACCCTGGCCCAGCAGTTGGTGCGTGAGGTCTCCTGGAAGACGATGATGGCAGGACCAAGGCTAGAGAGAGGTACATCCAGGCCACATCGACTGGAGAGAGCCCGCAGCTCTGGGGTGAAGTGCTTAAGGTAAGCAGCAGAGGCGCTGCCCAGGAACTGGAACATGTCGTTGTGAAGCCGTTCGGCACGTGTGCGGTACACTACCACATCTGAGACAGCCAGTACCTTGAGTAGCAGACGCATGCGACGGTTAATCTGTGCACTGGCACCGAGCAGCCCCTCTGTGTCCAGCACGATAAGGTTCAGCCGTGGATCGAATGCTGCCCACACGCCCACAGTGCATGAGGATGGAGAGGGAGAGGTGGCGAACACCTCCTCGCCATCGAAAAGCACGTGGTTCAGAGTGTGGGATTTGCCATCCCCTGTGTTGCCGAAGATGGAAAGCACTTTGACCCCATGAGCAGCACTGCAGCCCAACATCTGAAGGAATTGCCCCTCGCTCTTCACCTGGGAGAGAAAGATCAGATCAAGTTTTTTCTTTGCATTTCTTTTCAAAAAAAAAAAAAAAAGGACGCTAGTTTTTTTATTATTTCACTGGAAAACTTTTTAAAGGGGGACATAAACCTTATTCCCTCCTTCTATTAAATCAAAGTTTTTTTTTAACCCTATTGTAATTGCTGACAAGAGTCTTGTTTTGTGTCTTTCTGGGAATTTTTGAGAGTAAACATGCTCAGTCACCGAATTTTGCACATAATTCAGAACTTGTGACAATTAATTTCTGATTGGGGTTTGAAAAGTGAGTGTTATTAAGTATATACGCCTACAGCGCCACCTAACACGTTTGAGCTCTAGCAGTTTGTCATAGGCGAATGATATTGGCAGACATGTAGTATGGCAAATACTATGGATATGGATTGTGTTTCCAAAACTAGGTTTTTGACTTGAGTACCCAGAGAAAACTCGTGCAAGCACAGAGAGAACATACAAACTCCTTCACGAAGGTTAACGGCGAGCCTCAAACCGGCAACCTTCTAACTGGAAGGCCACAGCGCTACCCCACTGCGCCACCGTGACGGCCGCTATGGTATATGTGTAGTATATATATATAGGATACAGAAAATAGAACATTTAACATTGATATATTACTTTTTAGGGCGGCATGGTGGCGCAGTGGGTAGCACTGTTGCCTTCCGAGGCACAGCGTTGACCTTCCTGAAAGGAGTTTGCATGTTCTCCCCGTGCTTGCTTGCGCCAGTTTCCCCCACAATTCCGAAAACATGCTGTTAGGTTAATTGAACAATCTAAATTCCCCTTAGGTGTGAGTGAATGTTGCCCTGTGATGGACTGGCGACCTGTCCAGGGTGTACCCCCGCCTCTTGCCAAATGTGCACCGGCAAACCCCTGTGACATCGAAAGGGAATAAGCGGGTTGGAAAATAAATGAATGAAAAATTAAAAGTACTTTTTAACCATTCTTGACATATGTGACAACAATATTGACCGAAACAATGACAGAAAAATAGTGATTAATATTTAGGGGCGAGGGTCACGACACTTAAAGATGTGTTTTTTTATTATCAGATGTATTTGATTTGCCTGTATTGTCCAATAATTCTAACAATTATTGCTTCAAGACCTATTGAAAATAAGGATAGGTCGCAGTACATAATTCAAGAAACTGGCCACCAAGGAGTGATGGCACAAGAGGAGCGGGAGCCCTTTGATCGCTGCTCGCAGCTTTAATTGAGATTTCTTTGTAGGAAAACAAGGGAGCGACTGCTTCATGCTAATGTTAAATGTTCTGTGAAGGTGTGAAGAAGTTGACTTGTTTTAGCTGTGCTAAAAAAAGAATCTCCCTATAATACACTGTTTATACACTAAAATCTATTAATGTAATTCTGCATAATATTTCTTACACGGCTTTTTCTTTTCGCGGGAGAGGCCGGTGTACACCCTGGACAGGTCACCTGTCCATCACAGGGTAACACATACATTCACTCACACTCACGTGTTAGGGATTTAGGGGGTAAACCGGAGTACCCGGATCATGTAAGCACGGGGAGAATATGCAAACTCCTTCCAGGAAGGTCATCGGCAAACCTCGAACCGGCAACCTTCTGACTGAAAGGCCACAGTGCAACCATGCCACAGTTTTTCAGTGCATGACCCCAAATCAAAAACAGAACATTCAAGATGACCTACACTTATTGGTTATTATGACCAATAACTTGGTTATTATGACCATGCATTAAGACGGTGTTACTCTTTAGAAAGAATGAAAGTCATTTATTTGAAACAATTCAATGGTTAGTCTCCATAATTTTCAGTTCTCTCTATATGGTCTAATTTTCTCACTGTCCCTGTAAAAGATCCTCTTCAGACTGTTTCTGAAATGACACTTTTACAACCGTTTATCTATACAAGAGTGTCCACCCTGTCAATATACAACAAAAAAATTATAAACCAGTAAACGTACTGTATAGCTTGTTCAAAGTTCCCATCACGTGATCATAGACAGATAAAAATTGATTATTCGATCAAATACCAACACACGTTATGATTAACTTATAAAGTACTGAGATCATTACTTCTGGCACGTCTTACAACATTTGTTACGTAATTTAAGTCGTGAGACATCCTCAAATGCTGTCAAAACATAGCTACTCTTCCTAGTTTCCCAGTGACATTTGTCATTTATATATATTTACCTGAAATTACTTAAATATGTGTCACAATTAAAAGTGACAACTTTCAGTTCCTGTCAAAGTTTAGAATAACAATAGAAGCTTCACATGTGCTGTTTACCTGCTAGCTTAGGAGGCTAATACAGAAGCTAACTACAAACCTGCAAGCTTTCGTTTTCGTCCACCAGGAGAAAACTCCGTCCATTTTCCTTCTGCTCGTCCATTTTGACAGGTCCGAGAGAGATCTCATCCATATCCTTCAGTAGCATTTCGGACATGGTGGAAGAGTAAAAACCATCTCAAATCTCTGTAAAAGCTAGTTAGATTCCAGCTCAGCTGTCCCAGGACTCACTCACTGCTCGAGTTTCGCGAGTCCTAGTTGATATACCGTGGTGGCCTCAAGAGGGCGATGTTGCACTCTATCAATCTTTCGACCGTTGTTCACTGATTTCACTATCTGGCGCCTTCTAGAGGATCTAATAGACTGATACATGCAGGTAAATGAAACAATGCTTCTTAAAATTATTTGTTTTAGATATACGTCCGACTTTAAATTTATTTATAGATCCATCTTTAGAAAATCGTACCATAGCTGAAAAAACTGTTTGGGAGCATGGTGGTTGGTCAAAGGTGGTTTCAGATATTTTACCAGCATAAACCATCCTTGACCAGCTTGCTACCACGTTCAGTCAGCTAACTCTGGTCAAGAATCTCCTTTGAGTCGACGGGACATTTTTGTTCAGAGTCAGTCCATGAGGCTTGCTAGGGTTCATTAAATATTTGTTAGAAGGGATCTATAAATATCACATGTCACAGAATGCCTTCAAAGTGGCGCCATTGCAGTTTAACAGGACCTAACAGCCCTTTTCCATCTTTTGTCAGTCTGGGCACTTCTCACAATAATTTAAACCTGTATGCCTTATTAATTAGAGCACTCTTGAAAAATCACAGTCCACACAGAGCACACAGGCCTGTGCTCCAAATAGACAGTCATTAATAGAGAAAATGAAAAAGGTAATAACGAATTGGTGATATGATGAAGACTTATGACCGAGCTTAAACGACAAATAATACTAATCATGATGAGACTCAACCCAATTATTAAACATCAGATAGAAAGAACTGTGTTGTTTAGGGTATTTGTTCCAACTGGTCCACTAAACCTTGTGTAAGTACCAGTGCTTCCATTAAAACACAGCGTACAAAGCAGACAAGATTATAAACCGAAACGAGCAAAGCTAGCATTAAAATACTCCAATAATGAAGGGATTCTGCAGTCGCAGACTAAAAGAAAGTCTCAAGATGAGAGAGAAAATATTGACAGACAGTCCAGCAGTCCAACCTTGAATTTACAGTAGATGTTTTGGCTTACCCACGCACAATCAGGGCGGGACTAGAATACAGTTAATCTCAGTGCATTGTAGTCTTTGTAGTTCACGCACTGTGGTCTCCTGAGGGCATCGAGGAGTAAAAACAACATTTCCCAGCAAACAGCGCGAGTCAGTCGCGCTCCCATTGGCTCGCCGCTTCAGCCGCAGCCCCAGAGAATGAATGAAATTGAAATTGCTGCTATATTACATGTACAATACCGGGGACCTGCAGTCTTACATTGTATCATTCTATATCAAAATGGCCACAGTTGTCCAAAATCCTCTGAAATCGTAAGTAAAAATATTTATATTTTCGTGCTTTGTGAAATATGTCACGCAGCAAATAGCTTTAGTTCTTTTTCGCTCATTTTGAAACATCTTTTAAAAGTCAAAAATGCCGGCGAGGGTTAAACTAGCAATGCATAACGACAAATTCTAATGTACGCGACGACATTTTGCCATCTGGGCGAACATGGCACGGTGTAAAGTCTTGGGTGTCATTTGTGCACGGAGCTATGGAGGAATGTGGAGAATGTTGACCCGGCTCTGTATTGATCACCGCTGGAACTCACAGCTGTAGGTAACGGAACCGAAGAGTTCACCGGTCACCAACTCTCTAGATAAGCGGTGCTCGTGCGTTGTTGGACGCACGATGTCCAACTAACTACGCATCATTCGAGTGTCTGTGTAAAAGTGTCTGAAATTAAAACTGTTTTATGAGCCGAGGATATTTGAGAGGTTTTCGCGCACACGCGGATGATATATTACTGTACATTAAATATATTAATGAACACCTGCACTCTTTATAAACCGAAGATAGCTTTTAACATGACATTTTGTAACATTTTAGTCGCTGCACGAATGCTCATTCCGCGAAGTTTCCGTCGGATTCCTTTGTGCACACTGACACATTTCTCTTCTCCGGCGTGTGGCACGCAGACACCACACGGGCTCCGAGCCAAACTCTGCTTCACGCTCGTCTGCTACAGACAGAGACCCAAGGAGTCGGTAGACATGTATGGAATACGTTACTGTTGCGTTTATATGTTATTTCCTAAAGACACGTCGTAGGTCGCGTTTCCCTCCGGTAACGAGAACATGACACAGTGCTTAACTTGACCCGTCTGACATGAACCGACCTCACATGTTACTGCTATTACATATTTCTGTTATAGTTTGCTGTCTCAGAATAATCTTTGAAGCCTTAGGCAAGCCAATACTAAACATATTCGTTGCATTTCTATATTGATGGAAGTAAACTGGAACATTCTCAGTTCCAATGATTTTTATTCTCTATTTCTTCTATATTTAAAATGACGTTTAAGGCGACGCCATTTGTATATTACAGTTTATACTACATTTGTGATAAAACCTGTGGCAGTCAAAGTGCACATGGGGGGGGGGGACATTACACCGCCAATGCTAAATACCAAAAGAGCATTTTTTGATGGAATAGTCATAATTCCAAACTGAACAATGATAAACAACCTCCATCCATTTCCTTTATCCACCTATTCCTGGATGTAGACATGGTACTCTACTTGTTCCAGCTCAAATCTCCAGCACAAATTGGGAAAAAAAAACATGTGGACAGTTTGCTAGTCCATTGCAGAGCCACATTCACTCACTCCAAAAGTGCTGAGTTTAATTTCTCTCAATTTACCCCTACCCCTCAGCCCTTCCCCCTACGCCTTGAAAAAAAAAACTAAGCAGAAATGCTGAAAATACCCATGAATCGGTACAGTCATTTTCCCCAAATGGGTCTGAACTATCAGCAAATGCAAAACTTTTAAAATAAACTAATTTTACATGTGTCTATTATATATATATATATATATATATATATATATATATATATATAGATATAGATATAGATATAGATATAGATATAGATAGATATATATTATTGCAAAAACTAGCAATTTTAGTGTAATTAAAATTTCTTTTACTGACCTGTTATGTCTTTGGTTGCTCATTTGTTTTGGAGTATAGCTCCAGACATCACTTGATATGGAGGGCTAAATAGCCCTACATCTTGCCCTTCACCTTCTTTAAAAACGTTTAGGACACCGCTTCACCTCACACGGATGTGCAAAACACAGGGGTAGGGCTAAAATTAGGAAATGAAACTAAAGGCCTCTGCACAGCGATCCAAATGTTTGATTCAACGTTTCGCACTTTGATCGAGTGATGGCAATGAATGAGTTTCGCACTGCAATATCAGATTCGTTTTACGAGGTACGACCAATGAAAGATGACTCTTTTGATGACATGAGTAGGATGTAAAAGAGCCACACAGTGGTGCTCATCCCACATAGCGACTTCATACAGGAAAAAGGAAAGAAATAGAGTGCCACAAATCCTCTCTTTTCTCCACATTTATGTCAAACAGCTTCCTGTGATCAGTTACCAACAGCATAAACCCCCAACATTTATAATTATTTGGTGTTCATTGATTTCTTCTCTGTCGCCGTCTTCCTGTTTCTTGTTTCCCCGAGTGTATCTGGTGTATCCCAAACGCCATCTTCAGGCAAAGAGCGTCATTGTGTCAATTTTTTTTTTGACCCAGGCTAAGAGGCGTCTTGCTGAGAAGCTGTCCGAAGATTAAGCAACTTTTTAGATTTTTTAGAGGGAAACCAGTACCAGTATGTCTTGGAATGAGGAGGGTCCCTGGAAGGCCTCATGATAATGACCTCCTTAATTTTGAAAATTCCTGTCTATAAATAACTAAAGCTAAAAGCATAGATACAGGGTGATAGGGCCAATGTGGTATAAGCACGTAAAAAAGTTATTTGCATTTAACATTTAGAAAACTGTGCAAACTGGTATGCACCTCTGTAAATACACAATTATATCCATAAACATACATATAACTTATATTAATATATTTAATCAATCTGCTTTGTTGGTCGTAGTCCTTGGTAGATCTTAGAGCGAGTAAAACGCATAATTAACCACAACAGAGAAAAAAAGTGATCTTCTTCAAAATAAAATGTTCTACAATAAATTTCCTGTTTGGTTTCATATAATGACATTTTAGCGACAATGAATTTTATTATTAATTGTTATTACAGTGCTACAATATGTTTTTTTTATGCTAACTCTAACTTGCTGTATTGTCTCTTTGACGTGTGCAGACCTTTGAAAAGCAATGTTTTATCTGGTTTTTCATGGTCACCATTGAAAAGCTATCTTTTTCCTGTTTAAATTAAAGTCATTACAATATATATATAAATATTGAGAATATTGATAGCCAACCTTTTTTTTAGGGTGTGGCATACCTTTGTCCTAACAGGAGATCTCTAACAGGAGACCTCTAACCCTTTTTAAAGAATTATGAGCAAGAAAATTGAAATTAAAATAGAAATAATAGCAGTGCTTGAATTACCGCTAGCCCCATTATGCTGTTATGAGGGACCTAATAACTTGCTAAAATAGCATTTTGCTGAAGATAGTACATGAATATTGAGTTCATAAAGCAGCACGGCTAAGTTTAGTTCCACTTTGAAACACTTCCCTGTAAAGCAATAAAACTCCTGGAATGTGGGTTTCACAAATCCGCAGTTTTGATTCAGTGACTCATGAAAGTAACTCACACATGACAAATCCAGAAGTATCTTACTGGCTTTGGTTTAATTCTTTGAGCTGTGAACTTTGTTGTTGAATGTTGGAGCCTAGTTTTCATGTATAAACAAGGTCAGATATGGTTTGAAATTCTCTGCATGTGAAAGATGAATGAGCAGATCGAGAGGCTGCAATCAGTGTCTGAATGGCTGAGGAAAGCTCTTCAAGAACCCAGTTAAAGTGCAGTAGATTTGGAGACATGAGAACATGTCAGTTGAAGAGGCAATCTAATTTACATTACTGACTTAAAATCCTTCCTTTTTGAGAGGTGGGGATTCAATTAGGTCTCCCTTGATTGCTAGTTATCATCAAAAAAGGAAAACTTTCACATGCTATGAAGGAATTTCATCGGAAATCATGGACTCTAAATTATTTCCCACATTACTGGCGAGCCAAATTCCATCCTCCATCATCTCATTCTCTCACAAGGCAGTGATTTTACTGGATGTGGATCGCAGACTTATTGGATAGTTATTCTGTTTTGAGATGTGAGAGAGATGAACTCTACTTCCACCCAGTCCTGGTTTAACTTTTGTTTACATAACTATAGTTGAATGTGTACGTCTCCTTTCCTCAGAAATGGGTGGACTGTTCACTTCATTTCACTCATTTTTATAACCAGAGAGACTCTCTTTGTTTTCAAGGGAGGGGAGGTATTTTTAGCTCTATGACCTATTTCTCCAAAGCTACCTAACTCATTGTCAGTCATCACCCTGTTGCTCAGGGATCTATCTTATAGAGCACAGCTGGCATCCATAGGCTTTGTGTTGTGCACTGCAGTGTTGAACCTGAAGTTGGCTTTTCTTTGTAAGGTTCGAGTGCAGACTTTTGGAAGTTTTTTGTCGGGTGAGACACCTTGTGGGAAGATCTTCAGATGTTAGAGGGAGTAAAGGCTGCACTTCCTGGTGATTCACAAATGTCCGTGTGAACATCTGAGTGAAGGAGGGTTGAGATTGAGAATAAGAATTTGGTCTAAACCATGCTTCTGACGATTGGAGGTACATAATCAGTGATGTCTTTGAGAAGATTGAAGAGTAAAAAAAAACAACCTAAAATCCACTTTCATTATGTAAAAAGCAGTTCCGTTTTTGAACAGTACTGCTGTCATTGGTGCAGACCTATAAACACTTCCCCAGTGTAAACTGAGCACCACAGTCAGTGTTAAAAAATAACCAAGGTGTTATTTCAAATCCTATAGTGTTACATTACCAGAGAAGCAAGGTTTATTTAGGCCTAGGGTTAGATTGATGGACAATGGACATTGTGATGCTGAGCCCCTCCCCCGTCGAAGCAGAAACCTGCTCGGATAAATACATTTTGTTTTGAAATTTCTCACAGTTTTTTAAGTTTCTATTCGGACATGCGCTGTGTGCATAACGCTGCTTGTGTATGATGTTACAGGAATGGGGTTTGCTGGAAGTTTGAAAGTAAACAGCTGTTTTGGGACTTCTGTTCGGGAATCATGGGTTATGTAGTGTGTAATGGCTGCCAGTCATAAGTTTAATAGAACGGCATGATGTTGTTCAAATGAGAATTAAGAGTTTTCTGTGTGTCCCCGGGCTGGAAAGTGACATAAATAAAGTCCAAAGTGCATCGAAGAGTTCTGTGTAAGTCTTGTATCTTCGCAAGCTAACAAATCCACCATAGACATGTAGAAATTACAATGCGCTTCTCGCATTTCAGTGATAAGAAGCCTGTGTGTGCTAACAGGCTCCCATGCTGCCATGCTCCCGTGCATGAGATAAAGTTAATTAAGAAAGTTTACATTTATTCCATCCAAATATTGTAGAGGTTTATGTGTTTATTTTTTTTTCATGGTGTTTGGTTATTTACCGATTTCAGGTGTTTTGAGCAATGCTGGGTTGATTAGCATAACCGCTAATATTGCTGCGTCACCATTTATTTGGCAGCAATGCTCTCTGTAACGTTGGGTGTTGGGTCTGTTAACAGTTTTAGGATTGAGATGATGTCATCGTCTATTGCAATGTTTTATATTGGACACCATTGACACAAGTAGTGTTGATTTAACACAAAATTTGTTGAGTTAAGGACTCACACCAACCCAAATGTAGATTCACAGGAATCTTCAGATGGGATCTGAGCAGGGTGCTCTTTATCTGTGTCAAGGTAATATTGATGATGCAACCTTCCTGAAGATGGCGTTAACGGTACAACAGATTCACTGATCACGGTGAGATCACGGAGAAAAGAGAGGATTTGTGGCTCGCTATTTCTTTTCTGTGTTGTGCTCTTTAACGTCCTACTCACGTAATAAAAAGAGCTCCCTTTCATTGGTCGATCTGGATCCGATAAGGCAGTGCAAATCTCTTTTTTGTTGGTTAAACTTGTTTGGTCAAATGTTTGATGTCCTGTTGACATCAGTGGTTTAAGATTGAGAAAATTCTGTGTGTAGAGGCCTTTATTTCAAAAGTTCCTATTGATTTTTGAAAGAGATTTTTTTGTTTTGTATAATTGTACTCATACAATTGTATCCTGAAGCATTCTTGTCATATTTAAAGTCATGCGAGATGTCTCATGAGAAGGTCGCATCCAAAGCATAGCCAAAGTCTTTGGCTCGCCTCTGGTCACCTGAACAGTAGTTCTGTTTCTTTTGTTTGTACAAATACTACATGCAGCAACTGAAATTATTATTTGACCCCAGCTGATTTTCAACCGACTATGCTTCTCAAGCTATTTCTTTGCTTTGTGGCTGCATGTTTTGAGCCATTGTTGTGCTGAAATAAAAATTTTTAACTCCCCACTCTAAAGATCAGTGAAACTCAACAAAGTCAGATCATTTGTGGAGCAGCTCTAGAGTGCGACCAATTTGGTCGCATATGCGACCTAATTTCTCAGTGGTGCGACTAAAAAAAATCAAAGGTTGCACCGGTGCGACCCGTCGTTCGAGTGGGAAAAAAAACGAAACTCCGTCTACGGCCGGTCCGCCTCCTGCGCGCGGCTTACAACACGCGTATCACCCATTCACGCGGCTCAATACGCGCCTATCGCGGCAAGCGCGCCGCTCAATTCGCGTTTACCGCGCCGCTGAAGCCTCAGACGCGCGCAAACGCGTCTTTGCATTGACTTAACATGGAAACCCTCCGCGCTTACCGCGCGAACCGCGTTCGATGTGAACGTACCTTTACAGCGGCAGGCAGCTGCAAACAGATCATCAGACGAGGCCGAGATGATAATTAAGTTTAATGTTGCCTACAATATTGCAAAAGAAGAACTCCCCTTCACTAGATTCAAGTCCGAAATAATTCTTATGAAGAAAAATGGCTTGAACGTAAACCCGACGTACAGCAATGATGACGCGCGCACCCAATTTATAGGAGTAGTCGCAGATACATTGAAAACAAAGACGTCTGTGCAAATTGCGAACAGTGCGTACATGGAATTCCTGATTGACGGAGACATATATATCGCCACAAAGGAATGCATCATTGTGTACAGTCGTAAAGGAAGACCGGTGAATATATTATTGAACACATTGAGGTCGAGCATGCTCATGCCCAAGGTAAGCCATGTTATGGAGCCTATGTCAATAATATGCCTACCGTCTCGTTACTGCATTAACCATAATATTCTGATGCTTAAAAATAAAAAAATAAATAAATAGGCTGCATTATAAACTCTTGATCTGGGTAGTGAATGGTATTATCGTTTTTATTTGTATTTGCTGCTCTTAGGGACCAAAATCAGTTTAAAGTTTAAATTTCAGCTCAGTAAAGCACTTTAAACACCTTTTCAGTAAGTTTTAATTACCTTTCTTGTGGAATTGTGCTTCAAATAAAGAACTTTATTTTGACCAGGTTGTTAGTTAATCATTTACAAGTCAATATTGTCTATGGACAGTGATTTAAAAAATAAATAAATAGATAACTAAAAAAAGTGAACTTGTGAAAATGCGGTGTTAAATGTGATGCGGTTGAAAATTTGGGTGCACCAGTGCAACCAGTGCAAAAAGTTAGTCTAGAGCCCTGTGGAGCCTCAGACACAGTGTCTGTTATTTAATATTTTTTTGTGTAATTCTTTTCTGAGGGATTTTTGAATGGATAATTAGAATAGCATTCAGCAAAAGTGTCTTGTGGACATTGAATGCCAGTGACCCGAGCTATTTGTGGTTACTTGAGATGTTCACGTATGTGCTTTTTAATAAAATACATTATTTCAAATAAAAGAAATGCAAGAATCAGTGGAGGAAAAGGTTTAAACATAACCATTTCTACAGAGATTGATCAAAATATTTGTTTTAGATCTAAACAAGCATGGCACATTCATGCCATGTTTGGTAGTAATAGTGTTTAATACTCTGTTTCTATGTATAGCATTTAACTCTTGGTCAACAATGTTGACTAGACAAAATATTTAACACAATAAGACTCGGAGCCTTTAACGATGGAATATTTCAGCAATTGTTTTGTTTTGTTACAAGGATATCAATTTAATGAGGATATCAATTAAGATCAAATTTAATTAAAAAAAAAAAACATTTTTTTGACACATCATGCAGGCTTTAATCACAAGGAAATGTGTAAAAAAGTCTGAAAACTTAAAATGTTAAAATGCCTGAAAAAAAAAAAAAAAATCTCTCATAGTTAATTGTTCACAGTTTTTGTTCAACACAATTTTTTTCTGGTCCAACTTCTTCTTGGCCCAAGTACCAAACTTTATTATGGTACATGACTGGACCAAGTCAGGATTCTCGGCATGGGCCACACTGGTACAAGTCGCTGCCGAGTAAATTACTTTAGTCATGCTACATATGTTGTCTATTTTGAGTGCCACACATTGTAATCAATGCCACCTCTGCCAGATGAATACCAGATGTGCTATGCGAATACAATGTTTTTCTCGCTGGGTATGATTTTTGATGTCTTATACGAGATTATGATTGCAATGAATAGTAAACAGGTACATGAAAGCAGATTGTATAATCTTTGATTCCTCAAAAATAAATAATTGTAATAAAAAAAGAAATATTCTTCTTAAATAGATTATTTGAATCTGTGATTTTCATCATTTAAATCTGAAATTGAAGGCAAAATTGGTGTCTTTGGCATAGTGGAAACAAGAAAATAGCACTGTCTGATGCCTCCATCATATTTTAGGACATAGATAGGGATTGAATCTTTCCATTTGTGCAGGTCTATGAAATTTTTGTTCAGTAATTGTATCATCCGCCAGGTGAAAATTGCAACTCCCATGACTTTGAAAAGTAATATCACACCTCTCGTAGACAGGCCGGATTTGTAGATGTTTTTCTTCTCCCTGCATTGGTTATGCAGAGAAAGAGCTTGGCTGTGGTGTGTTTCCAGGGTGGATTTCACTGATACTGCATGTTGGGTTGGTGGTCTGCACGCTTTACTGCATAACTCAATCAGAGGCTGACCCGAATGCAGATCGCCTAAAGGGCAGCAATTTAAAGAAATGATGATTGTGTCGAACGCAGCCTCTAGCGTGTTGTAGTATTACAATATAATATAAATGAGGAAAATATCACAAATATTGCTCCAATAACATCTGGATCCATTAGGGTCTTAACAGCATGTATATGTTTGGCCATCTATGGAGAATATGTGTAAATGTTGTGCTTAGCGCTAATGGACTCTAACTGAAACGTCAAATTAAAAGTATCAGCATTTTTCTTTTCCTCTGGAAAATTTTGATGACCATCAATGTGCCAAATGTGGAAATATTCATCTCTCTTTTATTACAAATGGTCCACTTAACACATTTACATTTACTGTGGAAATCCATTTAACACTTGTTTAAATGAAAGCTAACACTGCAAATGACATAAAATCAGTTGAGGAAGAAATATGGTTCGGTCCAAATTATATTTTTAAAAAGAGAGTAGCATCGTGTAGTCCATGGAACATGCATCAGGACATCAGGTCCATGTTCCACCACAGGCTGCGATTTATGTGAACACACTCTGTGCCAGCAAAGCAGCAGGGCAATTCAATATAGCAGACAAATGCCTTTGAGGATATATGGTTCTGTACCGCAGCCACCGATCCTGGCTTTGCATTAAAGATTCGATGTTTGCGGTCCGCGGTGAACACAGGTGTCTATTGCAAGCAGACTCTGAAATCTCTTCAAGCATCGTTCCCATTTAAACTTCTGCAGAACATATTTCCAAAAGCTTGAGTTTGCATACAAATGAGATGTTTTGACACGTTTTAAAAGTGAGTCCCACTCGGAGGTGATACTGATGAATATGAAACTAATTTCATGCATTTTTGTCCTTGATGAATTTGGAGGAAATCTCCACGGATCGCAGTTGAGAGTGAAACTGCTGATCAAAAATCAAGCATGTTTTATATATGTACATTTGATCTCTAATGAACATAGCGAAAGGGCAACATTTTGCTTCATTTGCTGACACTTTAATGGAATTCAGTCGAAAAGAAGAAACTAGTCTCTTATAAATTGTTTTTCAATCAGATGGTGAAATAACTTTTTGTTGTCTTCTCTTATCTCCCACTGATTATGAGCCTGATCATGTCTATCAGAGACTTAAAGGAACATGTTTGACATGTAATGGCATCTTTATATAGTGCACATTCTTTGCTGCAGCCTTTAATGAGTTAATGATGTCATTAGTGTCATGGTAATTGTGTTTGGAAATAAAATTGAACTTTAGGGGTGGGGTTAGTGATGTATTATTTAGTGATTAATATTCCAGTGCTTTAAAGTGGAATAGTCATTACTATACCCCCCACCCCAGTATGCGTAAAATGTCATTAAAGGGGTCATGGCCAGCTTTTTTTCTTTCATTGTGCTATTATTTGAGGTCCATTAACAGGGACTGCAATACTAGAAAGAAAAAGTGACAATATTATTATTATTACCACAGTTGACCTCACTTTCTGACTGTTGCTGACACAACCATTAAAGGCTTCAATATTTTTTTTTTCAATAATTTTAACAAGGATCATTGCTATTAGATGTGGTTTCCCTCCAAACCTTCACTAAGTATTATTAAACAAATCAAACTCAAATAAACAGACTGAACGATTGGTGGTTTAGCATAGAGTGCTGATAGGTTAGCTGATGCTAATGTTAGCATGCTTAGTAATAAAAGAGTAAATAAATGACCTTAGAAAACATGTTTATATTCCGAGTACAGAGGGGTGTGGGTGTAGGTAAAGGCGTAAGCAAATTTCGAAATAAGTAGCAGAACTTCTCTCCTGAATCACCTGAAAAATTGAAGACTTGCTTAGGTTCTCTTCATTAGCTTTTTGAACCGTTAGCACACACCAGGACGAAGCAGGGAAGTTTTACATTTAATAGCTTGTAAAATGTGCACAAAACTGCACTGCAGTAAAATAGAAATCCTTCAGAAGTGGAACCAGTTTGCCTGACAAACTGCTTTAGAATTGTCTTAGAATCTAGCTCTATCCTAAGAGAGAAACACTGTTTACAAATGCAGCGTTTCTATGTATAAGTCAAATTTAAGTTAATTGACTAAAACTAAAATATAAGTTTTTAAATGAACTAAAACAAAATGTATTGCAGTAAGTGGTTTGTACATTTTAAAATTTCTCAACTTCTGTTTTAGCACGTGAAGAGTGGCATGCGTTTATAGGCTTTTAATACATTATTTAAAAATCTATTGTATTAAAAATTGTACATAAAAATGTGTGAATAATACATCTTTTTTAGTAGTTTTACACTAACCACCAGAATGTCTTTTAAAACTGTATAAAAGAAGTTTAAAAAAAAACTTATGGCGACGTTAAATATACCGAAAGGAAACCAAAACCTGATCTTTCTTGCTTTCAAAATTAACTAAAAAAAAAGCAATTAATAAACATCAGTTCTTCCATATTGGTCTTTTTGGGATTTTATTGCTGGATAAATGTGGAGCAACCCAACCCGTACAGTCTCACTACTCAGGCTATTGATATGCATAGACATTTTTCTACAATTCAGCCTACTTTTAACTCTATATCTGTTAACATGCAGCAGCTCTTCCAAGTCAGGAGGAAATACAGCACGTGTGAAGAGAGAGAGAGAGAGAGCCAGATGAAAAAAGACCTGAGATAAATCATTTGACTCGGTGGAGTCAGAGTCTGGTGAAAACAGGAGGGGTGGGAGGTTTGTGGGGTGGATGACGAAAAGGCTGAGGTGCTCTAGGAGGCAGCTATAGCAAAGTGTAATCTACAGTGCTGCTGGGGGAAGGGCTGCCAATATCCTCTCCAACCAAAAGCCAGAAGCTCATTGAGACTAGGCAGCCTCATCAACTCAGTGCCGTCAGTCCTTCACACAGTCATGAGATGTGATAAAAGTATTGCTTCTCTCTTAGTATAGCTCCCTTGGTAAAATCATCTGACATGATGTGTTACTGGCACTTTTTACTGGAAAGTTTTGGGCTATTGTAAAATTTTAAGCTAAAATTTTAATGGCATTTCTGCTACAGGCCTGGTGTCAATCTAAAGTTTCCAAAAGACAGATATTAAAAGTGTTAGTTTATGATACATTTTCTAGATGGGCTTGTACACTATAAGGACAACGTGACTGCTGAACTGTCCTTGGTGCTGCCACTGACAGGTGCACATGCGACTACCTGATAAGGACTGAACTGGTTTCAGAGCTCTGCATCATTAAAACCGGTTGTGTAAATAACTCTGGCTCTGCTTTTTCCCATAGACTTGCATTGGGTCTCAATCTAAGTATTTTATCCCAAATACTTGGATGGAACCAGTATTTTAAAGACACCAGATGCCCATTCTTTATATTGAAATTAATCATTTTGGGTATTTATGAAAAGTCTAAAACCTATAAATAATCTTGCATAAACAGCTTCTTTCACAATTGTGTGTACAGCCCTTTAAATGATCCCTAGCTACTGCTGATCCTGAAGAAGTTGTCCCTGCATCCTCAGTGATTTGATGTTTGTTACGATTGTGTTTAGACCCAATATTAAAAGAGAAGGTGGCATGGTGGCACAGAGGGTAGTGACCTTTCTGCAATTGACACAGAACCCTCCATTTGGGTACTTTTTGAGACTGCTTGACTCCGTGTTGGAAAAATATATATATATATTTTTAAATAAAGACAGGAAAAACATACTCACTTATTTAAATGTCTCACAAAAAATATGACAAATCTAATAACATTGCACTCAATAAAAACAACCATGTCTGTCTTTATATAAAGGACTTAATATTCACCTTCAAGTAAAAAGAGTTGATCTGTTGCATAGAGATGACGGCTTTGCACTAAATTGCATCTAAAAGTGTTTATTGCATCTAAAATCCAGTTTATAGGTATTTAAATGGGCTTGCATATCTTTCTTGTAAAATTAGTCCTTTCCATTTAGTTAATCTTAAAAAAAAAACTCTAAAATGAGTTTGCAGAGTTTATATGAGTACATAAAGCCTCTTCAAAAACTAGGATCTCTTGTATTTGACGATAAGAATTTCTAATATTGTGTACTAAATACAATAATGAAACTATAACACAACGCAAACATGGGACATTATACAAGGCATTTGTTTTGTTATTAACTTGTTAAACTGACACATTTTGGTAGATTTTGTGTGTAAGAACAAATATGAACATTTTAACAGCAGTTTAAATCCATGTACTGTGTCTTTTTTGAGAGCAGCTATGTATTTGCATTCAATCCCCCTCTTTTTGCAGTTAACCTGGAGTTTGTGCTTTCACTGACGGACTGTTGCCTCCAGAGGGAGCTCAATGTTTCTTTACTAAAGGCCCAGTGTTAATTGAAACTAATTGGCACTGGAGGAAGATTTCTGGTAGTTTGGTGAGCATAATGAAGAATCCAGCAGTTGATTTTAAGAAAATGTGTACATCACATGCCTCTGCATCCTTGTGGGTTTCAGTTAAATAGGCTAGAGAGGAAGAGCTAATTCTGGAGGTTGCTCTATATTCAGGGGTCACGGTTGAGCTTTGTACAGTTGTGACAGTGTGAACGCTCTGAGCCATGCACTTCTTTCCAGTCATTCTGGTTTTTATTTGCTTTTGGATTGGAGTAAAGACACAGACTCCAGCGGCTCTTTCTGTTCTTTGTTTGGCCTGTGCTTGTGTCCGTCTGGCTTTCTTTGTATGAAGTCTTAAGTGTTTACCACATCTGTGCATTCATGTTGCACTAAGCGCTTTGTGCTATCAACGCTGAACACATTTTATATCTGGGGGTTACATATCTATTGTCCTCCTTAAGGTTTTCTACAGAGCCAGGACTCATCAAGTGAGTAGTGACTCCGCGAAAGTAGATTACAATTGAGATGCTTTCTTTCATTAGCTTTCCCTTTGATATATGCTGCCAATATAGCAACATGCTGCAGCAAACCCAAATGTAATGAAAACACAGGAGTAATTGCCTCAGATGTTTCTGATTAGATCCCAGCACCATTTGTCACTGATGCTGACAAATTGAAGTCTGGTTTGAAAGGTTTTGTTTCAATTCCTTATAAACAGAAACATTGATGATGTATGTGCTTGTTAGTTACTAACGTGAGTGACAAATATTTGCTTCAAATTAAAATAATTGCTTTTGTGTTCACTTATTGTGAGTTGTGTTGAACAGATGTTTTGAAACAAGAGCATGTAGAGTTAATGTTAACACACAGTTTTGATGCTTAAAAACCATTAAAGAAAGACATGCATTTTATCACTTTAGCTTTGACTTATGTTAAATTTCATATTACGTTGATTTAAAGACACTGTCGTAATTTGCCTAAATTTGCCAATTTCGTAATGCCCCTAGAGATCACATTTTCAAAACAAACACAGACTATTGTTTACATTACATGGGGCGGGGGCATATACTGTGAAGAAATATGGCAATAACTTGACACCGCCTACTGCCATTGAGCTAATATGAGGCATAAAATATAAAATAAAATAAAATATTCACAAACTATAAAACAATATTTAAAATATGTTATGTGTCAAAACAATTAGGTGTCAGTTGTGTTCATATAAAAATGTTAAGTTTATGTGCAAAATGTTAATGTTCATTTATATTGCAGAAAACATTTGTGAATAAAGCACCAATGTTTCAAATCAACGAGTCCAAGAAAATAAAATCGTCACACAAAATGGAAGATGCTGCATTAGGAAAATGCCCTTTTTCGTATATAATAAGTTTATAAATAAAACCTTGCTTTTGGAGGTTGGGAGGCTCGCTTGGCATTTCTATCCGGGTTTTTTTAATGCAATATTCCAAAATGTGCATTTAAAGTTGGATGGAAAAGCAGCTAGTGAAATGTCTATAACACCACAACAAGCTTAAAGTAGTTTCAAAGAGCGGAAACAATGCATGGTTCATTTTTAACCTGTTCATTTTCTATAGAACTATGTACTGTGATAATAATGTATGTAATAATGTTTATTATTAACAAGTGATTCCAGCCGGTACATGTTTTTGAAAGTGCATTTCATTCACAGCTTCCAAGGCCACTAGCACGGTGTAGTAATATAATGGTATTGCTTAAAAAACCTGAGTAAACCTACAACAGCTATTCTTTACAGCCGTCAACTTATTAGTGAGCTCAGACGTGTTCCTGCAGTCTCAGAAAGCGCCTCATGGTTGTAGATGCAGACAGAGGGGGGAGAGGTGGAGTCTGAACCTCCGGGCTGAAGGGATCCTTTGAATTGCTGTCTATATTTCTCTGGTCACTTCCTTTCAAGTCTGTGCAAAGTAACTCAGCTTTCTCATGCTGGGGATTATTATTTATATTTCCTCTACACTGGTTGGTTTTAATCACTCTGATGATCCCAATCTATGAGAAGAAGGGCTTGAGTTATGTTATGCTAATATTTAGAACACTGCATACGTTCATATCTATGCCTGCTTTTCAATAAGATCACACATTAATTTTACTTGCTCCAATCTTAGCTTTGTACTCATACAGATATGCAAACTCTTCCTCGTGGTACATTGATATAGACACTCTTATCCCCATGGATGCCAGTGTTGCCAGGCACCACACAAACTCTGCTTGGCTTGCTTCAGGGTTTGCTTCCCCCAATTGATTTTTCTTATTCACTATCCTTATTCCTCTCTCTGTCAGCATTCCTCATGCATACCTGGTTTTAATAGTTGAACTGTTAAACAATGCATCCCTCTCTCAACATTCTCATTCACTGGTACAGAGATTTTATATTCAGAAATGTTCTGACAGCAATTTATAAAATGTGAAATACTGAAATGATTACACAGTTTGTGTGTTCACTTATCCAGGAACATTTAATTAATCAGTTGTTGTGAGTTATTTGTTTTTAGTCATTTTTGGACGATGCTAAAATTTAGTGACTGAGCAACACTTAAATTTCTGGTAGTCTAAACATTCATTTTATTTTGTTTGATCAATGTAAATGTTTTTGGATTGCTGATTTATAAAAAACTCTGTATTGATCATTTAAACTTTAGTGATAATTAAAAAAGGGTAAACCGATTACTGATGTTGCTTTTCATGTGCATTCTATCTTTAACTTATAGAGTCACGGCACAGTTTCACATGAATGAGGATTAAAGTTGGGATGAAAAAATAGAGTAATTTGTGTTTTGTTGCCTTGGAACTTGTCTAGTAGTCAAGAAGCCTTGACCAAGACCATGACTGGACGACCAAAACAATAACTTTTTTTTTATTGCAAACAACAAATGTTGCACTCTTTTTCTGATATTTTGTCTATCAAGCAATCCATCAATTAAGCTTTTATAAATAATATTATCAGCAGTTCTCACCTATGACTGTGCCAGGAAGTTGTACATATTAAGTTAAATTAAAAGTTAAGTTAAATTACTAATTATTATGGCTTTGTTTGTTTCATCCTACAGATAAACCAGTTTCTAATATTAACATGTTTTATAGAGGGGTTGTTTGTTTAAAAAAAATGAATAAATTAAACCTTCCCCTGTACAAATAATTTACAGTGACTGCTGCAAACATTTAGTTAAACATTTAGTTTCCATTATAACACATTTTTCTCTGAATCTCTAGTGACTAACCTTTCGGCACGCTTGCGTTGTCTGTGAGAAAATAAATAACAATATGCTGTCGATTTCAAAAGATGTGCAAAAAAATAGACTAAACTATTTTTTATTTGATGACAGTGCTTGCGGCTTGCTTTTTGTTCTCAGATTAAAATCACCAGGACACCTCTGCAGCTGAGACCAGAGACACTCGAGACCAAGACAATACAGAGATCACAGAGAGTCAAGACCAAGACCATAATAGAATATTGGTCTCGAGATCGGTCTTGAGCACTACAACACTATTAAATACTTCATGAGAAGGCTGTGGTCTCTGTATGCTATTTGATGAGGCCATTTCAGTTTCTCTGCTGAAATTTAACGGTTCTTTCTCTTGGTGAAACTTTTTGAGGCATTATCATTGTCGTTTATGACCAAAATGATGGCCATATTGTGAAAAGGCCAAATTACTAACTGTTGAAGGAAAAAAAAAAATCGTGTAAACATCAGAGAAATGTTAGGGTCCAACAAGAAGTTTCATGAACATTTAAAGAGTCACAAACTATATTTTTAAGCATTTCTGAGTACATTGAGGTTCAAATCTGAGGTTATTGTAAGTTTTATATCAATAAATCGTTGGCTCATGGATCTTTCTCTTCTCCTCTCAGGCAATCAAGTGGAACAGTCATAAAGAACAGGTATGTACTGTATGTAAGAGAAAATCTTACTCAAAACAAGTTTTTATTTGCTTTTAAATAGCACAAAAGTCTTCATTCCATTTTAAAGTTGCTAAAACTATTTAGTTTAAAGTTTTGAGCTTGGAACGTTGGTATTTTTCTAATGTGTACCACCAAAGGCTCTTGTGTGCAGTAACATTTAATATTACATAAATAAAGGGGAGTAAGCTTACATTTAAAATACTCTATCATTTTCAAGTTGACTATATGGATTGTGCATTTTGAATTCAGTGATGTACAGTATACTTTATTGGCATACTTTAAAATCTTGTTTTAACCCCCTTTTTTTCATAATTCTGCTTTTCTATCTTGTAACGAGCTTAGTGTTGCATGCATTCCGAACCTCCCTTAACAGTTATCCATTCTCCTATGACATAGAGCTGTGCCAAATATTGAATTTTGAATTTAATCAGAATAAAAGTCGATATCGATAACAAAGCTTGGACTTTTTACTCGAGACGCCCAGGTTTTTCATTACTCTAAAGCTCCCTTCCACTATATATGTAGCAGGGCACCCTCCGTTCTATTTTCTCTTACCAATCAGAGACTGATCATGCAGTAATCTGTGACTCTGGTGGCAGAAGCACATGTATACGAATCCTCTTGTACTCAAGCTGAGAGTGAACACCATGATTTTTATAACTGTTATAGAAGAAATTGAGTTCGATGTTGAGATCCATACACTTAAATCAGACTGCAGAGAGCATCTGAACATAAAGCTCACGTGGATAATATAAAGTTAATGAACACAGCTACATTTTGTTCCAATTACGTTCTTATCTGCGATAAACATGAAACAGAATCTGGAAAAAAACAACACCCTAATCTGCATTTCATCTTTAGATCAATCCAGCATCAGTAGACGGTTCTGACTAGCGTTTGAGAACTACCAAAAACTTCACATTTTAGCTTTGTTTTTAGTGTTCCTGAGTAAAATTCCAAGATTATCTGCCAAAAAATAAGGAAGTTTTCATGCCTGGCATTGTCATCATCAAGGAATTGTGAAACAGTTGAAAAATGAAATATTTACTTAAATTAACTTTAATTGCTTCTTATGTGCTTTGTTTATTTACACATTTCATAGGGTCATAGGGAAAGTATTGTGATGTTTTATTTGCCATGTCACCCATCCATAGCTTCTGCTCATTCTCTGTACTAAAAAAACATTCGTCAGTCACTTAAATACACTTTCCAGATGCTGAACCTTCAGCAAGACCTCTTCACCACACCTAGATGCCTAGATGCCATGTGACTGGCTGGTGAGCCAAGCAACTGACCAGGTGTAGCTAATAATGGACCGTCTGTCCACATGTCGATTTAATATTATAAAAAGTACCGGTAATAGTTTAGTAGTATGGACTCTTGTATTCGAAAGTACTTGACAATGACAATTTATTTGTAAAGCACAAATTCAAAACCACTATAGTTGACCAATGTGCTGTGCAATGATGAGGGGACACACATAGAGAAACAAACAGACAGCAGAGGTAAAAGAATTTAGCATCACAACACTATACATTAATTACAAATTATTGATGCTTTATAAACTTAAATTTTTGATTTCTACTTGAATCATCTTTCTCTCTGTAAAACTCTTTGAATAACCATGAAATGTGCTCTACAAATAGCCATTTTCTTCTATTTCTTCTATCTTTTTTGTGACACTTGATATATATATATATATATATAGTTTTTGAGGGAAACTCTTTTTGTAATTAAAGTATGTAGTACTTTTGTAAAAGCCCAGAGTAGTTCATTAAGAAAAAAACCCCACTTCAATCCAATTTTCAAAAAGTGCTTGAAAATCTCAAAGCTCCTTTGTTTTTGCAGAGGAACAATTTCTCATAATCACAGAGAGCTCAAACCCAGTTCTTTCTGACCTTTAGATATCTCTGGTCCATTGTGTGAAACTGAGTGCAGAGGTGTTTAAAAGGAGCCCACAGCCCTTCACCGCGGGACTTAATATTTGGCTTGTGTTGGAACCAGGCACATGACATTCGACACACTGTAATTTACTACCTCTGCAGACTCAGTGATTTTGCATCCCACATCTCCAGGATTGAATCTAGCTCTAGAATAAAATCAAGCTTGAACTAATTTAGGAATGAACATTTGTTTTGCACCGGTGGCCATTTTGTTTCGGTGAATGAGGGTTATTTATCTCACCCTAGCTCTTGTGTCACTGAGCTGTTCATCATTTGCTCGCCAGTAGAAACGGATGAGTTCACCAATCATAACGGTTGTAGTCTTACATCACCAGCAATGCCTCAAGCCTCAGTCAATTAGTTCTCAAGCTTGTTTCAGGGAGGCGGCCATTGTTGCATGATGTAATCCCACTCAGTGCTTTTGATTACTATTAAACAAAAGATGACACGTCAGCAGAGAGCATTGGGTATGTGTCCCAAAACTCCTGTCCTCACCATTATTTTTACCTTTTTTAGCAGGAAGTGAGTTACGTTTTTGAAAATTCATTTTATTCAGCTGCTTTGCACAAGGAAATGGAAAAAAATGCAACAGTGGGAAGCCAGAGTTAAGAAGACTTCCAATTATTTCTGCACTCATTTTTTTCTAGTGCTAACATTCAGCGGAGGATAAAAAGAATAGCATGACTTCTTTTCAATGACCTGCTTTTCATTGGTTATTAGTCAATTTTGTGCTGTTCTTTAATGACAGGAAAACTATACAATGGCAGAGCTACTGTTTGCAGCGAGGGGGTTTAACTCGATTTATAAAAATAACTCATACACTTCACAAAGAAGCCTGCCATTCAACCCTGTGTTAACCATACACCAGGGGTGTCCAAACTTTTTGCAAGGAGGGCCTGATGTGATGATGTGAAAATGTGTGGGAGCCGCTCATTTTCCTTACCTTGTGCCATTAATATTACAAGGACATCAACTACTTCATTAAATAAAATTTTTTTTTTACCACAAATTACCTTATTTTTGCACACAGGTGGCACAGTGGGTAGCACTGTGGCCTTCCAGTTAGAAGGTTTAGAAGGAGTTTGCATGTTCTCCCTGTGCTTGCGTCGGTTTCCTCCGGGTATTCCGGTTTCCCCCACAATAACAAAAACATACGATTAGGTTTATTGAATAATCTACTTTCCCCTTAGGTGTGAATGTGTGAGTGAATGTTGCCCTGCGATGGACTGGCGACCTGTCCAGGTGAGCTGGAGAGCACCGACATACCCCCGTGCCCCAAAAACGGAATAAAGGGGTTGGAAAATAAATGAATGAATGATTTCAAAATATTAAGGTATGATATAGTTCCACAATAGCACAACTTCAATTCCTTGTAACAATTGTTTGTTTGACACAGATATCGTTTAATCCCCTTTTCATAAATTCAAGTCAGCAGAACATTTATGCTCCAGATTTATTCCTGACACATCAAATCAAATGTTTTCCTAATCTTTGAACTGTTTTTCACATTTGCAAAGCAGCTTTCTACCTGCTGCCTCAGCAATCAAAGTGTTCTGTACTTTTGTCCTGACCAGTTTTAAGCATGCAAACACACTCCTGAGGACTAAAATGTTGACTGCGCTATTTTCTGTTAATGCTCAGCGCTGTTCTTGTGCTGCAGGGTTTTAAACAGCATCACCTAACACCTGAACCTTTGCGTGGGATGCTTGACAATACTGCAGTAGCGTATGTTTTAGCACAGAAAAGAAGAGATTTGTTCTCCTGATTAAGTGCTAGCCAAGTTGTGTACTCCCGTATGTCAGTACAGAGAGTTCTCTCCATAGATGGATGAAATTTTAAAGAGCTCTTGAAGTTAGTTGAACAAAAATCTGTTTAGTGCAATATGACTCATCAATATTTCTTGCTATGATTTCCCAATAGAGGACAGTTGCACATTTCTATACAATACTGCTAAAATATTTGGAATTGCTTACACATCCGGCAGCTGTGGTTGCCTGAACTTTGCCGTCAAATATCTGGTAGCACCGTTATTGGTTTTACAGTATTGTACTGAAATTTGACAGATTATTTATGTCTAATTACTATTTTATTCATTCATAAATTTAAATTAATTTAAATCTGAATATTTGCCGTTCATGATCATCTTTCATACAGTTCAGAACTGTCTAATTTTAAGTTTTGTATTGGAATAATGGCATTTTTTCTCAACACAGAACAGTCAATTTTAAGGGTACATTTTAAACGGTATAAAATAATAAACAGTAATTTTTACAGTAAATTGTATTTGCCAGAACTTTATCCCGAAGTGTGGAGTTTTACTAATTATTAGTTTTATGGGGTTTTCCATATTGCTATAATGTTTTTAGGGTTTATAGCTGTCTAAATGAATGTGATCCCATGGGTTTCTTACAAAAATTCTTTTAAAAACTTAAAGCGTCTTGAATTAGAGATAATACAGAAATTATTTTATGACAATAAAGGTGTATATTCATTGAATTTTAACTGTTAAATTTAAGATGTTACTATGTATAAATTGTTAAATTTTTTTCACTGTAATTCTATTTTTCTCACGTTTTGTGAAATAAAGTCTGTTTCTGTAGTATTTATGTAGTATTTGGCTGTTAAATATACAGACACTTTTAACAGAGTACTCTCCAGAGAAAATTGAGAAAACTTGAGATTTCAAGGCAACTTTCTAGATTTTTTGAAGTTTTGAACAATTGGGGAAAAAAGGCCCAAAGTGATACCCAGTAATTTTCATTTCTTCAGATTTTTTTACAAGTAAAAAAATATATATATTTTTTTAAACCTGTAATTTTCAATTGGTCATCAAAAATCTATTGTGGTAGTTTGCTATTGTGGTTGTTTTGACATTTGCTTGGCTATTAGTCTAATAAAGATGCAAGTTGTTTTTTGGCACTGTTTTGTGACAAAAATAGTGGAGTGAGAATAAAAGTATGTATTCAATGGAGTGAGAATATAACTTGTAGTATATAGCTTTCTTTATTTTTAAGGGTTTATTTACACGCATGAATAAAAGTATTATTTTATCTTGAAATGTACTTGCGTCACAATGAAAAATGTTAATATATTTCAAATTAATAACAGTTTTTAAATTTACTTTCCATTACATCTATCATATCCCTAAAACAATTCTAGCAAAATTATTTAGACTAATTTTATTGCCTTCCAAATGGTTTGCAGTCTCGGTGAGGAGTTTTACCGTGAGGCGATCGAGCACTGTCGCAGTTACAATGCTCGGCTGTGTGCTGAGCGCTCCATGCGTCTGCCTTTCCTCGACTCTCAGACTGGAGTAGCACAGAGCAACTGCTACATATGGATGGAAAAGACCCACCGTGGCCCAGGTTTGAGCGAATCCTTGGTATTCTGATGTGAGATTTTGGGTTGATGTTAAGGCTGTGGCTCTGTTGTGACTCAGGTGTTGCTCCTGGGCAGCTCTATACGTATCCTGCTCGATGCTGGAGGAAGAAGAGGCGGTTGAACATTCTAGACGATCCGCGACTGGGGCCCATCGAGTTTAAAATCGGTGGGTTGGGAGGATGTCAGTTGAATTGTCATATAATGACTGACAGTCCAAAAAATGCTGGGTATTTTTAATTATCTAATTAATAAAATTCAATTTTGTAACCCAACTTTTGGTTTGGGTCAGGGTTAAACCCAATAGTAACACAGTGTAATTATGATTTTTACCAGTTACAAAAGTAATTTTCGTATTTAGCCATGCTCTTTATTTTATTTTGATACTTTTTCTAAAGTACTGTATTAAAATGCTTTTCATAAAATTATAATTTGCCTCATTATTTTGAGACCCTTGTTGAAAGTTGCGTTGGTTCAAAGATATACAAGGAGAACTCACAAATCTGCTAGTTTTGGTAGTTGAAGCAATGAAGTTTTGGTATCCGTAACCATTAAAGCCACTCCAGGATAAAGTTTGTAAGATTACATCATAAGCTTTATACTTTTTGTTTTCATATTTTTGGTAACCAGTATTTATGTAAAATTATGCAAAATTTAAACCAGTGCTCGCCAACCAATATGGCTATTCTAAGAAAGTCACATGAGACAAATGTGGGAACTACACACACCTAAATACAGTTTATTAAACGTCTTTCGGGAGGAGACTATCTGGAGCCACACCTACTTCAATTATTCCATCAACCCTCTTCCATAAAAGCTGTTCCTTCCTCTTGTTCCCTGACTCAGTCTGAATCAGCTTCATCGCTCCCACCTTCCTTCCCTTCACCTCTCATGGGGGTCTACTCGGACGCATCCGAGCAAGACAGCAAGCCTGCGCATTCGCACCCGCCACACACTCTTACGAACTTAAAGCAGGTCCAGATATTCGAACTCCTGAAAAGGTTTTAAAGCTAGGTTTTTTTTAAAAGTCTATACAATATGAAACTTTTAACGGTAACACAATATCCAAACAAATTAATCAGGAAAACTATTTTTAGCCTCCAAACTCAAAATGTAATGTACTGGGTTGTATTGGGTGTATTGTATTGCGTGTAATGTAATGTATTGGGTTACCTTAAAAACTATTTAACAAATTCATAATTTATCCATACATGGATATGAACTGTTATACAAGCATAAAATAAAACACTAACATGTTTGTAGACACACCGAATGAGCCGATTTTTAAATTTTCAATTAATTACATTTATTTTGACACAAATAAATTGGTTCAAAATTCACTTAAGCTGGGAATGTTGGATACATTAGAGTTTTACTGTGTTTAAGGATGAATGGTGTATCCTGGTACATCCTGTTTAATGATAGAAAACCCTGGTTTAGAAATGCTTGTATTTTCAGATTATGAAGCAGCTCTTAAAAAGGAAGGAGGTGTTCCCGACGGCCCCGTTCTGGAGTCTCTCCTCAGTGGAGAACTGCTGGATAAGAAGGTGGAAACAAAGGAAGAGGAGCCCATGAGCGAATGCCAGGTGAGACCAATTCACCTCAGACCAAATTTCAACTCCTATAGCTGATAATCAACAAGATAAAGCCTGATTTTAAGCTCCCCTCCATTAAAACACTGCTCCTGTGTGAGGTTTTTATCAATACTCTCTCACATACTCCTCCATTCAGAGTTTCTGTCTGCTTTCTGCTGCCGTTCACTCTTCCTCTTCCCTCGTTCTCTCACACTTCCCGTCTGATTCATCTATAGTTCTTGTGTCTCTTCTTGGCAGTTACACAAATGCCTGAGGGGTGGACAACCCCCCGCCCCATAGACTTCCTTGCTAACCACAGAGCGTGTGTATTTGTGTCAGAGCATTTGACAAAGTTGCTCCATTGATTTTGTGGCGAGCAACTGCACATTTTTTAGAACTCTGCACAACAAATGTCTGCATTAGATTATTATTTATTAACTTGCCCTACAGAAATGTGCAGTTCAGTTGTGGTTGTCTTCAGATTCTCACATTGATCCAAATGATACATTTCCTGAACTGTCCAACAATCCAAAAACACAATATAAACAAACCTCTCGTTTACAATGTTTCGAACATATCTGCACTGATTTAACATAAACGTAGGACAGTTTCGTAGCATGTTTCAAAATAAGAGCCTTTCTGAGCTTGTTTGTTTGGAAAATCCTGATTTTGGTGCAGTGGATGGTGGTGCTGTGGTGCAGTGATTAGCACTGTGGCCTTTCAGTGAGAAGGTCGCTGGTTCGAGCCAAGCCGATGGACTTCCTTAGTGGAGTTTGCATGTTTTCACTGTGTTTTTGTGGGTTTCCTCCACAGCACTAAAAATGTGTCAGGTTAAATGAATTCTCTAAATTCAATTGTTGTGGTGTACCCCCGCCTTTCACCTACACTTCACAGCAGAACCCTGTGACCCTGAAAGGGAAGAAACAGTTCAAGAAAATGAATGAATGAATAGAGTATTCACACAACTCAAATTTTTCTAAAGACGAGACTGTAAAACATTTCACAGTGGGAGCCATTATAGATTAACCTGATCTTCAAAAGAGATCTCTTTGTTTGGACAAGATCTGCATTTTCCTGTGGCTCTGTTTCAAGCCCTGTCTATCACTTTGCTGACAAGCATAATAAACAAACCTTTCAAGATGGTGGAAGGTTTTGTAAAGTTGTCGTTTAACATCTGTCGACTCACTGCTGAACACTTGTAGAAGTTTATTTAAACTATAGCATTGATAAATGCACAGATAAGTTCAAAAACATTAATTTCGTACGGAAGCACATGTCTATTTGTATTTTGGCCGAAAGAGGAATAAGGGATAAAAATAAACTATTTGGCCAAAAAAATGATCAATGTTACATATTCGATACATGGTTAGTGAACGAAGAAAGAGAAAGAATGGACAGTTAAATTAAGTTGATATGACATTACTATTTGCTCATATCTATACAGATATAGAATTTCCTTTTGATAATCCAAACTGCTTGAATCTTGCTGAGTAATCAAGCTGAAGAAGGTGGGGAAATACTCACTTTCTACATCTCTTGATAGAAGAAATCCATTAACATATTTGTACAAATAAAAAAAAAGCTATTTTGATTTCTAAAACTTTAATGAAAGTGACTTTAGGACCAAGTATGGATACAAGGAATTTGTGCTCTGCATTTAACCCATCCAAGTGCACACACACAGCAGTGAGCTAACCTTTTGATCTCCAGTCAATCACCTGATCCACTAGGCCACGACTGCCACTTTATTGTTAGGTACAATAGGTACAAAAGCCTTGACCAAGTACAAACTAGTGAGAATGCTCACATTTACAGATATTAAAGTCAACAAAGGAAGCAGGGGCCGCTAAGCTTTTCAATTCCTGCAGGGACCTGAGGCGACTCAATCCACAGGATCACAGGTTCAATCCCAGGAGACGAAGCAGTCTAAAGAGTGACTCTTAATTGAAGTGCTAATTGGATATCTGTCCGCCCCCAGGACAGACGTTGTGTTGTGTGTGAAACAGTGCAGTGGTGACACAAGTGACAACTCTGTTAACTGACAGAGTGCTTCAGGAGATGTACAGGCATTCGTTTGACCAAAGAGTCACCAAAATCTATTATAATCATTTGAGGGAGTTCTTTTGGGTCAAACACAGAGCTTTTGAGTATCTCATATTATTCCAAGTAATTTCCAAATTCTGTAAAAATACAATTACAGATTGTAAAGTTCCAAATGTTCCAGAATTTTAGCTGGCAGGGGGTGGGGGTATTTATTGGATTTACAATGGTTTACAATGTGGGCTATTTTTCTCTCTCATTACATTAACCTAAAATTTATAATATAATATTATAATATAATACAAACAATGTGACAAAAATATGATGCTTCTCTTTCTCGTGCGTAAATAAATAGAATGGAACGCATCCATCTGTGCCAACTGATACAGATCCTTGCTGCTTCAATGCTTTCACTAGCTTCTGTTTTGAAACACTTGGCTACGGTAATATCTCTTCAGCATTATAGACCATTTTACTGTTTGTAAAAAATGATGCTGCTACAATGAATGCACAAACATCTTTGAAACGGAAGTATGGTGGAAGAAGACAGATAAACTTACCTTAAATTAGGTGGCCACTGCATTTCCTCAATTCAATCATAACGTTTGATTTCCTGCTGCCACAGTAGACTTTGTTTCTTCAGAAACAACCATGATCCTGTCAGAATCCAATAAACTTCAGCCCACCAGTGGAATATTGGTTAGTGCAACCATAATAACCAGACATTTTGAATCTGGGAAACAGTCTGTGACCTTTCTGCTACATATGGCCGACTGGGGGTTGAGTAGTGCTTTTGAGTCGTGGTCTGTGGCTGTTTGAGCATTTCATCGAGCTGTGAAGCAAGTAGACCTACTTTATGAGCAGAAAATAAGGGTTTAGAATAATACCTAAAAGATGAAAATTGAATTGTCACCTTCGTCTTGTTTGCCATATGAGGGGTTTGAGTAACACAGTGACCCACCTGTTCATCTGATTCCCAGCATCACAACATTCTGGCACTACTCGGATTGTTCGAAACAGATGTTGTCCTTGCTTGTGAAATAATTCATGACCTAAATGGATCATTTTAACGTTCTGTTTTGTTTATCTCTCCCTCAGCAGAATGTGTGAAACAGTGTGTTTGTGTTCATTTGTGCACCAGTCTCATTCATGGTATACTGGTCTTATTTTATGTTCATAGAAGCTGCTGATGGGAGATTTTCCTCATGAACTGGACATGGAAGAGATGGAAGAGGATGTTCCTAAACGCAAGAATCGCACTAAAGGACGGGTAAAACACCTAAACACTCCACCACAATGGATCTGGTGATGTTCAACTTCTACAGAGTTGATCTCAACCTTTTATAAGTTTATGTACTCTCTTAGTGATGAAACAATCGCGAGGAGCAGGATGGCATCTTTGATTTGTTAATGTAACACCTTTGCGGTGTTAATCAACTCTGGTGCAGAGCAAAATAATTTTCTGTGTGTTAAAATGATCTCAAAATGGATAAACACCTACATTTCAACACACCTATCAACTATTGGGCGTTTATAGCACCTTAATACTTACTCTGAAGGCCCAAGTAGAAGGGATAGGGAGAAAGTAGAGAAATGGAACTGGGAACCTTCTGAGTTAAATACAACAAAAATCACAATGTTAAATCAACACTACTGGTGTTAATGTTGCTGAGCCATATAAACAGTCCAGTTTTGAATGTGCTACTTTTAAAACTATGGCATTCAAACATAGAGACAGCGTTTTTATATTTTAACTCACATGGTGTTACTTTAACCCAGTGGCAGTTTTTTATTTAGATTTTTGAGTAACATTGAATATATTTTTTACTCATCACAATGAGAGGGAATTTGGGATGGAAATATATCATTGGGAATGCTCTTCTTTTAGTCAAATAAGAATAATTTATTTATTTTGTATAGGAACTATAAAAAAAATACCTTTTTACACACCTACTATCTGAAAACTTTACCCAATGATTTGTATTATCGTAATTATCCTATTTATTTATTTTTTTGGGGGGTAAATTATCCATATTAGTTTGTTGGTTTGATATTATGAATCAGATCATAGTTATATTCTTAGATACTGTACAACATACTTAGCAACATTAACATTCATTGTAGGTTCAATGTGTCTATGATCTGTCTGATCTGGACTTATACATATTTTCAGGTAGTTTTTTAGACCCATAATCCAAATTGGCAGCTTTTACTCCTCTACATCTCAGAGATGTGTGTATACTTAGAGCCCCATGGGTCTTTGTTTAATCTCAGATCCTTGTTTCTTCAAGGCTGCCGTCTGAATGAACAAAGCTAGCCATTGTAACGGACGATCAGCCATTGATCCATAATAGGTGTTTAGCGCATATCCAGGTCTGATGGCGGCACAGCTTTCATCTTTGTGTTCTGCTTTGCTTTGTGTTGATTCAAAGGAGCGACCATGAGAAATGTCCTTTAATATCTTTTCTAGGCAACAGCAGGTGAGTGTGACAGCTCCCTAAAACATGACCAATCTTTGATTACAACACATACAAGATTAAAGGCTCGAATTGAAAAGCTTCTTTAGAGAAATTCAAGAGAACATTAGAGAAAGTCATCAGGGCATGGGGTAATAAAATGCAAATTTGATTAACTTTAATGTAAGGTTTCACTGGTAAGTATAATTTTAAATTTACCTTATGAAAGAATATCTTAATGTTGTCCAAATGTACACAAAGAATAGGCAGTGGCTTCATCACAGGTTCAATGTCTTAAATAAATAATACATTTTACATAATTGTTGAAACATAGGATGTAGGTGAATACATTATAAAAAAATTACAATAAAATGTATTTCTTAGACATTTTATCTCATCAACCAAAGCATTTAATGATGAATTTTAATTGTTCAAGACTTTAGTCAGTTAATGTACTGTTTTAAGAGCTGTAGAAAAAAATCTGCAGTCTAAATTTTAAATAAACAAAAATTAAATGATTATAATGATTATATGATTATAATATAAATGATTATAACTTCCTTTCACAAGCAAAGCATCAAATTGCAATGATTTCACTGGGCGAAATGGAGGGTTTTCTGAAATGACACTGGGAGCAATATGGCATATTTTTGAAAGGCACAATTATTTATTCACTCAGCTTGATTATAAAGATTTTTTTATCTATATTGTATATTTCTGTGAAACGAAATGCAATTTTTCATTATTTTTAATAACATTATGTTTCTGAATGTTTTTCTCAAAGAAAATTAATTTTTATTCCATTCATTTCTATGCAGACTCAACTGACAAAGGTGTAAAGCCCAATTCTGGTATAGAAAACAAAACAAAAAAACAAAACACAATTTTCACTGGTCTAATCCAGAAATACAGCCAGAAACACCCCAGAATCTCTCACCTCCTGCACTGTTAATTGGGACACACACTACTTCCTGTGAGATCTGTCACACACCCCACACTCTCACTGAGCAGAAGAGATGCTGGGATAATTGTCTGCTCCCTGTAATTATTGCTATGTTGGAGGATTCGCTGATAGTCTGAAGAGGAAAACAATAGCCATTTTAAATCAAGTTGAGTGCATTTACATGTGTGTGTTTTATGTGTTTAGGCATGTGGTATAGGAGGGATGAGAAAGAGACAAGATGCAGCATCTCTAGAGGACAGAGACAAGCCGTATGTGTGTGACAGTGAGTATCAAGCTTAAATAACACTTGTAAAAACACTACTGCTGCAATTAAACATGTGTGACAGAACCAGTAATAGAAAAGTGCCGTATTTTCAATCATATACAGAATATACGTATAAAGTAAAAACATGAACATTAAATATCTTTTGGCACAGGCAAGGAGCTGACAAGAATTTAAGTCAGTTTTAAAACTCCAGGTTTTATTGATCAAACATCACCAAACAAAAAGACTGGTGTATACTACCGTATATGTATACGTAAGATAAAAAATTAGAGCAGACAGGCTCAAACCTTGATTGTAATAACCAATGTTTTATGAAGAGGAGTATAGCGGAGAGATTAATCCCAATCTATCTCTTTGTGATCAATTAAAAGTATGCACAACCTGAGGGAGGCCCTGTCCACATTTACCTGATTATTTTGAAAATGGGAATTTTTCTGTGCGGTTATGCTGTCCATCCACACATAACCGTGGCACCGTTTTCATGTAACCAGGCATTTCTGAAAACGCTGGCCAAGATGATTCGTATTTAAAACTTCACTCCCGGGGTCTGTGTGGACATTGAAACCAGTGTTTTGTGCTTGGGAGTTGGAGTCTGTCATTGTCGTCACACTCTGTCACTGCTGTGTTTACAAACAGGAAGCGTAATGTCGGCCACAGTGAGGATTTTGTTGCTGTTTATTCCGCTATTGTGGATTACAACATGTACAGAATTAAATGCATACGTTTCCTGTTTGATCACTGAACAGATGTGTCTGTGTTTGTGCACATGCAGTGATGAATAATAATTTTTAAAATGCCATGAATTAACCACCACCTGTTGATTTGGTAGAGTCATTACAGCGTTTCAGGGTTTTTGAGTGTTCTAGTGGATGCGTTATTTTTTAAAACAGACACGTGTGAACAGGTGCAAGTGATGAGTGAGGGGAAAACATGGTCGGAATGTGATCAGGAACTGTTATTTTGATAACATGCGTATTCATAAAAAGAGGTAGTAGTTGTAATAAACTATGTATAATAAAGCTTATTTGCAAATGACTTAGTGAAATTAAAGCGAAATAAAAAGGAAAGTGTATTATACCATTGAAAAAATAATGTTGAATCATTTACTTTAATTCATATTAACTCTGTTACATATTTTATCTTATTTTTTATTATACTGATACATCAAGATATTTAAAATGTAGAATAAATTAGTTATATACAATGTTTTGATCATCAAAATGTGATATTAATGTAATAACATATACAATCTGCAGTTGTTTACTGGTTTTTGAGAGTCTTTTGCTTCGTTGTTTGTCTCTTCATGTTTAGTTTGTGGAAAGCGCTACAAGAACCGTCCAGGTTTGAGTTACCATTACACTCACACACACCTGGCAGATGAGGAAGGTGAGGAAGACTCTGAACGCCATACACTGCCCTTCCAACGCAAGAACAACCACAAACGTGAGCGCAGCATCAGCCTCCGCAATGGATTACACACTCACAGCACAAGCCACAGAGTCCCTTCATTCTAACACACCTGAGCCCTTTTCCACTGAGCCCTGTGCTGGTGCTGGAGCCACTGGTCAGTCCGCTGACTAAGTTTTCAACTTTTAATCACATTATCCGTTCATCATTATTAAAGGTGCTTGCAGATCAGCTCACTTGTCAGGGCACTGACCATACTAAGGGCTTTTTTCTTTTTTCTAATTTCTCTCAGTTAGCATCTGTGGTCTGGACAACACTGAGCCACATGTAAGCTTGCGAAAGATCTTGATCATTCTGTAAATCCAATGTTGTGATTCAGTTGGCTCCCTAGTTCACTAGCCTAGGCGCTGATCAGGGAGTCTTCAGCTGCAAATTTGTGCTTAATTTATGACAGACTTAAACTTTTCACCATAAGAAAAGGCATGTTTCACTCTAGTTCGATAGATCTAGACATTTATTTCAAGGGCTGTGTCTCAATTATTAAAGTGTTCCAGTGCACTGAGAGTTGCACTTAATCTCTGTATTCATGAGCGAACTCAACTGGTCAGTATTACAAAAAGGGTGTCTCAATACACCTCCCCAGTTCACTAAAAAGAGCACTGCTCGGCCGGTTTAGGGGCTGCACTCAATGGGAGTGGTGTGTTTATAACTGACTCCGCCTTTATGTCATGTGGTTTACCCATATGCTTATCTACTGGGCCAGCCATTTTAAGGGAGTAAACCACGCTGTAAACCCAAAAGGAAATTTAAACTTTCATTGGAAATTATTACCTCAAAACATTTGAGTTGACAAACCACAGTAAAAATATATAATAATCATAAAATTTACATTTTAGGTACTGTTTTTTATTGCGGATTGTCAAGTCAAATGGTCTGAGGTAATGGATTGACCTTATTTAATCTTTTTGGGCTTACAGTGTGACGACTTTACGCTAATCAGTCGTTAGCATTCTAATGTCGGCCCTTTTTCAGAAAACGTGCTCAACACTTTCTGCTTTAGAAAAGGTTTTATTTTGTTGTGTCGATTACAATAAGTGTCAATTTTGAAGAAGGACCAACTTTCTTAATTCGATTTGGTTTTATTTGTGTGGTGCTTTTAGAAATGCAGTTGTATCAAAACAGCTTCACAAGTTTAGCAGTTGCCTCACCAATAATGAGACTTTAAAAAAACATTATTATGATTTTAATATTCAAGCATAGTCAAACATTGCAAAAATGTCTGAAGTGATATAATGGTTATATAAATGGCTGGAATGTTGCTGTATGAAATACAAACAACTGTCTTTTACAGTCTTCTAGTTAACTCGTTTACTAGCACGGGAGCAGATTGAGATACAGCCCAACAAAGCTAAAAGGAAGTTCCCTGTTCAACATTTCAACAACTTCCTGTTTTGTATTCTTTACTGTTACTTTTGATGTGCTACAAAGCTACTCCAGATATTTCCCCCATCTGTCTGAAATAAAATGTTTTTATTTACAAATTTTGTGTCAATTGCTTACTATGTTTTTTATTTATCATATAAGTAAAGCCTGGTTTCATCTAAGTACAAGATTATACGGTTTCCATAGAAACAACGACAGTCTTAAATACATAGATTCTTGACATCTTTGTAATTGCAGTAATTATGGTATTATATCAGGAAAAGAGCACACTGTCTGAACACAATTAAATGGACGACTCAATGTTCACGTTATCTGCTGTTTAACAAAGTAAGTGATACTGGTAATTTACACTTGTGTACACAGTTCTGTAGCAGTAAATCAGGTCCCATAGTAATTACACTATCTGGGGTCAAGTTACCCTTGGATTCACAGCTGCGCAAGTGACTAAAGATTCATAATTTTGTATGTTTTACATGTGTCCAGAACCACATACACATAGTTAAGAGTTAAAAAAAAGTTTCTGACAGTTGTCCTCAAGCACCAGCACCACTTTGGTGGAAAAGGGTATTGCACATTTTATTCATGCACAACATTAAGAACTCACTTTGTTTTTGATTTTATTTGTGTTTTTTTCCCCACAAAAGATATATGCTAAAAATAAATATTCAGTGAGAAGAAGTAATACTTGACCCCCTTGTTATTTTGACTGTTTGCCCACAGACCAAAAATGATCAGTTTATAAATGTAAAGCTATGTGCGATTCGGCAGTGAGAGACAGAATATCAAGAAAATATGATTTGTGTTGTTACAGCTCTAATACAATTTAATTAAGGTTAAGACTCTCTCTGTAAGGGACTCTTGTTTTCATCGTATTTTCTGTATGTAAGACAACTATCGATGGAAGCACTCAATCAGCTTTCAAATTTACCAAGACCAAAAAGCAAGGATATCAGAGGCAAGATTGCAGACCTACACAAGAAATACATGGTCTAGAAGACTGGCGATAGCTATTGGTGAGATTATACACAAATGGAACAAATACATGCAAGAAATGAAACTTTCAGTGATTCTGGAACTGACTTTGAGTCAGACCAGAATTACACTGGAGGAATTAGTCAATGATATCAAGGCAGCTGTGATTGATAACATTACGCTGTGAAGATCCAACCCCCCATGCACAAGAAACATGAACAAGTTTTAACTTCAGAATGGTTCAGAGGAGAACTGGGTGAAAGTGTTTGAAGGAGGAATGTTATCCCTTAGTTCCAAAACCTTATCAAACATAGGGGGAAATTTTACGCTTTAGGAGAGTTTTTTTCCCATGTGGGATGCTAAATTGATGATGGGTACGCCATGTATGATCAAATCTTAGGTGACAAATTCATTTAGGTGTGAAATGGGCCATAAAGGGATTAAACTTCACTCATGCAATGGCAAATTAGTTTTTTCTATGTATTTTTTACTAATTATCAACGTATGTACCTACAACTACGTTTATGGGCTGATCATTTTTATGTTTATTGGTAACAGTTCAAAATTGGCTAATTATGTCCTTCACTGTAAATGCTTAGAAAATACATCTAAATGGATTAAATGCTAAATTAAAAAAAAACAATCTACATTTTTGGCCAGCCAATATGTGGCTATGTGTTTTGTGTAGAAACCTATGTACAAATGTGATCCTGTAGGTCACCATTCTCCATTTGGTTTGGTACCCGCATACTCATGAACTGAACATTCACATATTCTAAAACTTGCTCCTCTTTCTTAAACAATGGTTTGCTTTTATCAAAAGGACACAGTTCTTTCAAGACACATCCATAAAGCAACATTCATCATTTTATTGAAGCTGTCATGCAATCAACTGTTGATTTTACAGTTTTGTGTGAAGAACAGCTCTCCCTGAAGTAAAAGATGTGGAATTTTTTTTGCCCACATTTTTTTACCTAAAATTAAAATTAACTATGTCTGACACTGCCTGCTGGATGAGGCCAAATGTGTCTTTTTTTTAGATAAAAATATGTAATTTAAAACAAGTTCCTCTTCATTTATGTCATTTTAAAGTGTTTTAATGATTGTTGATGGTTATAAAGACATTGGCACTATTTTTTTTTAGATTTAATTTTAGCTGGCTACTTAAAAAATCGACATTTGAGGAAGCAGACTTTTGGGTGGAACCTGATTCTCCATCTGCGATAGCTTCATAGCATGTGCAGCATTCTGCTCACTGTCATGTAAGAATGCAGATTCCACCATTTTGGCTCCAAATGGCCAAGTGGGAGGAGGTGTCGTTGCGCTGCATACAGTATATTGTTGGCACAGTTCCTCTAACACTTTCCTATTAAACTTATGCAAATATGCAAAGGAACAGAAGAGAAACAGCACATATGGCTTAATCTATCCATCCAAATGTCTACATCTTGATAATAATAGGCAACCTCTACACATACTTAGTAGATTTTTACGCGACTACGCTGTTTGTCTCACACAGTTACACTTTTTCAATGTTTTTTTGATTACTGTTTCTTCAATCGGTTTTTAAACACTTTTCTACACTTGTCCTACTGATTCACAAGTAAAAGGAGCAGCTTTTCAGCGTAAAGTCCAGTTTGAAAATGCGGTATACCATGTTTTAATCATGGTATGGATGTGTCTGATGGCTAGGGTTATGATCCAACTCTAGTGCTGTTTGCATACATTTTGAATAATTCTTTAAAACACATGAAGCAAGAGAGTTGTGTTCAAGTCAACATGGCCATAAAAGAGTTTATATTCCAACCAAGGCAAAAATGGTGATCAGAATGAGCACAAGATTGTTTAACTGCCACCTTGATTAGAGCGTCACTATCAAGATCTTCCACCTTTTGTTTACCCAGTGTCTCTGTTGTGTCGAGTCCCTATAGGCTTTTCTCTGTCAAAGGCACAGTAACATTGACCTCTTTGTGTTGTCCTTGTGAAATAATGCTCATATTCCTCTCTCTGTGTCTTATAGTCGACACCCGGACACCTCATGGCTTTTTTACCTCTCTACCATTTGCTTTTCTCCCTGAAACTGGCAAATATTTTGATCACTTTACGATTTTACATTTTTTTCCAGACAGAATGCAAACATTGCCGTCTGTAGGATCCCCCCCCCCCCTGCACATTTCACTCCACCACCACAAGCAATGTTCTTAATAAGAGAGGTTTTAATGAAACCTAGGCCCATGCATTATTCATGCAATATTTGGAAGCAAAAAGAGAGAGATGGAGATGTGGAGAGGATAACTAGAACCCTCCAAACTCAAGATAGAGATTCGGAGGCAGACTAAACCCGAAAGTCCCATCTTCTTTCTTTTTGCTCCCTCTCTCTTTTCTATCAGTGTGATGAATGACAGATTATTCAGCCAAGAGATGAGATTTCACCTCATTCTCACTCTCTGTCTACTCCTTTTGCCATCCCTTTCTCGCTTCTCCCCATCACCCTTGTCTTTCTGCCTGCGTTTTCTCTCCTCTCCGCTTTTGATTTAAGATTCATCCATCGGTTCTCTGTATTTTTCCCCTCTCTTTATTTATTTCCACTGCAGAAGCAAGGCATTAAAATTCATATTCTTTTTCTTACAGCAGTGCTCTGCTGCTGCTGGTGGGACGGAGGGGGTTTTGGGGGCTGTCCAGTCACCTCGTGGGGGAAGGGTGGGTGCAGTCTGGTGTCAGTGTGAAGGGGAAAGAGTTAGAGGGCTTGGGTGAAGGGGGGTTGCTGTTTGGATTTGAGGTTGACCCTCTTGATGTGCACCTGAAAATTGGATTTTCTGATTTGGGAGTTCTAGTTAAAATCCCATCCCCCCATTCTGGCACTCATATATATATATATAATCTCTCTCTCTCTCTCTCTCTCTCTCTCTCTCTCTCTCTCTCTCTGTCTGTTAAAACACTGATTTTACACTTTGCACTTGCTTTTAGAATAATAACTTTTAATAATAATGATACATGGTATACCTTAATGCATTCTTTGCTTAAACAGTCAAGGTACCTTAACTCAACATTCGTCCAAAACACATCCTTAAAAATCACAAATTGTGAAAAATGTTTACTTTTGTCAAATATTTGGAGGTAATCAGTTTCTAAACAAGTTTTGAGTACCTTTGAACCTTACCTTTTGAAGGGTTTACAATACAGCATTGCTGAAATGAATACTTGTGTACAAAACCAAGGCTACTATTTATATATATATAAAATGACCATTGGGAATGTATGGGATAATATCTTCAAGATAAAACATTGTGGAGAAATTGGGGTTTGGTTATTCTAATCATAGTTTAATCAACTTTTTGTCAAATGTTATTATATCACACACCACTGCCTAGCAACAAAACTGTTTACCCTAGCAACCAAATTCATATAAATACATCTCAGCTTTGTGTGATATGTAATTGAGACATGGGGGTTATATTATGGAGACATGGATTACATTACTTAGAGTCTTAAAGAGAAAAATATATTATGTCACCAACATCTTAATACAAACCAGACTGTTTACCTTAGCAACCAATTAGCATATCTCTATCTCAGCTGTGGGAAATCATAGAGACATGGGAGTTGTTTTACTTTACTCATATTAACACAGGAACATAAAATTATGTCACTGACCCCTCCAATGCAACTGGTTACCATAGCAACCAATTTTAAGGATTTAGGAACTGATTTTCAGCTTAGGAAAATCATGGAGACATGAGGGTACTTACTTTTAGTCGTATTGATATTGGGACCATTGTATTATGTCACTGACACCTTCATAGCAACTAGATTGTTTAATAAAAAAAGCAACCAATTTGGCATATCTCTATCTCAGCTTAAGAAAATCATTCCGACATGGGGCTTTGTTTACGTTACTTGTATTGACATTATATTCTGTCACTTACCCTCCTATTTCAACCAGACTGTTTACCATAGCTACCAATTTGGAAAATATTTATCTCAGCCTAAAAAATGATAGAAATATGGAGGATGGTTTATTTTACTCGTATTGACATGGTTAACACTATATCATGTCACTGGCCCTTCCATAGCAACGAGATTGTTTGCCATTGCAACCAATTTGACATATCTATATCAGCTTAAGAAAATATTAGAGATATTGGGGGCTGGTTTATTTTCTCATATGGACATTGACAACATTTATAAAACAGTTTTAAACAGCACTAGCACAAACCAACATTGAAGTTTGCGTGCATTGCGTTATGCGTACTGCGTCTGATTCGATTCAATGGCCATGCTTCCATCAAGAGATGTTAATCAAATTTATGAGCAAAACTTGAATATTGCATAAAACATCTGTGAATAAAGCACCGTTTCCATCCAACAAATCCAAGAGAACAAAATAGTCACTCCCTGATAAACCCTGATAACCTTGATAAATAAATAGCAAAACAAAAATGGAAGTTGCTGTGTTAGGGGAAGGCCCTTTTCCATATATAATAACTTTCTGGCATCTTAAAACACATAGACAAAATGCAGTTTGCACAGGTATGTCATCTGGCTTTTGGAGGCCGTAGACTACTCTTTGGGACCGCAGCCGGTCAAGACAGTTCTGGGAGATGATAATCCAGAACCACTTTTTTACCTAGTTTATGCGCACTTTGTCTAGTTGGATAAAAAGTTTATTCTACTCTGTTGTGCACATAATTTATTTATGAGCATTTTCATAATGTATGCACATCTTGCCATTTCCATCCAGGGTTTTTATGCGGTATTCCAAAATGAATAAAAATAGTTGGAAGGAAATGCAGTGATCTATTTTAAGCTAAGCTAAACATGCTATTACCTCATTACGAAAAATTGTTTATAAAATGCTAAAAAGTGATTATCATGGGTGTCGGTATTTGGATCTGGCATCTTGATAACCATTTAATAATGTTGCATGGTGCCAACACAAAAAATCTTGAAACAAAAACCTCATGAAAACTGAAGCAAATCTAATAAGAGAGACTGCTGGATAACCCAACAAATCAAAATGCAGCCAGCCACTTCATTTTTTATTTATGCTGTTATGGATGCAGTGAAGCTATGGAAGCACAAACATGCCACTGTGGACATTTCCCTGAAATGTTGGGTTTTCAGATACAAAAGAGTTCACTGTAAAAGATGATACTTTAAGAGGTTAAAAGCATCATTATTTGCTCATTTAACAAAAGACTCAGTTCCCTCAGTTAAAAGCTTAGCCATTTCACAGACCAAAAAAGCTCCATGTCCTGAGCCTCTCTTTGTGGTTCTCTCCAAGCACTTGTGGGTTTCCTTCAGGCATTCTATATTCCTAAACATTAAACCCACCCACCATTGTGAGAGATACAGAACAGCACCATGACCTTAACTAGGAATAATTATGTGTACAGAAATGAATGAATAATTAATACTATGCACATTAATTATTTTTATTTCATTGGATCTGTGGTTAGACAGGATGTTTATTTTGCTGAGTTTGCATGATTTCTCTGTGTATGCTTGGAATTTGTCTCATTTTCCAGCTACAATCCAAGAATGTGAAAAAAGTAAATTTGTGAAATTTTGTATATTTCCTATTGGTGAATAAATGTGGTTCTGCGAAGTAATGGTAGCCTGTGTGCACCAGAAGAACCATGTGACCCTGACCATGAATAACAAGTTATGGGCTAACTATGAATAAATTAACATATCTTACATTTTTTATTATTTGTTTAAGTTCACAACAGCATGATAAATATGTTTAAATCAATCATTTTTGTCATTTGATTTAATTACTCTTTTCACACGTTGTTTAAATGTTATTTTCATTTTAGTAGTTTTTAGTTTCTGTTTGACTATTTCTATTAATTTTTACTTGCATGACAGTTCATTTTTTTTATTCTTCAAATGTGTTATTATGACATAATTCTGAACAATGCATAGTGAAGCTTTGAGATTAGATGTATATTCAGGCAAATGGTCAGCTGGAACACTGTTGGATGATACGTCCCTTTTTAAATGGTAGTGTTTGGCGGGCGGGGCTGGGGGGGGGGTGTTTTTCATTGTGGTGAAGGTCAGATCTGATCTGTCTTTCTGTCTGTTTGTTTGCTTTCCACTTTCACTCGTAAATTTGATTTCTCTTCCTTCTTTCCTACCTTTCCTTCCCTTCCTCCACATGCTACACATCCAAATGCAGCAGAGTAATCACACTCTCTTTTTTATGAACATCTGTGATGATTTCGTCTGGTATAAGGGAACGGCTCGGAACCACCGTTCTTCTGCTGAATTTCCTCATGCTGTTTTGGTGAGAGGAATCGTGACTGTGAAGCAGAGTCACACCTCTAATAATAATGGTGCATTGTGCACCATATCATCAGCAGCACCGCTCCTTTGCAAAATAACAAACAATGTCAAAATCAAATTGTAATTTGATAAAGCTACAACACACACCAATTTATTCTGAATAAACCTAAAATAAATCTAAGTAACATTTGGATCCAAATCATGATTATACATATTTTGTTATTATACACCTGTGCTGTGACCTCCCAAGCAACTGCAAATTCGGGGCCAAACATTACACATACTGCTCCATCTCATTTACCCCAAAATATAAATTAGTCTGAAAGACTTTGTTAGTGGCATCTCCTCAATTGTCATTATTCCATGCTCTCTTCACCATCTTTGATCAAGTTTAAGTTCACAAAATCCAATTGTCCACTAATGTTATCTTTTGAGTTAGCATGCAGCCTTTGCAGAATTTAAGGATTCTGTTTAATTCTGATGGTCTGCAAAATAATTATGGCCTCAAATCAAAATCTAACGATTACAGGTGTCTGAATAGAAGTGTGGCTTATTAGTGTGAGTGCAAATCCCCCTTAAATTAATCAAAATCCAACCAAGTTTTTGTTTATTTATATTTTGTGTTTTTTTTTTTTATGTTTCATGCTTTTTGAAAAGTAATTTAATTAATTAAAGTTTTGGAATTCTCAACAAACAAACCGTTAAGGACATAATGGCAAAGGTTTATTTATTTGTTTGTTTGCTCAAGCAATTACTTGAAACAACTTTCTCAACAAGGCGAAATCTCTGCCAACAATGATCTAACCTCAACTCCAGAACATCTTACATTTTTTTTGATTATCAGTAAAATCAAACAAAACTAACGTTATCACAAACAGCAATCCAAATAATGTAGTCAAACACGCTGTCAGTACTTGCCAGAACCATTTCAACCACTCCAACAGTGCAGTACAAATGTAATTTTGTGCTAATAAATCTTCACTTATTATTCACAAACATTGATTTGTATTCTTTCTTCTCTTATTATTTAACTTCTTTTGAGGAATCCTTATACTTAGGCTCAAACTTGGACTTACTCTGCTAGCTGCAACTGACGCATGATTACTCCTGTACTATTTCTACTCTAGCTTTCCTGTGGCTCATTTGGTAGAGCATTGCACTAACAACGCAAAGGTTGTGGGTTTAAATCCCAGGGAAAGCAAGAACTGACAGAAAAATAATATGTTCATTCAAATGTAAGTCGCTTTGGATAAAAGCGTCTCCAAATGCATAAATGTAAATGTACTCCATTGATCACAGTGATAGATTTCACTCTTGGATATTAGTTATAATGCTTATTATTATCATTTTTAATTAGATTGCTTTCATGCTTACACCTAACTCAACTACCATAGACGGAGAAACATTAGAGGGGAGTGAGGCGAGAACTTTCATTCAGCATTTACAGGAGCATTGGTCAAAAACAGAATTGGTTTTCCTTGACAATTAAAAATGTATATACATACCTTGCACAAATACCTCAAAGAATCATAACATAATCATATGCACCGTTCATGTGCTCATTTAAAGTAAGTCGAGGCAGTTATTATCAGATTATTTAATGAAACAAAAATAGCACATTATTTTTTCTATCACTATGCTATAACACCCCAAAGAACCAAATAAAACAAAGGTCATGGTTTAGCAAATGTTTTGTATTGTAGATAAAAATATTAAACAATCTCTTGTCGTAAAACGAATGACCTGTATATTATTATAATCTTTCTCTCTAACTTTTACCTGTAAAAGCACACAGAAGCTTAACAGCACACAAAAAAGTTTGTCAGGGCTCTAATTTCAACAAAAAAGTTTTTTTCTAAGTGAACATCTACTTGACGTGTCGGTTGCATGTTAGTTAACTCAAGAAGAAGTTAAACTTTCATTGTTGATGCTTTCAATCTGTAAAATTAAGAATCTTCTTAAACTTCTGAAGCTGTGCATTGCATTAAAATGACTCTCAGTGAAAATGTTGGCACACAACAGACTCAGAAGTCTTCCTGTCTGAGTTTACCTGTCTACGCTCTGCTAGGCCTAGCTCTATTCTGTCTGCTCCATAACAAAGCACCAAGAGCAGTGGCCGTTGCCTAGTGATGGTGTTGCCATGGAGACGGGCCAGCCAGACTCCCGCTATAAAGAATAGGCTGTAATATGTTCATGGAGAGAAGGAGGGAAGCATGGTTTGAGTTTCTCTTGGTTTGAGGATGGAGAGCTTCATTAAAGCAGAGAGAGGGTGGGGGGTGCTGAGGTCTCTGTGATTTGGCATACTGTATAGAAGAGGACAGACAGTAGTGTTGAGTTATGCCATGCTCTGCCTCATTTGTGATTCCATATAAAAAAGGCCGTTTTGATGTTTCCCCCTTTAGTCCCTCTTTCGTTTTTCTTTTCCTTACTCGTTTCTTCAGTATTTTTAATATAAATGTAAAAAGGAAATAAATAAACAGCAAATGAAAATGTAGTTGTAATTTTAAAAGGATTTTGATGTATATACAATGAAATACAACCAATTCAAATACATTTATATTCATACTTTTGTTAGATGCTTTTATCGAAAAGAAACTTCATACTGCATTACTGCAGCACATTCAATCGTCCCTGCATGGGTGACTAAAATAAACAACTACAAAAGATACCAAAAAGGTTTCATGATACACCAAAAATGATAGGAACCTTCATACTATCAAGTAAAAGAAGCAGAGAATCTTAAATTTGAAGTTAGATCTATACTTTCGTTCCCTTGAGACAACACATGAGAGATTCTAATTGTGAGAGATGAGAAGCTTGTTATGCAGGTTGGTCACATGATACTGAAAAATGTTCAAACTAAACTGCAATTCTGTACATGTTCATACTATTCATACTATAATAATAATAATAATAAATAATTTTCTAATTAACATCTACTCTATATTGATCCACATTTAGTTTTAGATTCTGGAGAGTGTTTTCCTCAACTGCACATACAGTATAATAAAAACACCATTCGTATCTAAAAGATTCATGATGTGTGCGTGCATGCGTGTGTGCGTGTGTCAGACTGACTCCCCTGCATCCATAGATCAGATTTTATTATGCACCAAAAGCTGATGCCCCTCTCGCTTCACAATGTCATCAGGTTTAAGGTCTGTTATGCAACACAGTCTGCTAAACAAATGTGACCTGAATGAAACTCCGTCCCGTTTCTGTCCACTTGTTATTGAACACTTTGACTTTAACCTTTGTGCTTTAATCATGCATCGCTATGCATTTATTAAACATTGATCCATTTGATAAAAATGAACCCCTTTCACAAACATTTAATTTAAAGTGAGATGGCGAAAGGACAATAAGGCGGTTAAGCTGCACACGAAAGCAAACCTCAGTCGATTGCAAAGCATCTAGAAGAATTAATGACTCATTTAACAAAACTAAGGTATATATGTAGAGACAAAACATTGTAAACAATAAATGACAGGAACAAAGGCGATGAACAAAGGCCCTGGTCAATGGCGCCAAGAGCATTCAAAGACTATCCAAACACCAGTTAAATAACATAAACTGTATAAAACTATTGATGTAGTGTCAATTATGCCAATGATAGGTTTCTGATGAAGGGTTTGGAGGCTCAAATTTGGCATAGCCAGCTTTAACCATCATTGCCATATGCTAATGTGTAATCAATAGGTCAAATTTAATTTAATATTTAATTTATTAATAGAGATTCACTCTGTTTTCAAAAAATGTCCATATTCCACAAATTCTCTGCAAGTTCTTTTACATTCCCTGAAGTTTTAGTGACGCATCCATCAGGGGCTGTATTTATTCAAATAAATGTACACAATTTGACCCCAATATCCAACACATTTTCTGGCCAGTACCTGGAAAAAAATTAGCTGAGAGACTTTCGTACAGTTAGCATTCTCTCATTATCATCAATTAAAGTCCCTCAATCTGTATTATATGAGAAATATGTCATATATTGAATATAGTGGTTCTATGAGTCAATACTTTTATTTCAGTAGATGACAAAAAAGCCTTAAGAAAATACTCTTTGGTTCATTTTCCCTTTTGTGAATAAAAAAAAAGCATTTTGCTTATCTTCTTGGTGCACCCAATGTAGCATGATTTAGACAGCACAGTTTATCTAAACAATGCTTCTACTTGATATATTGAGTTTATTTGTTTCTTGTCTGGTTTTATTCCTAAATACCAATGCTCTTTCTTTATGTGCATCTATACATAGTGTGTTTTTTGTGTATGTGATAGAATGATGAAGGGGGTTATTAAAAACACGAGTCTGTCGCATTTGTCATGGTCAAGAAGTGGGGTGCAGAATGTGGGCAACCAAAAAAAAAATGATTAGACATAGATGTAGCAGGAATAGAGCTGAGCTCAGGAGGGGGGTTCAATTTGGAATGTCTCATTTGTGGGTGTAAAATCCATCCATGCTGTGGCAAATCTAATGAGGTGCTTCTTTTGTGCTGTTTTTAATCTGAATGAGGTTTTCTGTTTAAAAGAAAGAGTTTATTAAACAGGCTCCTAACACTCTCAAACTTGCATGGCTCTGGGTGCACCTCCCATAGTCTGTCCTGAATCTGAACAACGGTTAGTACATTAATGGCCATTTTGTGTCTGCATCATGTGACTAACCTGGTTCATGGTTGTTATAGTTGACGAAAATTAACAAAATAACGAAAACTAAAGTAAAAAATAAATTTTAACCAAAATAAAATAAAAACACTGCGATGGACTGGCGACCTGTCCAGGGTGTACCCCTGACTCTTGCCCAATGTGCGCTGGAGCAGACCCCCGTGACCCCAAAACGGGAATAAATGGGTTGGAAAATCAAGGAATGAATATAAATAAAAACAATTTAATAATGAACTATAAATTATTCAATTATCAATTATTTTGGCTAGTAATAAAGGATTAGAGATATATTTTTAGTCGTGCACCTGACAAATTATCCTAAGTATAAAACAAAAAAAAGCTAAATCTAAGTATTGTGAACAAAAACAAAACAAAACTCAAACTGACTAAAACCATCAGACACTTTCTAAAAACTAAATGAATAAGAAAAAAATTCAAAACAAACTAAAACTTAACTATTTTTTACCGCGTCCTGTCATGTTCAAAAGCCATCACATGGGGGAGTTAACTCCAGGGGATTAAATCTCATGGGGGAGTTATCTCCAGGGGAGTAAAACACCTGGTGTGGTGTTTCCTCCTCTGGATTGGAGCATTGAATGTATGTAGTTATTTATTAGTTGTGTTACCCACAGAACACTTTACATTATTTGCATCAGGACAAGGCGGTGTTAAACGGAAGCGGGAAGTGGAAAAGGGATTGGGGAAGGTGAAGGGGAAAGTTCAGGAGTGAGAAAAATAGGAAGAATACCTACCTGAACAGACCATGTAAGTTTTTTACAGCTCGTGTTGTACCGTTTTGTAGTTTGTGCATAACACACATGTATACAGAACATCTACCTAGTTTGTTATAGTTTGTGCAGTACAGTATGTGAAATGCTTCTTCCCTTGCTGGCAACTTACGGTATACGTTGTATCCTTGTTACTTTTCCATATATTTGGTATTTCTCAATAATATTCCTTTTTATAGTATGCTGATATGAACTACTGGGTAGTATGTACTACATTATTACACCACGTCTACCTACCTGCATCATCAGTTGTGTCTCAAACATCCCCTTTAGAATTTGTGAACTGTAGATGAAATACACACTTCAGATTCTTACCTGATGTAGAAGGAACTAGAAACTTTTTGCATACTTTCATTGACTTTCTTTGGACTCAGGCCTACTCTGTTTTGCACAATATATAGTAAACTATAGATAGTCAAATCGAAAGGCTAATAGTTTCCTAAGGTACAGTTTTGAGCTATTACTTTCATTTAAGTTCAGAAGTGAAATGAAAGGAAGTGAACATTTCTACTTTGACCGGTCCTTTTCAACCATTCCTGGTTTGGTTTGGCCACATCTGATTAGAAAGTGTTCACAGTCACACTCAAGCCTATAATGACTTTGAACATTTACAAACTTGCATTTTATGTTTTGCATGGTATTTAGTTCCCATCAGTTCAACAGAGAGAAGAGTGTTGAAAGCAGATCCTTTACCCAACCTTCCCAGTTCATTCAGACATTTTGTTTATTGTGTACATGGGAAAGTTTGTAGTGTTATTTGACTTTGAATCGATATAAGACTCTATAGCAGGGATGTCAAAACAGTTTAGCTCCAACCTTAACTAAACACACCTGAAGCAGCTCGTTAGGTCCTTCAGGCTGTTTGTAAGCTTCAGGGGTGGATCTCTCTGAGTAGGGTTGGAAGTAAACTGTGCAGGGCTGCGGCCCTCCAGGAACTGAGTTTGAGACCCCTGCTCTACAGGCTCAGACACCTATCTTTGTCTTGCCTGTTGGTGACTGTCCAAACCCCTATTTCATTTCTGTCCAAACCCCAATTTTCCTGTCCTACCCTTTCCCGTGGTCCTGCTTTCTCTGACAACCAATCGTGTGCTAGTTAGATATGTGGGAGCGTTCTGAAAGAATGGTGTCACTGTATAAAGAATTTGGAGATAGGCGTGATAAGGATTGGAGGGTATTTAAGGATTCCTCTTCCTGTCTCTGGATTCTCATGGGGCTGAAACACTCAAGGAGGTTGTGAAGTGTAGCGTTCTGTCTCTGTTCTCCTTTTAATTGGCCGAATGCTGCATCAGGGAAGATTTTGAGTGGTTGGGAGACATGAACTCATCTCTGGAACTCTTTTTATCATCTTATGCAACTTTCATATTTCTTAACTTCCTTTTTGGGTAATGGTGAGCTTTGTACCCAAAACAACCTTACAACCCCTTTCAATAAAGGGTAATTGATTGCACATGTGCTGTATATCTTGATATTTGAAACATGTAAAGAAATGTAAAATTAGATGAACTCATCCGTATATAGTTCACACCTAAGTGAATGAGTCATGGTTGAGCAGTTGTGATTCGTTAATAATTAATTGATTTTATTAGGAATGACGCTGCCCAGCCATTGTTTAATTTCATTTATAATGTGTAGGTCTTTAAAAGGTTGTTATTTTTAATATTTTGGTTTTAAAAAACAAAGAACCGTTTGCAAAAATAATAATAAAATGTGAAAAAATACGTGATCGTCTTTCAGTTTCATTTTGCAGACCTCAAATTGGTGCCATCAGTGTTGACTAGTGGTGAAAAGAAGGGATAACCATTGGAAGTACAAGACCTGTGTTGTTCTTTGTTTGTGTTGTTCAAAGTTCTGGCACAAAAAAGCACAATGGAAGAAAAAGGAACAGTGTGTAATGTTTTTTGATACAATTTTCACATTTTGACGCCTTTGCTTTTTGGGGGGATTTCTACATTGTTATTTTACCTCAACACTTTAGATTTTTTTTAGAAAACAAAAATGTTCGTTGTCCAGTGTTGATATTTGTAAAGTTAAAAAAGTAAACTATAATCCTGTTATAACTTCATTATTGTTCATTATTTCCTTTATATTTTTATTAGAACCATCTCGTAAATAACCTATTTCACCATTCACATATGAATTTCCATCATAATGAAGCAATTCTCTTTCGGAGCAGCTTTTTAAATGAGGACTCACACATTCTGAAGCAGCTCACTAGCTTTCGAGAGAACACATCTGTCAGCCTCTCTCTCCTGTCGTTTTTCTGTTTCTGTGAGTGAACATATGTGTGTGGATGTTTGAGGAAGAAAAACTGATTGCCTGTAGCTGACATCAGAAAGCTCCACCTAAAACATGATTGCAGCCTTTAATCATTGATGGGTTCTGCTGGAGACTGGTGCAAGAAAGGGCAGACATGCTCTCTCTCACACACTCACGCAGACTGCTGATTCACTCTGTTCTTTCCTTCACAACACATATTTTAACATATATGTCATTTATTGCTTTTGGTTCATATGATGAGACAGCAGGAATGTGTGTTTGTGTGTGTGCGTGTGTGCGTGGGTGTGCGTGTTTGTGTGTGTGTGTGCTTTATTCGTCTGTTTGTACAATGTTTCATACACATACCTATAGGGACTGTGAGCAGACTCTGGCTTTGAGAGCAGCATGAAAGACAAAAGAGGGACTAAAGAAACTATTTCTTTCACAACGGTGCTTTCTATACAAAAGACGCTGGAGAGAAGAGTATAACGGTCTACACCAGCCCTGTACAAGAGGAGTTAGACTTCGAAATGCAACCATACACACATAGTAGACTCAGATGAAATCAATACACATCAGACTGGTTAAAATGAGCATTCGCTTAGATGTTAAACACTTGTGTCTGTGCTGCATTGTAGTCAATGAGCATTTGTGTCTAAATTTCCATCTGTTTGTTCCTGAAGCTGTGTTACGCAAGCTTGCGTGGTTGAAGACCATGGTATTTACATAAACTCGATAAAACAAATCTGTGACATCACCCATATGTTTTGAAGAGTGGATGTACTTTTTGTATCACCTTTCTAAAAATGGGCAAAGAATGGTAAATGTGTCCACCCTCCTCAATCCAGGTCTTTGACTACAGGTAACTCATCTGACCATTTTAGTCACAATTTGAATATGAAAAATTCACCTCACAATAATGTTTGAGGAAAAATAACTATAAGATTAAATAAAACTAGACTTTTTTCACTAGACTTGGGCATTTATTATTTTTACTTCTTTACAATTAACTATAAAAAATTACCTTTTAAAGAGTTTTTTTGTGTCAATGCTTAATATATTTTTTAGTAAACCCAAGCTCCTTTTTTACAAATATTTTCATTACACAATAATTCCACAACAAACCTGAAAGTTAAATTTAAAGCATTTAAATATATATAAAGCAGTGAAAAGCAATGTGAAAAAAAAAAAACTCGACAAAGTCTCCTAAGCCTTATACGCTGTTCCAACACCTTTTGTACCATTGTGCTGCTTTGTGCCAGAACTTTGAAAAACACAAGCCACTCTTGTACTTCCAAGAGTTAAACCTTCTTTTCACCCCAAGATGGTACTGATGGCACTGATGTAGAGTCACGATTGGACATCTTCTCACATTTTAATATGAAATACCTTGTAAATTATAAGTCATACATCTTGTGATGTTTCTTTTGAAACCAAACTTTTCAAAACTAACAACTTTTAGAAACCTATACATTATCTTTAAAATCAAAATTAAACATTATGTCGGTCATCATTCCTACTTAATTTTTAAAAAATCCCACTTTTCAGCTTGAAAGTGTGATTTTCATTGGAGGTTGTATAAACGTTAGAAGTACTTACCTTTGAAATCCGCCTCAAGTGGTCAGTCTATGAACTGCAGTGCCCACTAGTGTGTGTCAGATTGAGGTGTGGTTGGAAAAATGTGGAAAGTGAGAATGTGGAACATAACAACTGACTTAAATCCATTGCACTAGGATTTTGTCAGTTTAGGTTTAGGATTTTAAGGGTTATAAATATTTTTAATGTACTGAGGTCTTAGACCCTCGTTGGAGTTATGACATTACAATGTAATTAGATTAAATGTTACAATTTTGCTTGATCATAAAGGAAATGCTGTGAATTTGGGAACTAAACATGAAAGTGTGAGTTTTCTGTCAGAACCATGGACAGTACCCAAACACACTCTCAGCTCCTAAGCGTCTAGACCTGCATACCTTCACAATGAGGATTTCTGCTTAATGCAGCCAGCTGGATTCAGCTGCTTTTCTTGGCCCTCAGTGACACTGTACACATATACAGCAATACACAACTAAAACAACTCAAGAAATTTTTCATTAAATATAGCTTCCATACCACAGACCTCTTTTTTATTAATTCTGCCTCTTAAACCGTGCTGGTTCTCTCCCTTTATTTCACTCTTTGGAGATTAGAGAGCAAAAAGCACATGTTCCTCCCGTTACTCTCTCACTCTCTCTCTCTTTCCCTACTGATATGATCTCTAGAGGATGGAGTGGATTAATGACCTCGCTGGAGCTCTCCAAATCAGTAGTACTGCATGTGTGCGTTTGACTGTGACACACATGCCTACGGTAGCAGATGTTTAGCTGTTTCATTGGAATTATCACTTTATAATTTATCTCTAAATGCTCCGTTGCTACTCTCTGCCTCTAAAATCCATTTTAATTGCATTTGTGACCATTTTTAATGCTACTAATATTGTGCAGGTTTTCCTTTCTTTTGCGCTTGAAATAGTTTTTACCACCATTCGCCATACTGCTTCATTTTACTCAAGCAGAGGCACTGAGCCATGAATTCAAACTGATCTGAGAGCAGTACAGAGCTCTCCTTGTCTCCCTGTAATTATATACACAGTCTCCTGCTGTGTGTTTGTTTCTCTCTGCAGCAGCTTCCTCTCCTCCTCTGACAATATTTAACAGACCCCTAGTTCCCCCTCAGGAGTGTGTGTAGGTGTGTGTCCCTCGGCAGGCCTGCGCAACACACACTGAAGCAGACTGTGCATGTATTTAAAGTACTGCACTTGTAAACACGCTTGTATACTCCTCTGCATTTCATCTGAAAGCTTTCAAAAACACATCTGGACCACACATAACACATTTTAAATTACCTGCTTTAACTCGTGCTTACCAGCTTCAATATTTCAGACAGTTGTTTTTGTGCTTTGTTTAAAGCTGAGTCGCACCTTTAATTTCCTCACAGATGGATTTGTCAACACTGTCTTTTGTTTTGTTTCCCCCAGTCTGTTTTCCGTAACAGCTCAAATTACTTTTCTGACTGTAAAATAACAGCTTTGCTCTCAATAAAACTTAACTACATGCTAATTTTGGATTTCACAATAACATTTTAGTTGTGTACTTATTGGAACACTCCACTTATTTTTATAAAGTAGTGGTTTACACTAGTAGAAACTATTCGGCTGTTCTCCACATCTGGTGTTAGCGCTTTTAGCATTAGCTTAGCATAGATAATTGAATACAATTAGACCAGTAGCAATTCATTTGAAAATCATAGATATCTTATATGTAGATACCTTATAACGACTAACGACTAAAAGATCGGTTCATAGAGTTTACCCTGAGTCTTTCTAAAGACTTAAAATGATATTGACACTAAACGTTTTTTTTACTCTGATGAACCTGAAACATCTGATCACTTGTTTTGGAATTGCAGATACACAGATGTGTTCTGGTGTGATTGTCTTGATTTTCTAAAGCAGTTTTTATTAGGCAGGCTTTAAGGTATTGAAACATATATATGTAAAATGCCCATTCTTTTTAGTATTTGATTATATGTTATAATCTATTTGCTATTTATACATGCTATTTATATATTTATTTATATTTTATAAAAATGCATTGCATATCGTTGATCACTTTTCTCTTTATTATCATCAGCATCGTTATGAGTTCCAATATTGTTCTTGACCAGAATTTGTGTGCATGTGGGAGTGGAAAACTTAGTTATGGTTATTTTATTCGCTGGTAGATATCAGCTTCCATTGACCATTGCGTAAGGTAGACTTTACTTGTCCTGTTCTAAGATGGCAGCCGCTCCATCCCATTGGTCCAACAGACATCCCCTTTTCACGAGGTATAAGATATCTATCTTCAAAATGATAAACTACTATCAAAACATTTATTCTATATTTTTTTGTTAAAAAACCTACATTTAGAGTTACATTGGACAGTAAATGGAGAGGAAAAGAAAACAATTTTAGAACAATCAAAGAAATACTACTGGTGCGACCCTAGCCAATGCAAAGATGATACACACTGTTTAATTTTCTTCAACATATCAAGCATCAAGATAATTAAAAATACATGATGGAACAATTTGGTATGGTAAGTGGGAAATTTTGGTGATTTAGAACCAAAATGCTATTGGTTTTATACATGTCCAAAGTCATTCCTGGAGGGCAACAACCAATTTATGTCCCAGCCTTGGTTCATTACATGCACCAGTATAGCTTGAAGGTGCTTAATTTGAGTGATAATGGTTTGAATCTGCGAGCTTGGTTTCATCAGATTCAGTTATGTTTGCTAAACTAAGCTAAAGTTGTATCACCAGATCTGGAGAATGGATGAATATTTTTCCAAAGTGTAACACTATGAATCGTCTCAGAGGGAAATTAGATTTCCTTCGGAGAGTTGTTTACTTACAGGTTTTAAAAAATGGTTTTGTTCCACCATATTTTTATGAACTACAAGAGTTGAATGGATTATCTTTGCTTTCAGTACAAAAAAAAAAAATAATAAAAAAAAAAAAAATATATATATATATATATATTAATAATTATTTTAAATGCTCTTTTAATCACTGAAAAACATTATTAGAGTGCTTCCCTAAACTATTTTTCAGCTAATTTCACTCTTTTCACTGAAACTTGTGCTTTTTTCTACTTTCAGCCAAAAAAGCAGCAGATGGTTCAGTCATTGCTAATGGCTACTGTGACTTCTGTCTGGGCGGCTCGAAGAAAACCGGCTGTCCGGAGGATCTCATTTCCTGTGCGGACTGTGGTCGCTCAGGTGAGACCAGTCCCGAGTCTGCTCTCCTCTAGAAAGCATGAGATTTATACATTTTCTCATGATTATATCTCCCTGCCTATAGGACATCCATCGTGCCTGCAGTTTACAGTGAACATGACTGCGGCGGTGAGAACGTACCGCTGGCAGTGCATAGAGTGCAAGTCCTGCAGTCTCTGTGGAACTTCAGAGAATGATGTAAGCCCTAGGAAACCTGCTGAGTCTGACTTCCTAATATTTCTGCATGAGCCTTTAGTTAAGGGTATTTCTTATAAGAATAAATTGTATTACTTTCACAGGATCAGCTATTGTTCTGTGATGATTGTGATAGAGGATATCATATGTACTGTCTAAGCCCCCCAATGTCAGAACCTCCAGAAGGTATGTGAGATTGACATCATTCTATTCTCATTCTAATAATAATACTATGCTTTCAGAGTTCTGCACATGAGGTTTTCCGAGGATTTGTTTAAGTAAATTCAATCAAATTTTATTAAATATTGCCATCCAGTTTATAGAAAATATAACACCACATGAGCCGTTGATACAACACAGGATGGATCCATGCTTTTATGTTGTTGATACCAAATTATGACCCTACCATGCAAATATGGCAGCAAAAAACTAAGACCTCTCAGACCACGCAACATTTTTCCAATCTTCTATCGTCCCAATTCGGTGAGCCTATGTGAATTGAAACCTCAGTTTCCTGCTCTTTCCAGTTCTTACCAAAATCACATCGCTCAGCTTCTAGTCAAAATCGCTCTAAAACAAGAAATTCGTTAATACGAATCAATAACTTACTATGGAATGGTCAATTATCAGCAAAACATAAAAGGTAAATGAGTTACTTTATGAACTTTTTGGGTCCAGAAAAAAGAAAAGTTATATATGATGAAGTAAAATGGTCTTTTTTTAAAACGCTGACCACATTTTATTCTTTTTTTTAGGGAGCTGGAGTTGCCATCTGTGTCTGCGGCAGCTGAAGGAAAAAGCATCGGCCTACATCACATTAACCTAATCTCCATGACCTACTTCACTCAATAAGTCCCATCCAACTCCATCCCATCATCACAGATCCAAAGAAACTCCCCCAGCATCCAGCAGAAGACAAAGCCTCCATTTGCCCATCTTTAGTGTTCTGACTACAACAAAAACATAAAGCAACATTAGAGCAGTTACGGTGGAACTCAAGCAAAGCTTTCCTCTTCTGTCCCTCCAAAGAGCTAGAGGTCTTCTACTGGTGGCTGTTAAGGAATAGTGCCAAATGGTTCGAAACTGAAGAGACATTTTGCATGTAAAAGATAGAGAAGGAGTCTTTGTGATGTCATTAGGTGATCAACCAATTGAAAGTGAGAGGTGCTTGGACCACTGTTTCGAGTTTGTTTGGCTCTGGTGAGACATGGGCTGCATGCTAAATGGCAGACATCCATACTATCTAGAATTTTTAATTTTGGAAAAAAACTACTGTATGAATCTGAGATGTGGGATACACAGAGTAACATGGGATCACGCATCATCAGTAAAAACATTACCACTCATTTTCAAAAGGGAGCTCTGTATTGTGATAGTATACCACCTGAGCAGCAAGGTACATGATCTTATAAATGTTCCGGTCAACTGGAAGTGAGATAATAACAAACTGAAAGTGATTGGGAATGGCAGCAACTGAGCATCAAAGTGGTAGGCCATGTGAAATGAAAGATGTAAAGGTTGCCACGGTCTATTACTACAGACCTCCATATTTCCTGTCCTCATCTGATTAGCTAAAGAACAGTGTGTAGATATTGAGTAGCAGTGTCCAAGTCATACACTACTAAATGTAATGCATGGCATCAGATATAGTGGTGTACATCTTCCCTGGACTCTAAAGCAGTAGAGAATCGTTGTCTGGATTGAAGAATGAAGCTTCTCCATCTGTCAGTCTGACTCTGAGTCTGGACTTGGCAGTCGCCAGAAGAATATTACTTGTCTGAGTGCATTGTACTGGCTGTGAAGTTTGGTCTTGGCTCCAGTGAAAGGAGGTCTGAATGCAAAAGCATACAAAGCGTTTTTGCTTCAACCTTTTGGAATGGTCCCATCTTGTTCCAGCATCAGAGTACTTTAGTGCACAAAGAAAGAAGAACTTGACCCCTGCCCTGAACCTCATAGAAGTAGAGTAGATTGGATGCTAGGACTAATTGTTCAAAGTATACCTCAAAAATACACTTTTAGAAAAATGGATTAAGAAAAGGATGCATTTACATTCATACAATATGTGTCTAAACCAGAGATGGGATTCCACTAACTAAGATCTCCTTTGTTTGCCTGTTTGACTGCAGCCCTCCAGGAATGAATTTGCCCACCCCTGGACTATGAGTTAATAGTGAAACAAATCATTACTACTAAAGTAAAATGGTCTGGAGGAAGCGTTTCACGGTTTTAAGCAGAACAGGCTAAAATGGAGATTTCCCTCTCAATGCTGGATTGATTTGTCAAGTATTAATTAACCTCAGTTGAGTTTTCAGCTAAAACACCTCTGAAAATGAAACCTTGGGGTGTGAAGTCAGATGTTATAGGAGTCTAGGTCTGCATTACCAACACACTATCTATCAAGTTCAAACCATCTGCTGTCTTTTAGGAGAGTAGCAGTGTCTTCAAAAGTTTGTGTGGGGTCTAAATTAGTGTGCTCATCTCCTCTATCAACTGAAATGTTGAGGATGCTGTGGACGTATTAGACCCACACATGAGATTCACTGCTGCCGCTCAATAGAAACACTGCTTTGTGAATGCAGGTATAATGCATGGTTTACAAAGAGTTTAATTCAGAAATTGGGATCTGCACTAACAGCTTGTGATACAGCCTCAGCTCCAGAACAAGTGAGTGCATCTGTTGCTAAAGAATATTTTCACTATCATTAAAGGTGGTTTCTCACATCAGAGATAAGACTCCACGCCTCATTTCCATTAGGACAGGTGGCAAAATGTATCATTTTTAAGGGAAGTGATTATGGTGGCGCTGTGGGTAGCTATGTGGTCTCTCAGTTAGAAGGTTGCTGGTTCAAGGCTCACTGTTGACCTTCCTGGGAAGAGATTGCATTTTCTCGCCGTGATTGCATGGGTTTCCTTCAGGTACTCCGGTTTCCCCCATAATCTCAAAACATTTGGCAGATTAATTGAATAATCAAAATTTCTCTTAGGTGTGAATGTGTGTGTTGCGCCGTAATGGTGATGGACCAGTGCTATGGCACCAGCAGACCCCTGTGACCCCAAAAGGGAAAAAGCGCGGAAGGAGTTGAATGATTGGTTATGATGAGGTTTAAAAGTTTAAAGCTATAAATAAGAAATACTACCCTCTTTTTTTACGGGATTTTCATAAACACTCTAAAGAATCAAAAAAAGTGTACATGGTGTCCCGTTAAAGACGGCCAACAGTGCATGTCGTTCCACCAGAGTCAAACTCGCTCAAATCTTAAAAGATATTTTAAAATGTGCAGATACATTCCATACCTCCAAAAACGGTGCCCACTTCCTCTTCTTGTTCAGAACAAGCCAGTATTAAATTTCCTCTCATCCAGGGTGTGTTTTAAGAGGAGACACTGGTGGGCTACATGCGTCCTTGTTTTAAAAACAGGGCTTTAAATGTTCCTTTGTTCTCTTTTCTTATGATGACTTGCTTGCATGTTGTAATAGTATTGTTTTTAAGGACAAAAAAAGATGAAAGCACACTTATTCTGCAATAATGTTCTGTGTTTGTGGCCCTCTCTGGGGTAATTGCGTCTGTATGTACAGTATGTGTGCTTTAAAACCCGGACACTGAAGAGTGAGCAGAAACTGAAGTCCAGCTTTGGGAACCTTTTTTTGTTCTCCCAAATCTCTTTTTTTTTTTTTTTTTTTTTTTTTGGAAAAGCAGAAAAAAAGTCAGCCTTTGTGGAGCGAGCTCTTTAGAATCTATGTTCTAAGTCTTGCTCTGCACCCTGCTAAAAAGAAGATGTCAATCTGAATCCAGAGGAGAGATTTGGGAACGGCAGCATTTGTGCTGAGGTGACTGTTTTGAACACAAAGTCCCCTCTTTTTGTGGCCTCACTGAAGTCTGCCTGCCATTGTTCCCGCATCGAGATCCTGAACTTTACCTTGGGAGGCGTTTGCTGTAAATAGATAACTGCTCTGTCTTTCCAGAATCAGTCCATGTTATAGACTCAAGTGAATTGTCCCATGTGCTGTAATACATTGAAGTGTGAAAACAGCTTTTTCTACACGGTCAGTGGAATTTCAATCCATGATATTGGGTTATTTCTATTTTTGTACCATTTTATGATTTTACAATGCCACTGGTCACACCAGGTATGTAAATCCCAATTCTTTTTAAAAGAGTTCAGTGTTTGTCTTCATAAAAGTAGCCATGATTTCTCTTTTTAATATCAACTTGTGATCATGACTATTTTGCACAGATAGTGTGATTTTAAGAGTGTGCTTTTAAAGCAATTGCACCAGTGATGACACTGAAGCATGTGGGGGGTATCACTAACACATACGGTAGTAGTTGTCCATGCAATGTGTTGATTCTTTCCTGATCATTTCCAGTAGCAAAACACTGGTGTTTTCCAAAACATTGCTCAGTTTGTTTGAGTAGCCCAGCATAGCAACACTGATCGACCAATTGCACCAGTTTGGAGGTGGAGCTTGTGTGACCACTGGCAGATGGAATCTGTCACTATTGCTTCAGGAATGACACTCTTCACTTTTCACAGTGTTGTGAAGGTATATATTTTAGATTGGTGTGCACTGATGAGATTTATTTCCAGTCAGAAACCAACCAGTATTTCCTCAAAAGTTCAGATTTCTCATGTCCTGCCTTAGTTTGAAAGATGGACTGGCTTGCATTAAAATGTGTTAGTTTGTAGGCCTTTACCTCAAGAGTGGTAGGGCCATAATGTGATTGTATTCTTAATAGTATGGGTGGCATTTTGTAGGAAGAGGGCATTAATGGCGTGAAGATATTCTTTTGGTCAAGATCTGTTTTAATCTCTCACTTATTTTGCAGGCTCTTCTCAACCCGCTCATTGTTGTGCTGTGATTTTCACTTGTTTTTAATTCCCCTCAGATGCACAGAAAAGAGATTCTGGTGCAAGAGAACATGTGAGCATTTTACTTTTTTTGTAAATGTCTATTGAAAAGAAGACAGTGGAATGGAGAACAAAGGGGTGCTCTGACTCAGGACTGAGTTGTACATTTGTTTTTATTGGACTTGAAATGGGTGCTCCTCGTGCCACTGAGCGCCTCTGATGACTGCTGCTCAGTGATCCATTAGAAAGAATGTCCTTTCTTTTATTTCTGTTCAAGCAGGAAATAAAAAAAAGCAGTATCAATATATCTGATTTTGCCTATTTTGTTTAAAGTGAAGAAAATGAAACTGATTGCCTGTACTCAGAACATAAATTGTTTTAAATACAATTGTTAATAAAAAAAAAAAAACATAAAATATAAACTATAAATACCTCTACTGTACAAGAGGTAAATGTTAGATATCTGTTAATAATAGCATAAATAGTGTAAAGGGACAAAATAATATTTTTTATAGCTTCTAAAAATATTTTCATTTTTGCAATGCAGATGGCTCGGTGGTGCAGTGGGTAGTGACCTTCCTGCAAGGAGTTTGCATGTTCTCCCTGTGCTTGCGTGGGTTTCCTCTGAGTACTCTTTCCCCCAAAATCCCAAAAACATGCGTTTAGGTTAATTGAATAATCTAATGTGTGAGTGAATGCTGCCCTACGATGGACTGGCGACCTGTCCTGGGTGTACCCCAACCTCTCACCCGATGTGAGCTGGAGATGAATAAATGAATTTTTGCAAAGCATCCAGTAATTTAAACAACTATTGGCCATATTCTAAATTTCTTTATTGTCAAAAGAAATAAATCAGCTAAGTCTGCTTTCTAGTTGAATACTGGGTTTTTCTTGTCTATGTTCACTCCAACAATGTTACTGCAGTTTGTAAGAACAAGTATGATAGGAAGAGGTATAACAACAATGTATCTTGGACAGTATATTGCAATGCAAAAAGCTCCAATACGTATCATGGAGCTACTGGGAAATATTGTTGATATCACGGGGTGTAGGGAAACCGTGACATTTCGACTACGTAGATCTGTGTACTGAAAGAGTGTGAATCATATTACATGATCTAATACATATCAAACTAGACTCTGGCGTTCTTAGCTTTTTGGCAAATTTTAAAATGCAGCTTCATTTTACCCATTTAAAATGGGTTTGTAAAGAATAAATGTTTTTGATAGATCTTGGAATACATAGCATATCAAGATCGCGATGTGTATTGTGACCAGTGTGTATCGTAAGCACCGTTCATTTTCAGCAAAGACGCTCCAGCTTCAATTGCTGGCTCACATCTGTTTGTGCTTGTTTCACTAGTCACTCCAGTTTATAGTCATAGACCAAAGACATGTATGTCACATTTATTACATTTAAGTACTTAGCAGATGCTTTTTTCCAGAGCAACTTATATTGCGGAGTAATACACAATGATTCAATAATTTAGCATGTTTTATATCAGAATTTATTTATTTTAATGACTCATGTTACATCATTGTACCATCCACACCTTTATAGTACCAACCAAGTCAAACACAGATAAAAGGCATTAAATGCACATAAGTTAAACCTGCTTGCACCAAGGCAAGATTCTTGGCTTTCTAGTTCAGTTCTAAAAAATTGTGTCTCTGAGTTGCATTATTTGTGTGTGTGTGTGTGTGTGTGTGTGTGTGTGTGTGTGTGTGTGTGTGTGCGTGCGTGCGTGTGTGTGTGTGTGTGTGTGTGTGCGTGTGTGTGTGTGTGTTTGGGAAGGTGGTAGGGAGTGATTGGAGACTCCAGGCCAATTAGCACATGCAGCAGACAGACAGCCTCAGAATCAGCCTGAACCTTCCTTCCAATAAGAGCCGGGCTGCAAAGACCTGGGCCTCCATTTGGTTGCTATGGCAACTGCTTGCATGGCGGATGATGCAGGGGTGATGGATTACAGTAATGGGATGGGGTGTGCAGGCAGGGAGGGCTGACTGAAAAGAACTCATGCATAAATATATTGGAAATGTATGAATAAATCTGAAATTCATAGACTTAAAGGACAGTCAGGAGCAGAGTGGATAAGGAATCCGGACTGTTCTACACCTTTGGCCCCGACAGTCCCAGATATGAGCTGTTATAACAGTATTCTGAAACACTAGTGATTCTGTTTTAGTGTAATATTTGTGAAGCTGGAATTTTGAATTTAAAATGTATGAATGTTATTTATAATACTCACAATCCTTGTGCATTTGATTCATTTGTTAGCTATACAATATTGTTCTTTATTTTCTTTTTTTAATATATGTATATTTTTTGAAAGAATCCAAGGCCCAGTAAGGTTCGAGTTCTTCCCTGAAGTCTGTCACTATTCTGCCATCTAGTGTTTACTTCATAAACCAAACATGAGTAGAACTCTTTAAAAAAGAAGGTTGCATTTGATCAATTAAGTGGAGGTTTGGATGATATCAAGAATAAACACAGAGGCCACGGTTTTATAAATTTGCTTATTTGAACTTCGAAAATATCACATCATGTTGTTTTTTTTAGAGAGAGAGAGAGAGAGAGAGAGAGAGAGAGAGAGAGAGAGAGAGAGAGAGAGAGAGAGAGAGAGAGAGCATCAGGCCTGTTCACACGGGTCACTTTAGTCATAGGTTAAAACCGAACTACTCACAGTTTTAATTTTAAAGGAAAGGGAATATCAACATAGTTGTTTACGTAGTTGTTTATATTGTATTCACAGAACAATGAATCGATGTGTAATTTACTGAGTTGGCAAATCAATATCAATAGGGGACCTTTTTTTTGTACATCGATTTTAACACATTCGCGCCGTTTAATTACGATAAGCCAGCAGCCACGTGAAATGCTTATCTGTCACGCGGGGTTAAATATAGATAAGTGACAACTAGCGATGTTTGAGCATTTCTCAGCATAATACCTACATTATGGCGGTTTTCCTTACGCTTTATCCCTTCCTCGTCGAAATGTTCTTCTGCTCAGCGATTGGACATGTGGTGGAAAATTTCTGGGATTCATCTGAATGCGTCAAGTTTTTCTACATGGAGAAAGTTCCAGATTTGGGAGCTTCTCAGCCACATATGGTCCACATTTGTCAACGATATCTAAACACGTATCACTTCGCTACACTCTACGACACGTACCACCGTACAGCCGTGTATTCTGCTTATACCTTTGAGTCAAGTAACGGAGGGGGACGAGATAAACGCTGGTTTGTGGAACCTCAGGTGAGTTTTTACTAACTGATAGTCACTAGATTGATATTTTGTTGTTCTTTCTATTGACCTTTTGGATATGTGTTAGTGGTCGGGTAAACATTCTGAAATAGCTGTTTTCCAAAACAATTAATGATTAGCAGAAAATTACTTTTTTCCCTAGCTTGTGAATCTCACATGGCCTGGTGAAATGGAAGATGGCTATACATTGTCACAGCAAAACCCAGACATTTATCTAGGAGAGAAACAGGCTCTTAATGAAGACTACACAAACTCTGGTTTTGACCGTGGACACCTAAACCCAAATGGGCATCATGCAGGTAAAACAAACAAAGCCATGTAATGTTTAGAATGTTGAACTTGTATTTTCATACCAAATGAAAGGTTGTCTTTTTGTTCTTACATTTAAAAAGAAACTATGTTGTAATCTAATGTTGTCTTTCTTTTTCACCATTTCTGATTCCTTTTAGTACCTAGTCGAAATGCCACATTCACCTTGACCAACGTTGTTCCTCAAAACCCAACGCTAAACCAGAACGCTTGGAACAAACATGAGTCTAAACTTACCAGCCTGTTTAATAGACACTGTCAAAAGGCCTATGTGCTGGTTGGTGCCATTCCTTCTCCTAATAACTGGATCATCAAGAATAATGTAAAAAGGGTGAACATCCCAGAGTATATCTGGAATGCCTACTGCTGTATTGACCAAAATGGCCGTCCCATATTGAGTGGAGCTGCAACTGCCCTCAACACAGAGCTGAATGTTGTTGAAGAAAGAAGCCTAGATGCAATGGTTGACTTCCTTCAGCTATTCTATCCCATTAATGAGCTATTTAGCAGCCAATGCAATGCATAGCCCAAACATATTTGTATTTTAAATATCACATCATTCATTTTTTTTTTTAAATATTGTGTTTATTCACTCAGGAAAATTATTCATAATCCACCACCACAAGACATGCAACCAAGTTAATATGAGATTTTAAATGTTTTAAAAAGTATGTTTTGACTATATGTCCCTTTAACCCAAAGTGTTATTATGCATATTTGAGTGAAAACATGATTCAAATACTAGCCAAATATTCAATTGCTAATGCCTGGAGTAAAACATCAATTCCAGTTCAGTGTCTTATCTTATAAGGCGTCTTATTTCTTCTCATGCATACTGACTAACAGGATGGTCAATCCACTTGGGAAAATGAGAAAGCTTCTTTTCTGTTTCGGGCTGAATTGGCCAGCCCCAAACTTTGAAGAATGAGGTCAAATTCCGATTGACAACGTTGGAGAAGGTCTCAGCATATAAGTTCATCTTGCCAGCATTGTCATTTGGCACTTCAGTCATACCATGGTAGGCTGCAAAAACCTTCTTGATTGCATCCCAGCCAAATTTTTCTTGAAGCTTAAATTTTAAAGGGAAAAAAATCTGTTATTTTCATAAATTATGATTCATATTTTTAGCTAAGGTGTACATTATTGAACCATCTAAATTGATAAAAAAATTTTGCTAAAGAACTTGTTGTATTTGCCTTCCAAGCACTTATTGCCCAGCACTTACCTGCATATATGTTTCAAGTGCTGTCCATTTGGTCCACTTTTTTAAATCCTTACCAGCACTAAAATAAGTTTTGGTACGATCCATGCGTTTTTCTAGACTCATTGCTACATGAGCATTAGCCCCAGTGACCCCCAGCACTTTCTCGTTTACATACACCGACCACAGGTTACAAGTGCACTCTGTAGTGTGTGGAGGGAACTCCCAAACTTCACTTTGCTGGTTGTGACCGAGCTCATGAAGTGCTCCCCAAAGGCCACTTTTGTAAGCTCCCTGGACATTTAACAGTGCTGGGGCATAATCCGAGCACATCATTATGGGGTATCCAGCATGCATGTAACCTGAGAAGAAAACACAATAATTACATAAACATTGTGATTGGATTACGAGAATGGTTTTGTGAACAGTGTCTACAACCATGGGAGATCTGAACGTCTACAACAAATCGCTCCTTCCGTGGTAACTTGGCTGGCCTTGCTGCTAAGTCAGTTAAGCTTCTCATTATCGCATCCCAAAGTTTTGCCACTTCATCAGGACGGTCCAGATTTCTTATGTAACTTGATTCAAGGGTGATGATGAGGTTTTCAAACTCCAGTTCTGCCCATGGGCTAGGTGCCTTGCGAATCTTGCCAACCCAGTCAGCTACACTGGTGTTTCCTGGAGGGCAAAAATATTTTTAAATGAAATTAATTTTGAACATAATTTCAGATGCATGTTGAAAATGTATTCATACCTGACTTGAAGTATGGTGCCTGGACTGCTCTCTGCACAACTATTTCAACCCCGCTTATGTTGCTTTGAGGAGGTACTACAATGTAAATTAGGCCTCCCCACAGATTACAGACCTCGATCATTTCTTTGTTCATTGGGAATTGCTGGGTGACCACTGTAGCCCGCCTTAGAACATTTAATTCACCAAGATTGTCTGTCTGGCAACCAATCTGTACCTGCACAGAGTGCTTGATCATGTTAACAACATGACGTTTGAACACAATGCGCAGTAAAATCAAATACATAATGCATGAAAAGTAAAACTAAATTCAGGACCTGTAAGGGTCTATGAAAATCACCTGCCAGTTTTTTTCAACAATCTGTGAAGGTATAGTTATGATTGTCTTCATTCCAGGACAAAGATATAAGCCAGTGCTTATCCATTCTTTACAATCTGAAATAAATAGTTTAGTTTTCACACTGGTGATTCACAACATTGATAATCATACTAATGGGCAAATATTTGTACCTTCTGTGTTGGCAGTGATCTGCACTCTTGCATTGGACACTGTTGGTAAGCTAGGTCGGTCCTTAATGATGTATGGAAGGAGACTGTCAGGATCAGCTGCCACTTTGTAGAGCTCAGTACCAATGTGGAGCATCAAGTGGTCTTTGGTAGATTCAACAGGGCAATCACTGCACACTTGGGGAACACCTACCTCTTTCACTAGATCACTAAGAAGCGCTACCATTGATGTGTACGCTGCACTATCATAGCACTGCAGACAAAGGAAAATGGCCAAGTGCACACCCAGCTGCTTCAAGGACTCCTGCTCCAGATCAGTCAGTTCTTGACCAAGCTTTACATGTTCGATAAATCTCTGAAGCATACTACGAAAGTTGTACCCCTTTGTAACCCTTTCATTTATTTCTGGAGCTTTGTAAATCCCTCCTTTCAATTGGTTGGCCAAAAGGCATAATCCCACCTTGTTAAGAATACGATTTCCTGGGTATTCAGTTTATCACATTACAGCCAGAATTAGTACTGGCCCAATACCAAGCATGACCACCAATCAACAGACCTCCACCTTCAGCTACAAATTCTTGGATCTCTTCACACTGAGCATCACTATAGGAGGTGCAGACGTAGACACTTAGATCTTTTCTGAATCCAGTCAACTGGCAATCCAGACCAGATTTGCTCAGCATGGCATGAGCAGCTGTGAGGTTGGGTTGGAACCCAATAACACCCCTACGACCCTCATCAAGCCACTTGATAGCATTGATCATGAAAGTCGACAGAGAGTCCCGGCCAAGGAAGCCATCATGGGATGCAAGTATTACTTGGCCTTGCCCATAATACGCCCCAGCAATGAACGCTTTCCTATCTGGAGTCACTGCAATGGGAAATGCTAATGGTCCATGCACCATCACCTCTGATGCTATAGCGCCACCTTGAGTGTCAAACTCAGGAACACCTTCCAGCAAGAACTCTAGGTCATTTTCAATTTGTTTGCTGACTCTGAAAAAAAAACAAGACATATTGAAACAGTGGTTTTGGAAGATGGAAAACGTGTCTGCTAAACTTACAATACTGCAACCGAGCTTGAAGGGATTTTTCTAGAGACAGGAATGACGCCAACTCTCACTGGATTTTCAGAGAAGTAAATCCCTGCAACACTGGATACTTTGTTTCCTGGGAAGTTTTTCAACGGGTTTTCTTGTGAGTGTGTAGTAGCCCAATGCCAGGCTTGTCCTCCAATGATCAAGCCACCCCCAGCTTTGAGGAAAGCAACCAGGTCCTTTGCACAGGTGTCAAGGTTATATGCATTCGTGATATACACTGAAAAATCCTTTCGAAAGTCTCCAAGCTCTGTCTTGTAAGGGCTGTGAGCCAGGTTATCAGCTACTGACCGTAAACTCTTCTGAATCCCTACAACCCCTGCATTACCAGTGTTTGGCATGAGCCACATCAGGGCATTTTCAATAACACGAGAAAAACGTGTAAGATATCCATCATGACCCAAAACTACCACACGCCCCTTACCATAGTGGGATGCAGCCATCAGCACCTGACCTCTTTGATTCATGACAAGAGGAAAGGCACTGTCACCCATTAGCACAAGCTCACTCGGGACAGCATTTCCTTGTAAATCAAGCTCTTGAAGCCCAGAAACTAGAATTTTGTAATCCTGTTCCTGCGCCATGGCTGATGATGTCTTTTCCTCTCAGTTTGTAGGGTCTTAGAACTAGGATGGTCCCAGGAGATTTTATGATCAACGTTTATTTGTTTTTCAGTCCTACACAAACAAAACAAAACAAAAAAAGATCTTAAAAAATCTTGTCAAAATATATTTTAAAGGGACCTATTTCCAATACTTACCATACTCCCTCATGGATATGTTTAGTGGATTTTTAAATAGGGATCAATGTATTTGTGTTAATAATGCTCTCTTCTAACTAAATCACAGTCATACACATGTAAATTGCAATTTTAGAATTTGCTGGAATTTTTATTTAAGTCCAGTTTTTTTTTTCAAAGCTTGTTGTCTTTGTTTTGCTTGTTTTTCCAAGATCAATTTAGCCAATATTCTCACTGAAATTACCAGCAAGTTGATACCCTCTGAACTAGAAGCCAGTTAACTGTAAAATCTTGCTCCCTGCTGCCCCCATCTGTTGCAGTGGTAGACACAAGCACATCTAATAATACATTTCATATCTGTAAATGAACAGAGTTCACTTTAACACTTTATAAGTTTATATCACTCCCACCTATTCAGAGTAAAATCCTGAGCATCGAGTCAGTTTGTTACACAAACTTACACTAACTCCTAAACATCAAATTTCTCAAGATTATTCAAAACCACTGAATTTACTGCACACATTTAATTGAGAAACATTAAATGTGCATCTTCCCACAGTACTTTTACTTTTCTAAATACAATTTGTCACAAGTAAATTATTATCTTCATCTGAAAATTAAGAATCTTCAGAGTACTTTCGGCATTTGTTGCAAACTGGAGCGATAATCACAAAGATGAAAATAGAAAGAACATATAATTTACTCATAGCATGTGAGTTATTCTTCTACTTATAAAATGTAGAAACCCAAAACATCTGCGGAAACTTGTATATTTGGTTTATATATATATATATATATATAAGCAAATTGATATAAGATTTAATAAGTAATTCTGCTATAAAGCATGTAAAAAAATACTACAATCACACTCACCTTTAACTGCACCTGACTGATTGTCTTTCTCAGTTGCGTGACTGCAAGAGAAGGAGCTGGTGGCAATGATCGTAGATAATACATAAAAGGGGCATGTTCACACAAGTAAACATTTTTCACATTGCTTGTTCTTTTATATAGAACTGCTACCACTCCCTTTACAGAATTCCACGTTTTTCCACTAATAAACCCCCACTTCGTTCTTCTTGAGTTTGGGACTTTATTGCAAATAAAAAAAACACTTTAAATCATTAATAAAAACTAAACCCATCAGTGTTGCATATGATGAACACGAAATACATTATAGAATACTGTACGTTGTTTCCTAAAGCTCTTTGTTTCTGTGACATTTATTCACTCTAGCCAAAAGGCTGAATAAACAAGAGAGTTTTATTTATTTCATCCCATTTCTTTTATTGTTTAAACTCAGAGGTGCAGATGATATCATAGCTGAACACTTTTACACATAGAACACAAACAGATTTAGAAAGTACTTTTACAGCCAACATTTTTTGGTTCAGATGGACAGGTTACCATGTTTCATATAAATCAGCAAGTCCTAGCAATAGCCACATATCAGTGAAAGATTCACCCCACCACACACAGTTTACACAAATTGTAATAATAAATGTGTTGTACTTTGCCAACTCCACACTGACAAGCAATACAACAAGATCATTACAATTCTAGAGTAGTGCAGACTTTGTCTTGCTATAAGTACTGACTAACAGGATGGTCACTCCACTCAGGCAGATGCGAGAGCTTCTGTTCTGTTTCGGACTGAATGGGCCAGCCCCACGCTTTGAAGAATGGGGTCAAATTTAGATTGACCAGTTTTGAGAAGGTTTCAGCATAAAGGTTCATCTTGCCAGCATTGTCATTTGGCACTCCAGTCATGCCATGGTAGGCTGTAAAAACTTTCTTGAATGCCTCCCAGCCAAATTTTTCTTGAAGCTAAAATGCAGAGCATTCAATTCATTAAAACTTTTAGCCAGTTCTAAAATATTATACCATTCATTATTTTTTTCATACCTGCATGTACGTTTCCAGCGCTGTCCACATTGTCCAGTTTTTTAAGTTCTTGTCTCCATTGAAAAAGGACTTGGTGCGAGCCTCACGGTTTTCTAGACTCATGTTTGGATGAGCACTACCCCTCGTCAACCCCAGCACTTCCTCATGCACATACACTGACCACAGATTGCAGGTACATTCTGTTGTGTGTGGAGGAAACTCCCAAACTCCACGCTGCTGGTTGTGACCGAGCTCATGGATTGCACCCCAAAGGCCATTTTTATAAGCTCCCTTCACATTTACAAGTGCAGGGGCAGACTCAGAGTGCATCATTACTGGATATCCTGCATGCATGTAACCTGAGGATGGGGGGTGGTATTAATTCAAACACTGGTGATATTTGACAAAACTATTCAATGACACCAACCATGGGAGATCTGAACATCCGCAACATATCGCTCCTTCCGTGGTAACTTGGCTGGCCTTGCTGCCAAGTCAGTTATGCTTCTCATTATCGCATCCCAAAGTTTTGCCACCTCATCAGGACGGTCCAGATTTCTTATGTAACTTGATTCAAGGGTGATGATGAGGTTTTCAAACTCCAGTTCAGCCCATGGGCTAGGTGCCTTACGAATGTTGTCTACCCAGTCAGCCACAGTGGTGTTTCCTGGATGGCAAATTATTTTAATAAATAAATGTTAAGCGTCATTTGGGGCTTAATGAAAATAGTTTCTTACCAGACTTGAAGTATGGTGCTTTAACTGATGTCTGGAAAACTATTTCCACCCCACTGACTTTACTTTGAGGAGGTACTACAATATAGATAAGCCCTCCCCAAAGATTCCATACCTGGATCATTTCTGAGTTCATGGGAAATCTTTGGTGGACCACTGGAGCCCGCTTTAGGACAGTTGCTCCTCCTATATTATCTGTCTGACAACCAATCTGCACCTGCACAGGGTGTTCATCAATGTTAGGAACATGCTGTTCAAGCTTACAGAACTTTAAGATGCATTTTGCATGATTTGTAAACACAACTATTTATTGTAATCTTTAAAGATCACCTGCCAGTTTTTTCCAATAACCTCTGGAGGTACTGTCATGTAAGTCCTCATTCCAGGAGAAAGATATAAGCCTGTGCTGATCCATTCTTCACAAACTAAGAGAAGTAATTCAATTTGTTAGTGTATGATCCGAAGACTTAAAAATAAAACGATCTTTTCTATTGCATGGTGGGCAAATATTTGTACCTTCTGTGTTTGCAGTGATCTGCACTCTTGCATTGGACACTGTTGGTAAGTTGGGTCGGTCCTTAATGATGTATGGAAGGAGACTGTCAGGATCAGGTGCCACTTTGTAGAGCTCAGTACCAATGTGGAGCATCAAGTGGTCTTTGGTAGATTCAACAGGGCAATCACTGCACACTTGGGGAACACCTACCTCTTTCACTAGATCACTAAGAAGCGCTACCATTGATGTGTACGCTGCACTGCCATGACAATGCATGCGGAGATAACTGGCACAATCAGTGCCCAGCTGCTTCAGGCAGGCCTGTTCCTGATCAGTTAGTTCTTGACCAAGCTTTACATGTTCAGCAAATCTCTGAAGCATCCTACGAAAGTGGTAGTCCATCTTACAGCCATGCTCTAATTCTGGAGCCTTGTATAAACCCCCACATAAGGTATTGCTCAAGAGACACAATCCCATTTTGTTAAGAATACGATTTCCTGGGTATTCAGTCATCACATTACAGCCACAATTAGTACTGGCCCAATACCAAGCATGACCACCAATCAACAGACCTCCACCTTCAGCTACAAATTCTTGGATCTCTTCACACTGAGCATCACTATAGGAGGTGCAGACGTAGACACTTAGATCTTTTCTGAATCCAGTCAACTGGCAATCCAGACCAGATTTGCTCAGCATGGCATGAGCAGCTGTGAGGTTGGGTTGGAACCCAATAACACCCCTACGACCCTCATCAAGCCACTTGATAGCATTGATCATGAAAGTCGACAGAGAGTCCCGACCCAGGTAGCCTTCATGGGATGCAAGTATTACTCGTCCTTGCCCATAATACGCTCCAGCAATAAACACTTTCCTATCTGGAGTCACTGCAATGGGAAATGCTAACGATCCATGCACCATCACCTCTGATGCTATAGCGCCACCTTGAGTGTCAAACTCAGGAACACCTTCCAGCAAGAACTCTAGGTCACCTTTAAAGTCCTGGTCAATTCTGAGAAAAAAAGTAACTGCATTGATTCAAATGTTTATTTTTTTTAAATAACAAATATGCAAATGTGTCTGTTGAACATACAAGACATTGAGCCAGCTAGAAGGGATGTTGCTTGGAACAGGATAGATCCCAACTTCTCCTGGATGTTCAGAGAAGTAAATCCCTGCAACACTGGATACTTTGTTACCTGGGAAATTCCTCATTGTGTTTTCTTGTGGATGTTGACTAGCCCAATGCCAGGCTTGTCCACCAATGATCAAACCACCCCCAGTTTTGAGAAAAGCAACCAGATCCTTTGCACATGACTCAACGGTATATGCATTTGTGATGTATATGGCAAACTCATTTCGAAAGTCTCCAAGCTCGGTCTTGTAAGGGCTGTAGCTCAAGTTATCAGCAACGGATTGTAAACCCTTCTGAATCCCCACAAGCCCTGCATTACCAGTGCATGATGTGAGCCACGTCAGGGCATTTTCAAGCAGGCCAGGAAAGCGTGTAAGGTATTCTTCGTGTCCCAACACCACCACACGCCCCTTGCCATAGTGAGATGCAGCCATAAGCACCTGACCTCTTGGATTCATGACAAGAGGAAAGGCATGCTCACCTATTAGCACAAGATCACTGGGCACAGCATTCACTTGGAAGTCAAGCTCTTGCAGTCCAAACATGAGAGTGAAGTAGTCTTGTTCACGTGCCATGGTGAGTAATTTTTACCAGCCCTCAAAAGTAGTTTAGAAATCCTCAAGCAGACCTTGTGCACACAGGATCAAGGATTTCTACCTCAATCCAATCCTATAAATCAAAACAAAATAAATAAACAGACATGACATGGCATGCTACATGCCACGACTAACAACTAATCAACTTAAATTGCAAAACACAATTTAAAAAACAGACAGGTCTGCAAGTATATGTTACAATCAAGATATTGAGAATGTGAGTAATTAAGTTTGGGCATCAATGCTGTGTTACCTGTGAGACCAAAAAGGAAGCAAAGACGCATCTATACACCAGGGATCAGACCAAGTCAGAATTTTATAAAGTTTTACTATAAACCTTTAAAGCTTTGTTTTGGATACTTCTATAGAACATTCAATTACTTTCATGTGGAAGCACAAACAATTAGATCAGGGTCACCAAATCTGGCCCTTGTGGCTGGTGTCCTGCAGAGTCTGGATGCTTGAAGGTATCTAGTTTACCCAGTAAGTCCTTAATTAGCGGAATCAGGTGTGTCTGATTAGGGTTGGAGCTAGACTCTGCAAGACACTGGCCCTCCAAGACTAAACTTGGTGACCTCTGCCTTAGATCATGGGTGTGAACCTTTATTCCTTGAGGGCACTGCACAGCTTAGTTCCAACCATGCTTCAGCACTGACAGTCTGAAGGATTGATTAGCTGAAGCAGCTGGGTTTAGTTTTGGTTAAAACAAAATTGGTTTCTCACCTGTTTTAGACATAGATAAATATCCTCATAAAAAATGAGGATATTGTTGCTGAATTTCACATCCAGAGATGAAGTGCACGGCCATACAATTTTAACTTTATTGCATCATCCAGGAACCATTAACCACTCCACTGAATGGGTTCTACATGCCTTTGAAACATTTTTTTAGTTCTCATTATGATGAGTAGCAGTTTGAAAATTATCAAAGCAAATGTGAATCCACCGACTGTGAAAATGAAAAATTATAATTTTTCATTATATATTTTTAATACTTCTAAAGATAGAACAAACATAACATTAATCAAAATAGAATATATTTGTGTTCTTTTGTTTCACTCCGGACAATGATTTCCAAACTATTTGAGTTCAATCATTTCCTCCCGGTAGATAATATTTAAATGGTCTTATAGTCAGCTTTTTTTCCCCCCCTTTTGTTTCTGCAAAGATCCTTGTTTTCCAACTTACACTGTTACTGTTTATTCTGCCTAATGCAGAGTCAACTAGACAATGTTCAGTGAGTCATTATATTAACAGGATATCCATGACATATTAATACTTAAGTAATCATCAAATTTGACTAAAGGACAAACTAAGTTGATTAAAGAGAATCTTGACAATGCTAAATCTATAACACACACACACACACGCACACACACACACACACACACACACACACACACACACACGCACGCACGCACACACATATCTACAAATATTACACATTTTTAAAACAGACTAATGTCTTCTTCAGTGTTTATATTTGTTCCCTTCTTTAAAGTTTTGTTATGTCAATCAAGCTATAAATGTTGCTTTACTTTTGGATTGTATGTACAAATCCAAGAAATAAAAAATCATTTGTTGACCAGTAGCCAGGTTAAACCAGTAACCGTGATCCTAAACACTTTATCTGGGGAAGCTAGAGTATGGATTTAGGAACAGTACAGATGTCTCTGAAATTAAAATATTAAGAAAGTTCAGTCCAGTCAGTACTAGGCAAACACTTCAAATCTAATATTTCCATAGTTTTGAATATAAATTTGTGTATATTTTTGTAAATATAACCTGGCTGTGCAACTAGAAAATGATGAACCAAACCGATAACGCGGACATACTTAGGAACTAAACATTCCAAACTGCTGTTCACTGACGGAAATATTTACATGTTGTACCAGACTCGTATGGAACAGAACGCTCTTCTATGGAGCAGAGGATTTTTACATCAGGTTGGTCATATAAAACGTATTTCGTAATTAGTACAACCACAACGAGTCGCCCAAAAAAGTAAAAACAAGATATACGGAAACTGCCCGTTTTGTAAAACCCAGCGTCTATAAACTCAATAAAAAGAAAATTTGGTGTTGAAGTTCAGTAACCACTGACACTGTAAAGTACGTGTTATATGGTAGAAAGACATCTGATCCAACTTTGATTTAATAGGAACTACTCTACAACATAAACGTTACTTACTTCAACTGTTTCCTACTGGAGCTTCGTTGTCCACGTCTGTGAATGGAGATGCAGTGTGCACTTGTAAGTGTGAATGGAGCTCGGGTGGCTCTGGTTGATGGACGAGCTCTGATGTTTGGTCGAGGTCCTGAATCAAGAGTTGCAGATAAGAGGTGTTCAAGGCATCAGGGTATGTTTGCATCATTTTACTCCCATCTTTATTTTGCTGTAGGCAGGGTATGCCACAAAATGGTTTGTATATTTGTAACAAATAGGGTGTGTCGTCTTTTCACAGTCAAGCTTGTGGCCGACTATTCAAAACAAGAAGTTCTGGTTACTCAGGTTAGTTTATTTAATTCCTGTTACTCACATATTGTTAGCCCACGTCTTTTTACTCATTATTTATACTAAATACTGTACAACAGGAATACTTTTTTTTTAAATGTGTTTTGTTTGTGTATAACAGTTTTTAGTTATTTACTGTGATGTAATTGGTGGTTAGTTTATGCAAACTGGACTAATTAATTATAAAACCAAGCTATATTTTGATATTTTTTGGGGGTATTTATATCTAAAGTAGACTATAATTTTGAAACAAAAAAAGAGTTTCTACTAATGTAGCCTTGTGTTTTCACAGCTTGGGGCAAACCCTTCCTCGTTAGACAGTCAGTGTTTGCGTCGTGGTGAGTCTGGATCACTAAGGTCTGGGTGCACACTCTACCTGGTTAATCAGTTGCACCCGTTCACTGTGGAGTTTGTTGGAAACTCAAACGGAAAGACATCATCCCCTCAGAAGACCCCAAAAGCAGAAAATAAGAATGCAGAAGGACAGAAAAGTTCAAGTGAGAGGCCATCCTCCAAAAGGAATATCCAAGATTTCTTTTCTAAGTCCAATAAAAAGGTAATATTTGAACAAAAAGTAGTAGTGTCTGTGGAATGGTTTCATTTTAATTTCTCATTTTAGTTAATTTTGTTTAAGATAAAACATAGACAAAGAATACCTAAAATAAGCCTAAAATCTCATAAGAGAGAACTAAAATATTAGCAAAAATTAAAATAGAATTAAATTTAATGCTGTTATGCCTAAAATTTGCAGACCACAAAGCGACCTCACAGTCCAGGAAATGATATCCCTCAGCCTAAACGAGGAAGAGAGGATGAAAGCGATGCAGGAAACTCGGCAGAAGAGAAGCTGAAGCAGCTGCAAGCATTTGCTCAGAGAGAAAACCTGGAGCCCCCTTCAGTCCAAGGCAGTACTCCGTCCTCCTCATGCTCTCAGAGCCACTGGCAGCAGATCGGCAGCATGATGCTCTTTACCGCAGCCGGCACCCCTCACAGCTCCAGAGTAACTCAAAACCTCATGCAGTGGCTGAACCTCAGTCAATGTTTGCTCCAACGGCAAACCTGAATGATTTATTCTGTTGTCTTCTTTCAGATCGCTGGATTTGATATTGATGGCTGTATCATAACCACAAAGTCTGGGAAAGTGTTCCCCACCAGTCCAGATGACTGGAGGTGAGTCTGGAAAAAGGTTGAGTTAACTCAAACTCCGATTTTTAATGAAACAGGTTTTAATTTGGTTTAGGATTCTATATCCAGAGATTCAGCCCAGATTGGCCAGTCTGTTGAAGAAAGGATATAAGGTACTTTTCAATATCAATTCATGTAAATCTGCCACAATGTCTAGTTTTTTAACACAGGTATCTGATTGTGTCTCATTCAGGTGGTGTTTTTCACCAATCAAATGGGAATATCTCGCGGTAAACTCAGACCAGAAGTGTTCAAGTCAAAAGCAGAGGATATTCTACAGACTCTTCAGTTGCCCATTCAGGTTAGTAAGGTCTTCATTTCCCATGTACTGTACTGAACCTGTACATCTGGTGACTTTTTTTTCTCTATGTTTCTCTACGTATACTACAAAGCTAAAATTGAATAGTCTTTAAAATCTTTGATTACACAATTTAGCAACATTCAAACTGTTTAATATTTATGTCATCATGTGTCAAATATGGAGTCAGATTTGTTCCAATTACAAAAAAAATCCATTTTCTGAATTAAACAAAACAGCTTTGCACAGTTTAACTCTTTTAGAAAATAATTTCTAAAAACAATAGTATTCGACCTAGGGTTTTAACAAATAAACACAATGTTTCATTTCACAAAAAACAATATTTATCCGCACAAATTTAGACAGCAGAAGGTGCCATGAGTCAATTTATTTTACTCTCCTGAAGAAAGCTTTCATACAGCAGTCAATCTACGGCTGAGATGAGCAGTGGACTGGTGTAATATTATAAATCACCTTTTTGAGTCTTTTTTTTCTCCCCCCTCTTCTTATTTATTGTTGTACTTTTGTTGCGTAAAATGTGATTGTGGTGAGATAAAGCTTCTATTTCGTATAGACTTTTGCTTGGATACATAAAAAAGTGTTTTACACAAACAATAATTAACTTGAGAAAAAAAAGACTGTGTTATTAACACTGGATTTATGCTCGAACTCCCTTTTTTATAATTTATGTCTGATCATTTATATACGTTTGTGTGGTTGTGTGTAAACATCCTGCATTTGTTTGAAAAGTTGCCTCAAAAATGACTCCATAAAACAATTTTGATGTGTATTTTTTGAATATGATCATAAGTGAAACTCCAGTATTACTTACTTTTGATAAAATGAACTGCTTACGATTATTCCAAAAACATTCTTTTTTTAGGTGTTTGTATCTACAGCGCCAGGAATGTACCGAAAACCTGTTATTGGCATGTGGGAAGAACTTTGTGAGAAGGTGAAGCACTCGTATTGTTTACGGTTTATATGTATTTGAGCACCATACACTTGAGCGCTGTGTTGGTTTACTGATTATTGTCTCCAGCTGTGGATAATATTACTTCTGACTTGCAGGCGAATGGCGGAGTGACTGTCGATGTGTCACAGAGCTTCTATGTTGGGGGTGAGTTCTTGGATCTGTACTTGCATGAAGCTGAAATTAGAACATGACACTGAGCACTTTAGAAAGTCTGATAAAAACATACAGAAACACAGCCTAAACAGAAACACAGCCTGAAGCTGTAAATGTTAGGTTATGTATATTCAAATACTATTGAAATCTTTATGCTGAGAGCTACATGTTTTTTTTTTTTTTTTTTATTTAATCAACTATTAAAACTACAAGACACTGAAATTTTGTTGAACATTGATGAACACACATACATCTGTACATTCAATACATCAATACATTTATTTGGTTAGTAATCTTCTTAAAAGTTTTAATTCCTTTTGGTGATGCACCTGTTTTTTAAAAGGAAGATTTCATTTGTTTCGTGTTCAGATGCAGCAGGACGTCCTGCTAACTGGGCCCCGGGCAAAAAGAAGAAAGACTTCTCCTGCAGCGATCGACTGGTGAAGCCATAGTTACATTTGAGTGCCTGAATTTCTTAGACACTATTTTGCCAAAAGTATTGGTTTATTTTTGTTGTTGTTAGAATGCTGTCTCTGCTACACTTGAGCCCTGTAGCAGTATGCTTTGCAGCAGCAGACACCAACCATTGGGGTGATGCTCGGGTGTGAGAGACACTTTACCACAGAAAGAAAAAAAAATAGTTTAAATCTTTTCTTTTTTATAGATTTAATATGTTATGTCCATATATGGGTATATAAAAGTATTTAAATAATATACAAGTAGAAAATGCCCCATTATTTGACTTTCGTATGACACACCAAATAAAAACAAGGAACGATGCATTTATTGATCATTTAGAATCATTAGGTACATGGCCTTTGTTAGAGTCTCCTGATTTGTAGGTGTATACAGAGCAATCACAGAGTTTACGGTCTGCAGAAAATTATTTGACTAAAAAAAACATTGTAGGGGAACTACAAGGAATAGCAAGGATTTTTTTTTTCACAGGTGGCATCCCATCACAGTACCATGCTGTAATTCTCAGAGCGCCTGAGAGCACCCTTTCTTTAACAAGTGCTTCTGCATGCATAGGGGCTGAAGTTAATACATCCGTATCCATGGAAGTGAAATAAATCATTTAACGATTGAGTGAAAACTCTTGGTAATATAGTTGAATTTTGTTTCTGAGCTTCTAGAATTTTTCTAAAGAAAGGCATGCATTTAGATTCACTCAGAATAGAGATAAATAGAATTAAAAAGAAACATTCCAGCCATCTCATGTGCATGATTCTTTTCTCATCTACCGGTACTTTGCTTTTGTGCAGTTTGCCCTCAACATTGGTCTTCAGTTTCACACGCCAGAGGAATACTTCCTGGGCTGGAAACCAGCTCCATTCAGCCTTCCAGAGTTTGATCCTGTAAATATTTTGGGATTTTCAACATATTTATTTATTTTATGTCACTCATTCATGCATATATTAGAAAAAGAGGTGAATAGGAAATTATTTTTCTATAGATTCATGGATTAAGAATTATGTTCAGATATTTAAAATATACCAGTTTAATGAGTATTATATTTAAACTATACATTTGATTAGAAATTACCCTCATAATATTAATTAAATTGTAAATGTACATTGCATGATGAACAGGAGTGTCTATTTTTCCGATGTATCCAAATTTACATAGCATATACTCCATATAATATAATTTTAACTACTTAATTGATCCTTGATCCAAAAACATTTCGATGTTTCAGTTCTCAGTTTAGAATGCATGGAAATATATCTGCAATCAGATTCAGTTTATTCGGTAAACATGACCATTTTTTTACCCCAAACACCAGTAATATTTGTGTTTCATCTGCCTCTCCAGAGGAAAATAGACTCTAAAGCTCCTCTGTACGATCCCCCTGGGGCTTCCCTCACCTCGGCACATCAGGAAGTCATTGTTGCTGTTGGATTTCCTGGAGGTGAGGATTTCAGTGTTTCATCTGCATCGATTAAATCATTTGTGCTCATCTTATTCGAAACACTTTGCTTTGTTTGCAGCGGGCAAATCCACATTCTTCCAGACACACATCATTTCAAAGGGTTATGCATATGTAAACAGGGTGAGTAACACTGGTGTTATGACTAAAGGGGCCTTATTATGCCATTTTTAAAGCAGTTATAATAATATTTGAGACCTCTATACTAGCTCTGCACTGTTAATAACTTTTACAATCCAATATTAATTGTAAAGTTGTCTTTCAATCACCTCATATTTTTTGCCTCTACAAAACACATCGTTTACCCCCTTTCCTCACACAGTCAGGAAGTGTGTCCCCTTTGGGATTTGTAGTTTGGGAATCATGGGTAATGTAGTTCGCAGTTGCCGCCAGTCACAAGTCCAATAGAACGTAGTGATGGGAAGTTCAGACATTTTACGGACTTGGTTCTTTTTTCGAGTCATTTCGTGTCCAAATATTGTGTGCTACATCCCTAACACATCTTCTATCTTTATATACACAAATGTGAATCGTACTATAAATAAGACAAAACTATAATGCTAGATAAAAAATGTATATTACTTAAGCCTACCTGGGACTTTTAGTCTGGTTCAACTCACCTCTGGTCTGTCTTGTTTAGGTTTAAATCTCCTTAGTTTGACACATGAGTTCTCTCGGATGTTAACGTGTGCAGTCCTTTAGTTCTTTTGTCAATTGACCACTCCCTATATTAACCAACGCAATATATGAGCTGAAACCCAAAAAGACAAGTTCTTTTTGCAAATCCTGTCGTTCTTTCCTGTTTCGAAAAGAACGATAGGATTTGCAAAAAGAAGTTTTTTTTTTCAGTTTCTGACTCATGACCACTCCGAAACAGAAAAAAATTACTTCTTTTATCGAGTTCTTCAGGCCCTTTGTTCCTTTGTCAGTAATGATGAGCGGATTACGCTCGAAAAATCACATGGATGTTGCGCATGTGCCACTTAACGAATCCCTCTCCAACATGACTTGTTCCTACGGAGTCACATTAAAAACTTGTTCAAAAAGAACGAATCGTTCATGAACGACACATCACTAGTCACAAGTTTTCTGTGTGTCACTCGGGCTGGAAAAGGACATAAATAAAGTCCAAAGTGCACCAAAGTGTAAGTCTTGTCTTTTCACAAGCTAACAAATCCACCATAAACGTGTAGAAATGACAATGGGCTTCACGCATTTCAGTGCTTGTGTATGTTAGCACTGTCTGTGAACAATAAACAAATGAATAATGAATAAACTTTGTTAATGAACTATTTCATGCCAGGTTTTGAAATCACGAATGTGTTTATTCTTTCAAATGGTGCTTCGTTGGCCTGAAACCTATTTCAGGTGTATTGTGCAATGCTGTGTTGGTTAGCATAACCGCTAATGTTGCTGGGCCACCATTTATTAGGCAAAATGCTCTCTGTAACGTTTCGTAGAGGATATCATCGTCTATCGTGATGTTTCACATTGGACATCATCGATGCCCAAATTGCTTGACATTTCTGCATTGTTCTTCAGCGTTGGTCTGCTGTTCTAAGTTCTGGGTCAGGCAGTTCACCCAATGTGTATAATATGGCCCTTTTAAAGTCAAGGATGCAGACATTGCTTCCAAAACTAGATCAGAAAAGGCAGACCATGTTTTTTCTATAGCATGGTCATACACTGGTCATAGTGCTTTACTGAAGGTAAGATGGTAAAGTAGAGCGTACAGAAAAGTGAGCATCACAATTGAAATGCAATTAAAACATGATGAAAGCAATGTTTTGAAGCAGTTTTTCTTATTCAAACATTTGCACATAAACTTGTAGAAACCTGAAAATCAAACCCATAGTGATCATCTAATAATCAAATCCCTGACTATTTTTGCAACCCACTCACTTCTGGGAATCAATCATGCACAGTGATGATAGGAAAGAAATGTGTGAGTACTGACTGGACTGAACCATTCTGACTGAACCATTCTGACTGGTTGCCATATTTATGTTCACATCAAAGTCAAATGAGTGCATGAGTTTAATAAACAGTGTGAAGAGAAATGCAGAAGCTTTCCTTTCCTGCCAGTGGATAGCTTGTTCATAAAACCTGCAAATGAAATCTTTAAAATTCATATTAACATTCGCAGATGTTTCAGAGTCTTATGAAAGTCTGAATCGTGGTGGGATTTTTCAGGACATTCTTGGTTCGTGGCAACAGTGTGTGGCAGCCTGCGAGCGGGCACTGAAGGATGGCCGCAGCGTTGCAGTGGACAACACTAACCCTGACCTTGAGTCCAGGAAAAGGTAGCAACATTTGTTTCCATGAGTCACTTATCGCTCGTTGACATTTCACCTTAAACCCAACGTGGCCCACTATTCTTCAGATATGTGGATGTGAGTCAAAGTGTTGGAGTTCCTTGTAGATGTTTCAACTTCACGGCATGTCTGGAGCAAGCCAAGCATAACAACAGGGTACTCATGACTCTTTCATTTTTAATGTGAAGTCAGTAAAATCATTTTATAATTCTTATCTTTCATTTTATCTCTTGTCTTTCTATCTGTAGTTTCGTGAGATGGTTCCTTCTGCAACTAAACACGTTCCTGTCAATGACATGATCTTTCACAGCTACAAGTGAGTCAAAAAGATGCCAAGTGTAAACACGTTGTGTGAACAAGTTAGCAGCTTTAACTGGCCTTGTAGAATGAAAAAAGAAAACCAATCAAACTATGAATAATTTCAATATGATGTTATGGTTTCTGCAAGAGGCAAAGCGAAAACCATCAAAACAAATGTTGTAAGATTACAAAGAAAATGAGGTGCCACTTTCCAGCTGATCACAGTCAATAAAGTCCAGGGGAGACGTCCCAAGTCACCGCGAGGCAAAAGTCGGCACTGCAGGACATGACTCACTTGACCGGCAGCGGATAACTCAGTGGTTCAGAGCAGTGCGTCCAATAACTGCATGTGGGTTAGGACAATGGTTTACCAACCTATTCTGGAACCAGCCACTTGATTCAATATCTGTGTTGTTTGTTATTGTATTTTGAATGGTTTCATTAAAAAAAATAAATATTTATGCTTCCAAACTTTCTGTTAAAACATTACTGTAATGCAAACTCTTTAAATAGATGGAAGAGAGGGTTTGGTACGGAGGAACAGGACTGCCCTGCTCAAACGTAAACCCAGCAGAACCCTTTGTTTGCTTTATTGCGTTAACATCTGATGCTTTAAAATGAAATAAAAAACCATAAACAATTAAACTAAAAAATCCTTCTTTTCAAGGTTCTTTGTGACTGTCTGTTGTTTGTTTTGTTTTTCCATAGGAAGAAGTTTGTTGCACCCAGTGTGTCTGAAGGCTTCTCTGAAATCCTGAAGATCCATTTTGTGCCAAATTTCAGTGACGCAAGATCTGAGTTTCTCTTCAGGCAGTTTTCCGAGGGCTGATCCAAGATTAAGAGCATAAAGTATACATAAAGAAAACAATGAAACATGCATTTTTCCGTTATTTTGGAGTTTGCACTAATAATTGCTAAAAATGTACAGAAAAGCACACCAATACAACACTGAATTCTGTATGCTCTTCTCTTAAACCACATCCAGTTTTAAAGTTAAATGCATCCAAATCCAAGGGCTGCTGCAAAATGATCCGCTGTTAGGTGCTTGCAAAAAAGATGTCTTCTGAATTTTACGAACTGAGGGAATAATTTTTTATTGCCTTCCATGACAAATTGATTAAATAAAAAATGTTTCAATATTGCCAAAGTGTTGGTATGATTTTTGGTATGATGAAGTTATTGTGTGCCTAAAATGTCATTTACACATTTAAATATTGTACCTTTTTGTTTTCAATGTGAGACTTTTTTTTGTGTGCTTAACGAGAGTCTCGACGTGATCACACCTGCCGTTTTTTTCCGCCTTTTAATTACGTATGAAATATAATGATGGACACACTTATTGTTTAGTTTTGAATTCAAATATGTGTGTAGGTTTCAAAAAGATTATTTGACTTAAGCATATTATGCTGGTTTTCATTCTGTTTTATACAGCCCAAATCAGTGCCACCTAGTGGTAAAAAGTAGGAATAACCTGTGAGATGGCTTGTGTTTTTCAAAGTTATGGCACAAAAAGTGCTTGGGACAGTGTATAAGGTTTAAGAGATTTGCCTGTTTGTTTTTTGTTGCTGTTTTTACTTCACAAGTTTCACAATTTTGATTTGGTTTCACATTATCTTTGTTTTTTATGGGATTTATGATTTGTTGTGGAATTATTGGTATTATAAAAATGGGGTTGTGTTATATAAAGCATTGCCAAATCAAACCGTTTTAAAGGCAAAGTATTAAAGTAAAATGTAAAGTAGAAAAAACGCCCACAAAGGGCCCGGTCTTCTAAGCGTTAAGTTTAGATCCAAACTTACTCAGCGTAATTACTAACTAAGTTTACAACCCCAAACACGAGGTGGCGGTATTAAACTCACAACTTGTGCTGTGAAATCATGCAAAACGGACCGAGAAAACCTAAAGGAAACAGTCTTCAAATGTAATGTGTGTTTATTCCAGCAGAGGGAGCGTGGCGGCCAGTGCAATAGCGTTGTACTATAGTTTCACCTTAATTCTTAGCGTTTATTTTGTCGTACAGCGGGCATTTCTATTCTTGTAAAACAATAAAATAAATATATAAGTTACGCTAGTTTGTACTAAAATGCAGAATGTAAATCTTACATTTTATGAGGCGTTTCGAACGAAAGCAAATATTGACTCACTAAAAGCTTGGTTTATTGGTCTACTCGACTCTTCGCTGTAAAATGTAACAGACAGAACATGGCTACTCGATGACGCTTTTGTCAACAAATTGTTATTAAATTCTTCGAATTTCGTTAGAGTACATAAAATATGGGGAATTGTATTTAAGGGCCACGCATACGATTCTTCGATGAATTTGGACGATAACTTGGGCAACAGATTTACCAAACTACGTCTTTTGCGTGCTTTGCCATTCTAGGTGCACCTTTTATTTCAATGTGGAGTCCAGAGGAAAAGCATCAGTGTGAAGTAAACATATGCTCTCAGTCTATAAATGCCGCTCAAGACTTTTTATTATCATTAGCGCATACCTAAAGGCTCGGTTGCACTTTTGACATTTAAAGAATGGTTCGCATTTTGGAGACGCAAAGGCGTCTTGGATGAATCCCTGCTGCAGTACAGAATGAACTGGAGGCCTAAACTTAACAGGTATGTGCAGTGTAGATTTATGTACTTACGTGTTTGTTGTTATAATTAAATAGTTAAATGATTGACCGGTCTAATATGTTGTGATGACATTTATTAGATGCCTTTGTTTGTTTTTTATATTTTTCTTATGCTTATTTTCTTTAAAGAGACATTTTAACATCAAGAAAAATAATTAGTGTAATGTTTCCTTTAGATCACTGTAAAATATTTGAACGTATGTATAGATAGATTTAAAATGTTTTTTTTTTAAAACGCATGCTAAAGGCAGCAAGTGACATGAAATGTTTCCCAACACATGTTTGAAGAAATATTATAACAGATAATTTGTTGAAGTTTTCCAAAAAGCTGTTTTTTCAGTCTCCATTACAAAACGTTTTAAGCTGAAACCGCAAAATGTTTTTTTGAACTTCCAAATTCAGTACTTTTTTTTTTTTTTTTAACTTCATACAGTTACTGTACCAAACCAACAGGTGGCAGTTGACTCATGGCGTTTAAATGATTGTTCAGCTCCATGTGTGCGAAAACACTCGCGTCAAGGTGATCAAAAAGGGAAACATACGCATATAATTCTGTACATGCTGTAAGCCCCGATAGCAGAGTAAACGACTACATGGTCCTCGCTTTGACCGACATTACCCCTTCTGTTTGTAAACAAATGAGTGATGACTAAGATAAACTCCACCCCTCAAACACAAAAAACTTTGGTTTCTCTGTCCACACAAACCCCAGAGCCGAGCATTTTAAATACGATTCACCCAAGCCAGCGTAGTCAGAAATGCACAGTTACATGAAAACAGTGCTGTGGTTATGTGCGGACCGCGTACTTGCGCAGAAAAGTACCTGCTTTCAAAATAACCGGGTACGTGTGGACAGGACCTAAACCATCTGATGAAGTATTGATAATGAATGCCATATCAATTCCTTGCAAATATGGTTACCTGAGAAAAATTCTGAAAGTGTTTATATTTCTTTTTTTTTTTTTTTTTTGCAGTGGGTTGCATGTTTAGGTGGCTCAAGCGGGGCGAAGACCATGAATCTAAATGAGAAGAAGCCCAACAAGTGGTGGACGGAGCCAGACACATTTGCAATGCTGGCCCTCATTGAACAGATGGGTCTTGTCCATGAGCTGGACAAGAAGCGCCAGCGAAACGAGTCTCTCTTCCGACGCCTTCGGCTGTGCCTGTCCAAGCGAGGAATCCTCTTCTCCGCCACTCAGATCCGTAACCGCTGGAAGAGTCTCAAACACAAATACCGCAAGATCAAACTAGCTAGCTATCGAAGCCCGGCAGCACGCCTATCTGCCATCGAGTCTTTCCGCTACTTCCACATGCTGGATCACATGCTGGTGCGAAGACTGAAAGAGGGAGGCAGGGAAGAAAACCTCAGCAGTGGTCACAATCTCCTAGGACACCCACACCCAGAGGAACACACAGACAGTAGGCCGAATGCTTTGTCTTGTAGTACATACAAAATTGTCTATTTGTTCTGTCGGTTTCACCTTTCCACTTTCACCATAATATGAAATTCTAGACAGTCTGGGTTATCTGGGTCGGCAGCAGGATCACCCAACCATATCTCTTAGTGCACATAGTGGTCCAAAGGTCCTGTCTGTGTGAAGTCAATAGGATAACATAATCTAAAGTAAATGGAGAATGGTGAATGGAATGGAGAAATTATGTGGTTCCAGATCTGGGTCTAGATGTGTATGTAAAAATTATAAACAGTAGTAGAGCAGTGCTTCCAGACTACAAAACTAACTTCTGCTCTGGTCATACCGAGAAGCCACATCAGGACATGGTTGAATGGCCTCTCCAGCATCACAAAACACAATTGGACTTGGTTGATAAACTTCCATGATCCCTCAAGGACCCTTGAGGGGACAAAGGATTTGTCCAGAGTTCCACAAATTGGAAGAAACATCATTGTTCCCTTTGAACACAAAGTTTGAAAACTGGCTGTATTGCTCTATCCAGAACCTTGTCATAGACCTGCCAAGAGACTTGCGAATTGGAGAGATTAAAGTACCATTGTGGTCTGCCATTTATATGATAATCAGTTATTGTGCTATTTGTAATTCCCTTCCAGGACCTTGGCCTGAAGAAATTCTTCCTAAACCTGAGCGGGAAAGTGTGCCTTTAAATCATGAAGCTGATGTTGGGGAGAGTCTCAATGCAGACCAGATGGGAGCTCTTGAGCCTCCGAATTGGCCTGTGGGGCCAGATGAAGTGATGACCCTTGGCCTGTCTGGAGAATACCTCTATGCTGTGAAAGCTGAACAGTCCTCACTATGCACGCCAAACAGCACAGAAAGCACCAGAGATGCCCTCGACTGTAGTCATGACGCAATCACAGGTGACTTGTTCAGTTTTCTCATGTGGGAAACATAAGCATTTGCAAGATTTCACCAGTACAGTTCATGCTTGTGAAACTAAGATGATCTGTGTTTACAGAGTGGGGCCTAGAATTTGTGTCAGCATTTGTTGTGCACCAATAAGACATGTGACCGTCGCTACGCATTAGACTGTCAAACATTCAAGATAATGGAAGTAAAGTAGATCTCAAAGTTAAAATTCTAACATCCTGATTACTGCAAAGGTCCCTACACACTTTTATGTTTTGATTTAATGTGTAGTCTGTAGAAATGTGCTTCAAATCATCACCTAAATGTCTATAAATCTTCAATCTTGACAGGAAGTTCTCAGGAGACCAGTAGCCTAATCCTGCAGCAGCTCACTATCCTGAACCACCGGCTAGGGGAGCAGCTGGCTGAGCAAAGGGCCTTTCACTGCAGTATGCTGGGTATGATGGACCGCCAGATCCAGGTGCTGGAGCAGCTTTCCAAAATTACCTGCAACCACCAGCACAAATCCTCTCTCAGTGCCCCAGAAATAGACTCGTTGGTCAGTCCTGATGCTTATGAAGACCAAACCCAGACTCTTGAACACTGTCCATTAGTCAATAACAAAACAGAATCAACAGACTTTCCATGGAAGGTTTCACTTTTGGAAGTCCACAAGAAGGAACCTTTTGGGTCAAGTAGCCTAGCTGAGGTCTCTCAAACCAACGAGAAAGCCAAAGAAACCTCCCCTGGTCGCCCATCTTCAGAAATCTCATCTTCACATATGAATTCTGTTGTTCAGAACGGACTGTGTGATCATGATTGAGTGCTACTCTATTAGGGTGCTTTCACACTAGAGGATCCTTTTCTGAGCCTACTTGATCCTGACAATGGTTGATGTTTGGAAGGGTTAAGGCAGTTGTTCCCATCCTAGGAACCGATCCTGTGAGCAATGGTCTACTTGCACTACTAGTTTATTGAGCAAGTGAAAACACCATTATTTTTCCTTTAAATATAACGATAACACCCACAACTCAATGAGACACATTTTCTTGACACAAGAGGCATGGGTGCTACTTATTCCTATTTCATTGTCTTGGCTACATGCATCCAGTTATGTAAATGTGCATATTTGCTCAGGTTCGGATCAGAAGCTTAATGTGAAGACATTTCCAGTGTGAAAGCACTCTTTGCATGTCAAGCATTCAGTAGGAATTATATTTGCGGTGATATTTCAGGAGAAACTTTTTTTTTTTTCAGTTTTATAGGAAGGTGCTCTTTGCTCTGATGTTTTAATCAGGAACATTTTGGAGAATGGATCATTATGTCTTTTACTCTGGTTTGTTTGCAAACTGATCCTTGATGTGAAATTTTATAGATGGTGAAGATCATTGTGTGGATCATTATATCTGTACTCATCTAGTGTCATATCAGAAAAAAAACACATTGGTAAGCTTACAGTTGTGAAATGATTAGATTTGGTACCTATTTCTGATCTAATTTACAGAGTTTGCATAATTCATTGATCATATAATCACCACTCATAAGTGATTCCATAGGAATTTGAAATGTCTGTTTCACTAACATGCTTGCTTCTTGCTATAAAGTAATAACTTAACGACATGTGCTTTGCAGTTATTTGCTTTCAGTCGTCTTCCAGGTCACAAGCATTTTTAATCACCATTAGGAAGTCTACTTTTAGTATGTAATACATGATGAATTTAAATGTACTTCAAGACTGTTACAAAAGTACTGACGGAAAATTTAAATAAGGGCTCTTAAATTACATATAGTCAATATATTTTGACATATAGTCACCCAGATTGTCGGTATCATGAAACCAACCATCCTTAGTCTTATCTGTCTGTGCATCGTAGGATTGTGAACTAAGTGTAGATGGTATGAAGATTCTCACTGCTCGACTGCTGCTTCATATACTCTACTTTTGGATTCGGACAGGCTGCTCTACTTGCTTACAATGTTTCACTTAACATAGTAGAGAAGTACTGTAGTACATTTCTGATGGGTTGGTTAATTAAACATTTTATTTAAAACAACAACCAAGAATGTTGCTTTTGAAATATGCTTAAAATAAACACGTTCAAATACAGCTTTATACATTTTACGTTTTAAGGAATATTGTTGGTATTTACCATTATTTCTGTAGTAAACCCGGTACATTTTGAGACTAGATTGTAGTTCGCCCTCCAAAGCAGCAGATGGCCGTGTTTGTTATATAATTTAATGCAGCAACGCTGCTTTAGAACCGAATGAGGGGTGTGTTCGTAAATTGTCCGATTTTTACTAAATTCATGTATTTTTATTTGCCGTTCGAAGGTTCTTACTTACAGTAAGTGATTTAAAACTGTGTAATTATGTTATATGTGTGCCAAGATATTTAACTCGAACACGAGTGTTGCACAAAGTTAAGGTTAGCGTTCATTTAGCGGAACCGAGTAACTTAGCTTAACGTAAGTTACACGTTTACCGAGTTAAAAATCAGGTGCCCACGCTTTTTGAAGCAACATGTAAGTTAGTTTATGTGGTTTTATGTTAACGATACAATCATAAACACAATGGGTTTGTACGCTGTGTTGTTGAAGCTTTAGTGCTATGCATATGGAATACTGGAAGTCCTTGTTTAACACTATTGGTCACAAAAACGTCCACGAATGGTGTATATTAATCTTATTTACCGGTTAAATAAATGTCCAGTTCGTGGAATCCCAAATAGATTTTGAGCTTTCTTTCAGTTTTATGTACATTTAGTCTGCTCATCACTTCAATTTAACACTTTGTAATAAATCTGTGGAGTATATAGTGACATCCAGTTTAATACTAAGACAAACTGTTAAAGAAAGTTCATTAACATTATTGAGGTAAATAAACAAACTACTGATACCGAAAGAATAAGAAATGAGCTTCTGCGTGATGGCTTTTGAATCGTGATAGTGTTTTATTTAGTTAAATGAAATATGTGAAAAAGCAGCGAAGTTTTACAATCTGTGCTGTTCCCTTCAAGGAATGGCAGATGACACTTTGTTTGAATTTCTCCACATGGAGATTGTTTCTCACATCTACAAGGAACAGGCCACCAGGGAGGACATTGATAAGGTACTTTCATGCGACCTTTGCAGGAGTTGGTTTAATGACTTATTGTACCACGTAGTATCTTCTTTATTTCCATTGTGCACTATATTTGTTTCAGGAGCGAGTTACTTGTGTGTCAGCTCTAGAGGGGATGGGTTTCCGAGTTGGACAAGGACTGATAGAAAGGTATTCTCAAGACAACTTTACCCACTGTTTAACAAGAGCTTAGTGATGGGTTTAGTTAGAGTTCCATTTGCTTAGAGACTGATTCACAATAAATGGGGTTTCAGTGCATCAATGATGGACATTGAAGATTACAGCTTAGCAGATTTAGATAACAAAGCAGTTGATTATTTGATTCGTTTTCTTAAACTCATGAATACAAGCTTTAGTATAACCAATCGACTTTGTGGTTTTATGTATTTAAAGATTTACCAAGGACTGTCCCAGTTTCAAAGATGATTTGGACATAATGAAGTTCATCTGTAAAGATTTCTGGACCATAGTCTTCAAAAAACAAATTGACAACTTGAGGACAAACCATCAGGTGAGAAGTCTCAAAGAGAAGACCCTCTGTAACTGGACATATTGAAAAAGAATTAGCTAATTGTTTTTCTATTCTGTGTGAACGTAAAATAGTATTCAAATTAAATGTAAATGTTTAATACTCTGTTCAAAAAGAAAAAATGGTCAAAACAAACATTTGTCTACTGAATGTATTACACAAGGAATGTCCGGTCCCATTGATTCTCAAGGGTTAATCAATGGCAATCTATGTATTCAACAGTTTTGATGTAAGATGTTGTGGTAAAGAATTCAATGAAGTGCAGCAGCTGCTGTGAAATGCATTGAATCGTTTGATATATTCATTCACTTTCTTTCCTCAAAACCAACATCAGCTACTATATAACATTGTGCTTTTAATAAAATGAACAAAGGATGAAGTTGATGTCCTGTAATCAATAATGTACGTATTTTATGAGCAACGCACAGAATTGCTGTAATCTTGTATCTTTGTTTTAGGGCACATATGTCTTGCAGGACAATAAATTTGCACTCCTAACTCAGTTTTCCAATGGAAAGCAGTACCTCGGAGAGGCTCCAAAGGTGAGTTTTTACACACAATAGGCACACAATAACTTATTTTTTGTACTACTGTAAGAATATGTTGCACCCTTTCTGCAGTACCTTGCCTTTTCCTGTGGGATGGTTCGAGGAGCTCTCTCAAACCTGGGTTTAGAAAGTGTGGTCACTGCAGAGGTTTCTCTGATGCCATCATGTGAGTTCACACTAAACTTCATATCAGTTGCTCTTGAATAATTAAAAAAAAGATAAGTAGAATAGTAACAATATTTGCACTTTTAGAAAAGTGTAGGAAGCCAATGAAATGTCAGCTATACATTGGTTTGTTAGTGGTTTCTGCTCTGCTAAGTAAACGAATAGTTAATCTCATGAGAAATTCTATAACTTAATTTTTATGATATAAAAAAGCTTTTTAATCTGTTCCTCTCTTCATAGGCAAGTTCCAGGTAGTAATCCAGAAGCTCTAGGATGGATGAACAGAGCAATGAATTGGAATCTGAATTTGTAAATGTGAATTAGATGGACATATTCTAAAATGTTTACATTTTTATATTTAAAGCTGTTCCCTTGCATATCACGGTTGCTATATTCACCACTTAAAAACAAAATCGGAACATATTGAGAATGTCACAGTCTACCTCGCTGCTGAAATAAAATAAAAGTAAATGACAAAATTATGGTAATATGTTTTCCTTTTTTTATAGAAGTTTACAAAATATATGTTCAACTTGCATCACATTCAACTTTGATGTAAACATTTGTTTTGAAGCGTTGAGGGACTGGGATTAAAGGGGGCCATTTCTCACAAGTTGAACCAACTCTTTAGTGTGTTGATGTAAAGTTTGTAACAAATGGTCGGTGGAACTGTAGCATGACCATCTTTAATCTACCTCTTTTCGGAGTCTGCCTCCCTGATCCTGAGCTAGGTTTGACCCCACCCCCTTGCATTCTCCGTGTGTTTTTGGAAGTAAAAGATGACCGTTATGTTTAGATTTACACCTAATGATAGGGATGGTTCAATATGGTGTTCTTGCATAATATTTTGTATGCAAAATACACTAGGTGAGCCAATGAGTAAGTTAGAATCTTAAAAGTAAATCAAAAGAAGTAATAAAGAAATACCCAGATAGACTTCTACTTCTGGTGAGAATCTTAGTGTGAATTTTGTATTAATTTGGATTAAGAGAAAATCTCAATGGTTGCTGAGATGATTTAGAAAATGTAAACATTGTCCAAACTACCTTTTGAATGGCTACAAGACGTTCAGAATAAAATGCTAATGTGTTGTACCCAAGGGAATCACTGTGGGCTGAACCAACGTAAACGGTTACTCACTAGAAGGAGGATAATGCTAATTGTAATTCTTTGTTAAAATTTGTGGTGGGGATCCTAAGGTTTGTGATGTCACCAGAAAACTCATTGTCAGAGGGCTTTGTGGCCATTAATAAATACGCTGTATGGATTTTTAACAGTATTGTGTGGTTGTGCTCACAAATTAATATTAGCACATCAAATTCCATATGTCCCTTTGAATGTTACTGTATATTTGTGTGTACAGAAATCGTTTTTCCCTTAAGGAAATAGAAAGCGTGTGGCTAGGTCCTGGAGAACAAATCATTATTGAAGTCGTTGATTGAAGGACACCAGTTTTTCTTGATTCCACCACAAGAGGACAGTCTTTGTCAATGTGATCTGTGTGTCAGGGTGTAACTGTAAAGATAAAACTGATCAGAAAGAGTTATACAAGCTTTTTGTTTAATCTGTTTTAGGTGCATGAACAGTTAATGCTCAATTATAAGTAATTTAGACAAATGTATAAAATAAATAAACCTTTATATACACATTTTTATACAACAATAATTAATTAACAATAATTTGGGCACAATCTTTTTTCACATTTATGCATCGTATCCTTTTTATTTGTTTGGTACACTTAAAAATACTCCCTGGGAAACGAGTGAATTAGTGCTAAGAACTTTTCTTAGCATTCATTCAATACATGTTGCAATTAAGACCCCCCCCCACCACCACCACCACCACTATTATTTACTCTCTTTTTGCTGGTTTATTTCTCTGTCACCTAAAGTAAAGATCAAGGGCAGAGCCTCTTCTCTAGTTCTCGTTCATTTGGTAGATCAGAAGCAAGGAGAAGAAGAGATAGACGAAGGGCTTCCATGTGCAGTGAAAGGCCATTCACTCGTTCATTCATTCTTCCACAGAGAGATCTTTTGTGAAGCAGGTAAATAAACGGCCTGAGTCGGAGCACCAGCTGTCTCTCTTCTCCAGCCCAGACTTCACACAACCTCGCACACCTTCTGTCCCACACACATCCTGTACATGCTTAGTTCTCCACCAGACACTTTGCTGCTCACTTAGCATTTGCTCTTTGAAACATTGCTGTATACAACTTTTAGTTCTCGTTGATCGTGCATTGAACGTTAATTCAGTTTGGAGCAATACTTTCTCTGAAATCTATTTTTTAGGCTTATAATTAGAATTTGATTTGTTTTATTGCCATGTAATGAAGAGAATTCTACATAACTAGGAATTTGCTTCAGTGATTTATTCATACACAGAGCATAAAGTGTAGTAGAAAGCTAGTAAACAAGTGGGTTCAACAAAAATAGATAAAATAAAGTACAGCAAAAATTTGGAACATACACTAAGCATACCATGAAATTTCCATGATCTAACGTTAGACTATTACAGAATAAAGTACAAACTTCACAACCACAAATGCAGACGTTTAGGATTCAAATTGTGCAACAGGATACCGGAACCAGCAGCCAAAACCTAGACAAAACCTTGCTGTAATTTCAATAGAGACTATTCTTTTTGATACAACAGTGGAAAATATATGGAAAACATAAATATCTCTTTGCTTGTTATAACCCTATGCATGCACCTTAGAAAACAAAAGATTTGTTACAAAGTACTTACAGTCAACCTTCAGTAGTACACTTCTCATATCAAAACTTTTGTTTCTCTAAACATTTATGTTTAAAAAAAAAAGAGAAACATTCTGTAACTTTAAAATGGTTTTATAATTTAAACCAGAATTGAGCAGAAACCTGAAATGATTCTCTGTGATCTATGATAAGAAAAAGATTGAAATACTGACTTAATGGATTTAAATACTAACAAACAAAACAATGCATCAACAAACCAAACAAAAATGTATGTATTTTAACGATTTTGGGAGTTATCATTAGACTTATAGAGGAGTGATTCCCATGTGCCAAATGCTTCAGTGCTGCTTTCATTAACTTCAGGTTGAGGAGCATTTCAGTGATGTACTACAGCCGGACATAATAGCCCCAAGACTGTTGTTTGAGGGGGTGTGCATGCATGTAGCACATGGCCTTCTGTGCTTCTCGAGAGCTGCTGAGGGTTTTATTCAGCAATGAAATGTGAAGCTGGAACATGAAAACACTCTCCAGTGCATTTTCATACGTTTTGAAAATTTGCATAAAAAAAGTGATGGAAACAGAATAAATCCTAATGCAATACAACAGCAATGCGTTTTTCTGTCAGAACTGCGGTGGCATTAATGCAGTATCCAACAGACCGCTTCCATTGAACAACATCTAAAATTCCTTAACCAAAGTCTGCCATCAAAGTGGTTTGGAATAATCACCTCCCAGAACTGTCCCAGAAAGCAAGATGACATGACTGCACGTATTGTGTTTCTTCTACGTGTTCTTAAACGCAAGTAAATTTTTATATATGAAAAACAGCAATATCTCCTAATGCAGAAACTTCTGATTTTCGTTTGATGGCAGTTTATCAGAAAGTGCTGGTTTTGTTCTCTTGAACTTATTGGATGGAAATGGTGCTTTATTCCCAAATATTTTATGTGATATTCCAGTTTTGCACATAAATCATCTTTGAATGGAACCGTGGAGAATGAAGCAACTACCATGATGTTTTGTTACCCAAACAAATTCATTGTACACAATGGTTTTAAGTTCTTAGTAACTCAACATTACAATGGTTTGATTAACTTAGCTGAAACATTTGAGTAAAGAATCAAATGAATAGAGTAGAGGGAATTCTGTTTAAAATAGAAATCAAAACAGGCCAACCTGCATATTGTTTTGTTCAAAAGCACATTCACACCCATTTCTTCCAAGCTGAGCTGGTTACAAGTCTGACCTGTGTGTAAAAGCTGTCAGGAAAAACATTAAACCCTTTCCTTCTTTTGTTTTGTTCCGGAGTTGCCAGAGGTGAGCAGGACAAACCTGCATCTGGGAAAACTGTGTTTAGAAGTGACAAACAATAACTTTTAATTTGCCACTCTGATTTCAAAAGCGATGCAGGCAGCCGAGTCTTTGTACTGGACTGCAAGAGTGGAGCACAATAGCACAAGATCTCTGCAGACTTTCTTTTTTACTCGGCTGAAAGGATTACGCTGGTATAAAGAAAAAGAAAAGTAAAGGAGTTAAGGCTAATCACTTCCCCTGCTAATGCCTGCGCTTGATTAAAAGAGGGGACAGTGTAGCCTTTCAGAGCTCTTTGGCTTCGTCATTTTCATGGTCTGAGCTGCTTGAGCATTTCATAAATTCTGCAGTTTAGGATTCAAGTGATGCAACAGGGTTAAAGCTACCTGAACCACCAGCCAAAATTCTGACATAACCGCCTTGCTATATTTCGCTGTACAGATTGTTCTTTTTGAACTCACTTAAATGAAAATTATTTCATTAATATTTCCTACTATGCTTCTAGCTTCCCCATGCACTTACTTTATATTACAAAATATTTGCTTACAAAATGTTTCTTATATAGCAAAGCTACATGCAAACTGCTTTTATTTCTCTCGAAACATTTACAATTCAACAAAAAATTAAGGCTTAAAATTCCACTGAAAAATTGCACTGAAAAACTAGGCAGTGTTAAGCCATATTCACACAAACATTAGTTTCGAAAACTGTGTTAGGCAGTGTACAAAACAAAATCATGTCCACATGAAAACTCAAAACCCTATTAAGATCTTTTAAAACTGTGCCAAACATACAGGTGGCAATTGATTTGTGCATTTTTAAAATGACGATTCAGCATTGAGCTTGAAAAACTTCAGCCGCCTCCGTTCAATACATATGTATGTAATCTTGTACACGTATAATCTTGCACACGATAGCACAATAAACAACAAAGCTGCCCTCTTTTTGTCCGCCATTAGACACATGCTAATTCAAGCACTGCAAGCAATGAGCTCTATACCTTAGTCTTCGTTCCTACTAATTTCCTTCAGCTAAATAGCAATAAAACTGAAATGTTGCTTATTGGCTCTAATACTAGGCCAACATGAGCAATCAGTAGCGCTGCTCCATAAATGTAGAATATGGAATCTGCGTAGGGCAGAGTGGGCAGAGAGGCTGAATTAAGTTTCTTATTGACGCTTCCCAGTGTTGTGTCGAATTCTGACTCCCCTCTGCGTGAACGCAGATTTGACACTCAACCTATCGGAGCAGCTAAAATGGATTGTTTATTTTTTGTTTTGATTATGAATCACACACATATAAAATTTATTTATAACAATTTATTTAAATATAACCATTAATATAGTGTAAAAGAATGTAATATCAAGATAAATCTATTTGTTATACCTTATTTGAGTTCTCGTCCATCTTTCATGTCTCAGCAATGAAGTCATGTGCAAACCACATCCAGGCCAAATTACGGTATGTTTAACGGTGATCACTGCATGCTTTCATTGTGGTGCCTTTCATTGAACATGTGACAAAAAAAACTATTTGAAGTTTATTTAATTTTTTTATTTGTTTTTATACAGTCTTCCAACTTACATATTGTAAATTTCATTTAATTACAAAATGTGTGTTATGGCATAATGATAATTTACCACACTTAGCATTGAAAGTGTAACAAACAACCCCTGTATGCTGCTCATAACAAGCATCACGGAATGAAGCTAAGCTCCAAACTTCAGCTCTCTCTTCAGTATTGAGCCAATGAAACGCAGCGTCAGTACTAATGCCTTCACTGACAGCCCCTTCTCTCAGCTGATTCACTCCATGACCAAATGTAAAGAAAGACCCCTTTGTCCATTTGCCCCGTCGCCCATTTGGCTTCTCCATGGTGACAAGGCATTTGTGCATACGTGCGCTCAATAATGGACGGTCTGAGACGCCGGTTCTTCCACAGCACTCAGCCTTTTGTCCAGGGTTTCTCTGCGCTCCTCTGGCTCTAATTGAATCAACAGGGTGGCTGTTTCGGAGAGGCTCTCCAAGAGGCCAAAGGACAGGTCAGGACCCCTGATCCCAGAGCAGTTCCTGCTGGGCACAGCCAGCCCGTGTCAAACGCAGAGCACTGGCATGAATTAGCTCTTGCTTGCAATGAGTCCCAGCTGGAGGAGAAAAAAATTACTCTACTTAGTGAGAAAATATATCCAGGCTGGAAATTTTTTTCAGTGCAATTTTAAAATCATTGACTTTGTATAGATAAAGATTATAACTCATTGGAGTATATAACTCATATAGACTCATTGGAGTAATTTGTTTGGCCACCAGACAACATCTTTCAACATCAATAAGTGAAAATCTTCACCGCGGTTACAGATTTGATATCAACACCAATGTTGTTTACCACTACTTCCTGGTTTATTCCCCTCTGAAGCTTCACTTTTGATATTTAAATAGTGGCTGTGTGAAATAGGCGAATTGTAATCCATAATACTGTCAGTTTCTTTGCTTTTTCTGTGTTATATGAAGTAAGTTTCTGAAAGTAGCCTGAAGTCACAGTTTTATGAGTGGATTGCACAAAGACTCTGCTAGTGAGTAATTTAACGTTTTGATCAACCAAAATATTGGTTATAGTCAAACTGCTTTAAACGTTAAAACATTCAAAGACAATTTGCTACACTCTTTAACTGATAATGGCTCATAATAGTCACTGGTTTAGAACGACTAAAATTTCAAAAACTGTGTACATGATTCTGTGAAGCCATTCATTAGAAATAATGGGGAACTATAGGGTGTGGTTAGACAAGAAAGCAAAAGACCTTTGGGATATGAGCCATATTATCTCTCCAAATATCAAGCCTGAAGCTCATATGACCTACACTTTTATGTGGAGGAAGGGAACTTCAGCCTTTGGCCAGGGGTGTTGACGTTCTCCCCCAGCAGGGCCTCAGGAGTGCCAAATCAGAGCCAAATCTTGATTATTTGTCAAGGGCCTTCAAGAGGGAATAAACAGCAGGCCTAGAGGACAGAGGCCTGGATAGTGTAGGTCTAGTCTGGATTCAGAGGTCATTTAAACACCCGTATAGTGGAGCAATGGGGGATGGGCTGCTCCACTCTTCAGAGAATTCCTGCAGAGTTGTGAAAGTGACTGTAGGAAAATAATGCAGCAGGAGTTTATAAATGTGCTATTAGTAAATAATCTATGCTATGTCTAAAATTCAATATTCTACCTGAAATATCATTCAAGAATAGTACGATATCATCAAAAAGAAATGTTTACACATCAGAATCTGGAGCTAATGCCACAGATGCTCACCGCACGAAACAGGAAAGAAGAAGACGACAAAAGGAGCTGTTTGTCAAAAATGTGGCAAAAAGAGAGGATTTGTTGTGAGCCATTTCTTTCCTTTACAAAGTCGCTATGAAAATGTGAGATGCGCGCCACCAAGAGGCTCTTTTACCTCCTTTTGACATCATCAAAAGAACCAGCTTTCATTGGTCACTCTCCTGCAAAAACCGAATCTGATATTTGGTATACTCTGAAACCCTTTTTCGTTGGAACCTTTGGTTTAGTATCACCCATAGTTTAGTATCGAGGGGTGTTGGAGCATGAAGCTTCGCAACAAAATTTTTATCAATGTGAACAGGCCTTTAGGCTGAATTGCATTTCTCTCACTTACCACTACGCCTACCTCTTAGCCCTTCCCAATTTATGTGCATTATACCTCACTCTGCCTCATGCCCAGGGTGCTCAGGGTGAAACTGAGTTATAACAATCTCTGTGTAGCACTTAAAACTACCACAACATAGCTGAACTCTATCACCCAAGCAACACACATTGATGCCACTTATTGAGGACACAGCTGATTTTATTATGATCGTTGTGTGTTGTGGAGTCAACATAGAGAAAAAGCCTCAATAGGTGTAGGGGTATGTTTGTTTAGGTAGTTCCATATGCCAACTTTTGCACTTTCCCTGCCTTTAAGTTCAGCTCATTGTGTTGCAGTTGTTCATGCAAATGTGTTTCATCCACTTGGGGCATGTGAAAAAGTCCCTTACTGGACGTTTTGCTCATGAAAAGACAATGCTAATTAAAATCAATTGTGCATTTCCCCTCAAACATTAATAATATTATAGAGTTAAATATACATATAATAAAAAAGACATTTTACTTTGACATTAAGCAAAATAACTTCTCACAGAGAAGACCACTTGCGCTGGGACTACATTAAAAAAGTTCATTCAGTTGGAAAAGAATGATTAATGCACAGAGCAGTGCACAAGTTTAACTCTTTTTAAGTCGTATTGATTAATGCACACTCCAGTGTCTATGGCTCTCTTGAGGCCTTGCCCATGGGGTGTTCACTTGTTTGAGTGAGAGGGATCTCTTCAGCAAGAGTGCAGTGCTCTCTTTGTTCCCGGTGTGGAAAAACACAATGTAGGTGCTCAGGCATGCATCTCCAGAGCTGCCCCCAATCTCATTAGAGGACTTTCCAAAGTTTATTATGATTGGACGGCCTTGTGAAAAGAAAGCAAGGGCCCTAAGAGTGCAGGGTAAGCCCGAGGGTGTGTGCATGTGTGTGTGAGGACAGAATTAGTCCCATTCCCATACAGGAAGCAGATGTTCAGCTGTGACAAAGTAACTCTGGGAAATCCACCAAGACACGTCTTAAATGTCGTAGCTCTTCATTAACTTGATCCGGGGTAAATTGGATTCTGATCTGGTTTCTCTTCAGCATTCTGAATAAATTTACAGGAGTGCACTATTCTGCACCATTGAGTGGGTTTAAAGAGGCGACCAGCAGGGGGAGGCTTTGAAAACAAATCTGCTTGCTGCATGGCAAGATTGGAGCTCTGGTAGGAAGGGGCACACAATAAACAGCCTGAAGAGACTTCCTGCAGGGCCAGGGATGAAAAAATATGAAACTAGTTAAAAGAATAGAGATGAAAAGGTTGCTTGGCAAGGAGGGTTCGGTTCTATGCTCTTGCATGAAATTTTATGATCAAAATAACAGTTGCTTGGAAAAGGAGTGAACAACAAACAGCTTTATTGTTTCTAAAGTTTTTAAAGTACAAAAGGGTTTGATACACATAAATATATGTAGATAGAGACGGGCATAAAGGACACTATATGCATGGTGATGTATGATTTGTGCCTTTGTTTCTATAATAAAATAGGCAGTGATTTACTATTTTGGAAACTCTAAGCCATTATCTGGTAATATTTTGCATTGCTGAGCATCACTGAATCAGATTAGACTAGAAACTAGAATAAATATATACATATACATTTTTTTAATAATCAAGTTCAACTTATTAAAAATAGACACAAGACATTATGTTAACAATCTGACTTCTGCTTAAAATATGGTTAAAGGGATATGCGATTATATTGAATGCAAGATTAAAACATTGCAGACTGAAGGATGGCATATAAAAATTGTCGATACCACTCAAAACCTACTCTGAACTCTGCTGTTTTTGGTTACACGCTCTAAGGCAGACTTGAGGTGATTTTAGGTAAACGGCAGCTTTTGAGATTTCAACTGCCTGAAGGGGCAAATCAGTTTGCGTACACAACTGGAGAAACAAAGGCATATTAGCAATCTCAAAAATGGCTCGGTTCAAAAAATGGCTTTTTCTTTGACTAGTTGGAAAACAAAAAAAAAAGTGTTTCGGTCTTGAACATTTGGACATTGAGTCTCACTTCTTGCTACTATTCACTTGCAAGAAGTAGTTATAAACCAATCTATTTTACAACATGAATTTAATGAATGTGAACAGATTTTAATTTATCTGCAGAAACAAACGCTAACTGTCACCGGCTCTCAAACTTGTTTTCTGGCTTTGCTGAAAAGTTTCTTTTAAAACCTAACACTAAGTCAACCCCTATGACATTATGTTTATGTTACATCTGTCAATTGTCTTAAAAAATGCTCAATTCACACTTTGTATTTGTCAGGCGGTTGTCAGTAACCGTTTCTTTACTGCAGAATAGCTGTGATTTGAGAAAATTCATAAATAGCTGAATGGCTGACTTCTGAAAAAAAGGTGGCACTCATCCATAAAATTGTGACAGTTAAGAGTGTCTGTTTTTACTGAACAATCGCATCATGCGAGTCAGTGTCTGTTTGTTAAAGGTTTGCATTTCTCCAAGGTTCACTTGTTTTCTTTAGCGTAACTAGACACCTCTTCCCTCCAGGAGTGTTTTTGGAATAGTAGACCCTATATCTGCTCTGCAGATGCTCTTAGTGTGATTTTCAAACTCTTTTACATAAAGACTCTTCTTTTCTGTTCGTGGTGAAGTATGGATGTGCCCGATAAAGCTTTTGAGTTATCTAATTTTTTGTGAAGAAAATTCAAACCTCCACAGTAAGAGGGTGGAGATAAGCCCGAGTAGTTTACCTTTGTAGATTGTCTTAAGTGCAGATTGTTTGGGCTTGTCTTCATCACCTGTTCCTGCTTCAGTGTCAGGATGATTGAATGCTTCCACACTAAAATTATGCACACGCACACACACACGCACGCACACGCACACACGCACACACAGAAAACTGAAGCTGGGGTAACAGCAATGTCTTAAAGTCATCTTATTGGCTGATACATCTTTGGTATTTCAGGAAGAAAATAGCCACAAAGCGCAACCACAGGTTGTATAACCGAACATGTGAAAACATGTGATAAAATCAAGGCACAAATATACCTGTCGTATATATCACGGGTCAGACCATGTCCGCATGGGCTTTCTGTGGAGCTGTTTCTTTCTGGCTACAGAAGCATGTTTTAAAAAAACACCATCCACATGGTAATGAAAAACATCCGACAAAATGACGTGTAAAAAGCATGTAATACAAACATCACAACGGTTTAAAAAAATGCTCAGTTACACTGAATGTCAACGAAAGGAAATATCACGTAGAAAATTTCGAGGCTTCAGTATGACTTGTCTCAGAACCTTTTACCTGCTGTGGTTTATTTTTTTTTTTTATATTTTAATTTCTATTCATCAATACAACCCTTATATCCCATATTTTAGCAATACATCTATAGCGTTATGTCAGTACTATCTGATGAAAATGTCAAAACTGCAATAAAACACAACTTGTTTTTCTCCACAGATGATTCTTAACATTAATTCATCACAAAAGAAGCAGAAGAAACAGAGTTTTATGAGTTGCCTGATGAATTCATGTTCCCCTGCTCCGGAAGTACAGTATACAGTCCCCATCTGGATTTTAATAATTTTGTTTAGTTACTTTTGCACAGTGGGTGGCAATGAGGCCTTCCAGTTAGAAGGTTGTCGGTTCGAGGCTCACCGGTGACCTCCCTGCAAGGAATTTGCAGGTATGCACTTGCGTGGGTTTCCTCTGGGTACTCTGGTTTCCCCCACAATCCCCAAAACATGCAGCTGGTTAATTAAATAATCTAAATTCCCCTTAGGTGTGAATGTTTGAGTGAATGTTGCCCTGCGATGGACTGGCGACTTGCCCGGGGTGTGCCTCTCGCCTCTCACCAGCAGACCCCTGCGACCCCAAAAAGTGAATAAGCAGGTCAGAAAATGAATGTTGTGTATAGTGGTTCCACATGCTTTTCCCTGCAATCACCACACAGTTAAAGCACAGCATCCCAGTGTGTGGGAGAGGAGAGGGGTGTGTTAATGACATGAGCTGCTGTACACTTACAGATGCATGTAATTCTGATAATAATTACTTTAGCATTCCCGAGCCTTCATCATTAGACTGGCATGTGCTAAATTAAAAAAAATCGAATGATGTGGAAGAGCTTCATGAGACACACGTTCAGTGTGATTTCGAATTAAATTGTGTATATCAATTTTCCAGCTTGCTGGATGGTGCCTTGGCTTTGTTTTTTACACGTATGATGCCCATCGTAAGACCTATATCATTGACATTAAACTTAAAGAGATCCTTGAGACATCGGGTGTAGAACGAGCTCTATTAAGAAGAACACAAAAGTGTTGGGCAAGTAGTCCATTGTGCTGTATATCTTATGCTAGCTAACCACTAAACCAAAAATCCTAAACAAAATTACATTAGTTTTACACAATTTTGATCATGTGGAATGTCAATATACACAATAAAATCAAGTACATTCCTAGTACTATCCTAAGCAGCACTAATGCTTCATGATGAATAATGAATGACTACATAAACATCATAACAACTAAATAGTATAACATTTTATATTCTATTTCAATTTTTTAAGATTTTATATGTTAAAATATCAAAGTGTGGTTTCAGAGATATTTTTCAAGAGAGTCTGTAAGAGTTTACTTGAATGTCTAGATTCACCCACTGACGTTTTTAAGTGACAAGATGGTCTCAGATGTTCATCGGCCTGCTTTCACTGCAAACTTCCCCACTGTGAGCTCCCACTGAGGGCAGGGCAGAGTCCTGTGGGCTTCAGCACCTGCAAATGAAATTAAAACAGATTAATAGCGCACAGGACAAACAATTTGAAGTCCTCTGCAAGCATCATGCTAATGTTGAGGATAATAGGGCATTTTAAACTGAAATGACAGGTTGTTTATTCTCCTTAACATTCAAATTAATTAGTATTATAAACTAAACTGATGTTTTTTACAAAAACAACACATATGCCATTAATTAAATGAGTATTCCATTTTTGACATGATTTTCAACAAATAAGACAAGTCCCTCCCTGTTGTCCATACCATGATCCAACTGCTGAAGCCATTAATGGACCGGTGTTTTCATGTAAAATAAATAGTTAGCAAAGACTCATATTTTGAAGAAGATGAATGAATGTGTTCACTGTAGGGAACAAAATGATGTGTTGGACTAATTTCTGGTAGACCTATATTTTCTGTTAATCTATCACAACATAAAAGCCTGGCAATTCAAAACATTACAGATCAAAAAATACATCTTGTCTCTTAAATTTTTCCACACAGAATGAATGAGGCCACTGAACGTTCTTTTGTCACTCAGGCCTGTGTGCGTTTCCCATGCGTTCCCAGTGCATTAGCATGAGAACAGGCCTGAGAGGCGGGTGTGAAATATTCTTTTCATGCTTTGCTAAAGGATGGAGATCCCTGTCAAGGCACAGCCATCTTGTTCTGGCTTTGGTTTGTTTGGCGACCACCGGACTCCATGAGCCCAGGTTTTATGTCATGTAATGGTTTCCCATTTGCAAGCTTTGGCCTCTGCAGCTGCGCAGGCCATTACGAGATGATTGACTTCATTCTTGGGACGCTTACAGGTCATTTGCAGTGGCATGTGGTGCACGGTAATGGATTAAGGTCATAGGAAACCACACTTGTTGAGTATTTCTGTGAACACATTTGGAAATAAAAGTCTATTTTGATGTCTTTCAATTCAATTTTTTTTATTAAAAATGCTTTAATAAATATATTATAAATATTTTGTGATTTATTGCAAGCAATAATATTAAACAAATTTTTTTTGTTTCTGACTAAAATCTGATCAACTGAAAAAACCTTTAGAAATAAGAATTATTTTACACAAAGCGTACCTCTTCATGGAAAAAAACTATGTTTATGTACAATCCTTTCAGGTCACACAGGTTGGCTCTTCAAAAGTAAACAAAATGTTATATTTCAAAAAGGATTTAGATTACGATCTTAAATGTGTCTCTAAAAAAGTGTAAATCTGAATGTTTTCAGGTAGATAACTTATCCTAGAAACTATCTCAAAGATCTGTACTGTAGCAACCACTTTAGAGGAACACCTGGAAAGTTGGAGGTCAGCTCTAGAAAGAAGAGGAATGAAAGTCAGTCGCAGTAACACAGAATACATGTGTTTGAACGAGAGGGAGGGAAATAGAACAGTGAGGTTACAGGGGGCTCAAGAAGGTGCAGGAGTTTAGGTATTTGGGGTCAACAGTCCAGTGTGACGGGGAGTGTGGAAAAGAGGTGAAGAGACGAGTGCAGGCATGTTGGAGTGGATGGAGAAAAGTGTCAGGGGTGTTGTGTGACAAAAGAGTGTCAGCAAGAGTCAAAGGAAAGGTGTACAGAACAGTAGTGAGACCAGCTATGATGTATGGGTTGGAGACTGTGGCAGTGAGGAAGAGACAAGAGGCAGAGATGGAAGTAGCAGAGATGAGGATGTTGAGGTTCAGTTTAGGAGTGACGAGGATGGACAAGATTAGGAACGAGCACATCAGAGGGACAGCTCAGGTTGGTTGTTTTGGAGACAAAGTCAGAGAGGCCAGATTGAGATGGTTTGGACATGTGCAGAGGAGGGATAGTGGATATATTGGTAGAAGGGTGTTGGAGATGGAGATGCCAGGCAAGAGGTCAAGAGGAAGGCCAAAGATGAGATGTATGGATGTAATGAAAGAGGAAATGAAGTTAGTTAGAGGATACTGAGGACAGAGTTAGGTGGAAACGGATGATTCGCTGTGGCGACCCCTAAACTGGGAACAGCCGAAAGTAAAGAAAAAGAAGAAGACTGTAGCAACCACTTTTAGAGACTCATCTCTGTCATATTTCCTTAATTGCAATGGCGTCGAGCATGCTGTACATGTTCAGAACTCTACTCTACTCTACTCTACTCTACTGATCCTTAAAATGTATGGTCTATTTATCTTGTAATTTGGTTGGTACATTCAATCTATTACTAATAATAGTATACTTACCTACAGCAGTATAACATACATATGTTTTATTTATATGGTAAAATTGTAACACTGCTACCATCAATAATACTGAATATATGGAATATGCTGATAATGAGAGAAAGGTACTTTTTTCTTCAGTCTAATCTGTTCTTTGAGATTTAAATGACTCTGTCTCTTGAATTTTAGTGTAGATGGTGTTTCTGACACATTCCTGCACACGGCTGTGCTGAATAATGTATTTTCTGCTCATCTAGGATCGACACAAGCAGCAAAAGGTGGGGGGGGGGGGTCTGATGTTCCTTTCTGCCCCCTGACACTGTTGTGATTAAGGATTAAACCCGAGAGGATCTTCAACCCTCTCTCTCCCCTTTCCCTAAACAATCAGCCCCTCCCTGCCCCCATCACACCACCCCTCCTTCCCCCTGGGGATGAGGAGGCTTTTCAGGCCAAGAACTTTTTACTCATTATGCTCTAAAGTCTTGTGCTCAATCAGCAGAGAAAGAGGGAAACACCCCCACCCGCCCACCCAAAAAATTAAAACCCCCATTCCCGACAACATCGAAACATTTAAGTACCCAAAACAAACTCACCAGATGTGTGTTTATCATTCTAATGATCCAGGGGAGCACAGGTTTGGTGAAACTCTGGAGGATTACGTTCCTATATTTCTCCACCATTCCCTCCGAAGCATTACATCACTCTTTATCTAAACCTCTTGTTGTTTTTTTCTTAATAGGACGCTAATGGGGTCCTGGTTCCTTGACCTCTTTTTAAAAGTACGTTTCTAATTATAAGCTGGAGCTTAACAATAGGTATTAGAAAGAGTAGCTGTTTTGTTCGGCCATGAGGTTAAGTTACAGCCGCATGGATGGAAATCAGACTTAAGTCAGCTAGTTCACAAGAGCCCTTGTGTCTCAACAAGCCCTGCATACAATGACAAACTGGTTTGCTGGAAACTCCACCATCCATTTTGCTCCTTTCTGCTTTTCATTAACAAAGGAGGAAATCTTATTAGTGCAGCTCTCCAGGGTGAGAGAGTAAAATTACAGTCCCTAACAAGCTCAAATCCACAGAAGGAATTAGGTTGTTTACAGTCTACAATGTTGGACAAAAAACAAAAAGTTTTTGCCTTTCCATTTATGTGGGTATTTCGTTTCAACTCCCCTAAAATCATACGCTGTCAAACTTTCACTTTTAGTAGGAAAGTATAGGAAATGCATGTGCCTATATAAAAGTAACCGCTTTAAAAGCCTCCCAGTGTTTGCTATGCTCCATATAATGATGTATGGCAGGTGTTCTGCCCAAAGAACATTCCTCCTTAGTAAAAAACGTTGCTTATTTGGGGAAGCACTGCATGGGGAAACTTATGATATTGTCAAGTAGTCAGTAAATTCATTTTTTTAACAAGTAGATAGCCAGTAACTTCTATATTAACACAGTGTTTGGAATTATTAGGTTTTTTTTGTTGTTGTTACAAATATCTTAACATCATAACCCTGTGGTCAATTTTTCCTAAAATAAATACACTTCTTACAAACATTTGCATTTTACACTCTACAAAAACATTTTAAGACTTTTTTAAAAAGAAGTTTTTTGTGTTAATTAATTGTATCAATTGTACCCACGTGGTTCAAAAAAGCAAGCGAGATCAGCTGAAAAGAAAATAGATGGATGGACATATTTTATAAAAATATAACTGTTTCCCAAGTCAGGTTGATTGGAGACTAAATGAATGAATGAACCTCTCCAGGGTCTACTACTTCCCTTCACCCACTGTAAACTGAGATAGGCACCTGGAGATTGTTTAAATACCTTAAATGGGATTCACTGATCAAAACTTATTTATTTTGTTCATAAAGATATTTGTAAACATTAAACATAATTACTAAGTCACTCTAAATGTCCAGTCACAGTACCTTGGACATGTTGTTCACTGTGAATCTTCATGTCCCCTCACTTCCCGTCTCCTCTCCTAGTGGGATCAGCTGATCCCAGTGTCTGCTATTGCTGGGAAAAGGGAAATCAAATACTTTAATGTCAGGGTCTTCACCTGCAGGTGACACTTTTGACACCTCTGCAGGGTCAAATCAAAGCAGCTCAGAGGGTTGTCGTCTCCTGATCTGACAGCAGTAGGCTGGTGTGAGCTAATCTGTGAGATACTTTAACACACTCGGATGATTCCCATACGTCTCAGTTGTTGTTTTAAAACTAACTCAGAATTGATAATGAAATAAGCCTAAGGTGGAAATCAATGCTTAATCAATAAAAGTGGAATTAACAAGTGGAAAAACAGCTTATTAATTGAGTTTATTTATATTATTAAATAATGAAACAATTTGAAAGCATTAATCCTCAAAATGAGATTTTATAAATAAATAGTTACAAAACGACCTGATTATGTTAGCACCTTTACAGCTAGGTGTCATTTATGTAGCCAGTTTACGTAATTGATATTATATTAGTGGTACACGGTACACGGACAATTTAATAACCACTGTTAAAATAAAAAGGCCAATTACAGCTAAGTTCAACGCTATATTTAACTATAAATGGTTCACTTGTTTTTCTAAAGCTAACAGGTCATGCAGCAAAACGTCACAGTTTGTGACTGTAACATTATTGTAAAAAATGGTTTTGTGTTCATTTTTCACACATCATTAAAATTTACCTTCCATATTCGGATAATGAATGGTGGGAAATATGGCATTTCTTATTGAAATCAGTCATTTCTATCTCTGGAAGTTCACAAAACCAATTCAGACAGCAACATGCACGCTCGCGCGCAGACCAGTTCATAGAGGGCGGGGCATCATAGAACGTGGGGGCGTGGTCGTTCTACAGCAGCCTTAAAAACACGTGTTGATCAATCGCGTGGAGTGAAGAAAACCCTACGAGCGTTTCGTGGGTATACGGAGGAGTCGCGAAATAAAGTCCTCGTCCCGCAGGAATATGCCATCCTACGCACTCAATCAGTTTATTGACTTAGATGATGTCTTGTGCAAGGTACGTTTAACATAGTCTGAACTGTTAAGGGGGTTATGGTTGCAATTTTTATCAAACATTTAGCACATGCATTAGTTATACGTTGGTGCATTCTATTAGCATGCAAGTAGCCAGCAATCCCTAAAGCGTTACTCGGTGTTGCTAGCTTTAACTTAACTTAACTGGCGCAAGCTCTTTGCTAGAAACTTCTCAAAGAAACGGAGGCCATCAGTGAGCGCCTTTTTTTACTGATCTAAAGTCATGTTGTACGTATAAAGTTCTGGCCGAGAACTGTGTTGAAAGTTACCTTACACAATTCAAAGTTGAAAAGTGTGACGCCAAAGTGCCAAATATTTGGCGCATTGTTGGTATTTAGAGTACTAATATTTAAATTTGGTTGGATTTTTGAACGTAAACAACGTCATTGATTGGAGTTGCACTAAGTTTTCGCGGTGCTGGATAGTTTTTAATCTTCTAACGTTATATATGCTATACCTTTATGTTAAAAGCTTGTTTTAATGTTGCTAACAACATGTGATTGGGTTACCTTTACTTTTAAAATATTTTACATGGCAGTCTTTTTCTTATTGTATTCCACCACCACGTTTCAGCAGAGAATGCCATGGTTCGTTTGATTTGGGGCAATAGTAAAACAAACAACTAATTCCTCTGTTCTTCATCCCACTTGTTAACTTGTTTTAACATTGACATTTACCCTTCAAAGCCGATGTGTTTTTGGTAACAGCACACATTGCCGTTTTGAATCATATGGGAGCCGATTCTTCTGAACGAATTTGAGTCAACCTTCTTTTGATCTTTGTAAATTGTTTGAATTGAGCAATTATAAAGGCAGTCGTTGGCAGTCTTGTCTCATTGTTTGGTGAAAATTTTTATGTAAAGTGTTTCATTTTAATCTGAAACACAGAGTAGGTATTATCGAATATTTCAATTATTACAAATCACTAAAGTTTCTAAAAGTATACCATAGTCAGATTTTGGAGATATGCCTCTCCACATGAAAGATTAAGCTCACTAAAATGCATGTATAACAGTTTTTGGATTAAACTTGCCGCGATATTGTTTTTTTTTTTTTTTTCTCCCCTGTGGAGATTTGAGCTTGTTACATGGTATGCAAACATGGCTCATTTTCTAAATATTACACATACACCATTTGTAAATCTTTTTTCCATGCTCTAAATGTGTACACAAACCTAAGATTTGTAGAACTATAATATAGTTTCTGTAAAAACTCAGGAACTGCTATTCCAACTTGCTTGGTACATTGAGTACTGTGTACAGTTGCCTTTGTTTAGGTGGGTATTTGCCAACAAGGTCTTGACTCTCAGTTAGACAATGAAGAGATCTTAAACATGATTGTGGTCACATTAGCCATTGGAAATTAAATGTACGTGTGTAAAATTGGCTATGGATTTTTTTTAAAATAGATTGTGTTATTTATTAAGACAAGGATGGAGTAACAAATACACAAATTACCATAGATGTACATAATAATAGTTACCACAATAAACTTGCCTTTTAAATAAACTTCCTTTAATTTTGCAGCATGTGTTTTTGGAGTTTCTAGTTTAATTTCAGCGGGTTTTTTTATGCAGCACTTGATTGGTCACAAACATACTAAAATGTATGTTTTTTTTTTTTTTTTAATATATATATTATAGATTGTGTTTGGCATTTCATTTGGGTGCCACTATAAGATTTTGAATCTTTCTTTTTAATTTCCCTACAGCACCTCTTAAACCTAGACCTTCGAGAGCCAACGAAGACCTCCATGCATCCTGGAGCAATCGGATACAGGAAGCCAGACAGTCCCTGTACACTTTCCTCCAGCGGTTCAGGACTTTCTATAGACAGCATTGAGAGTGGGAACATAAACCCAAGCTTCTGGGCTGCACAGAAAGTGTCCTCTCAGTCAAAGTGGGGCAGGATGTCCTTCTGGTCGGAACGCTCTGTTAGCATGGTTGAGGGAAACTCTAGCAGTCTGGGCTGGTCTTCTCCAGATCCCACTCACCTGAAACAATCTTCATTGGGGGCTGGAGCAATTTCCCTCTCCAGCTCAACATCTTCGATCTCAGCTGCTTCATCACGGTACAAAACAGAGCTTTGCCGCACGTTTGCTGAAAGAGGTATCTGTAAGTATGGCAACAAGTGTCAGTTTGCACATGGTCCTGAAGAACTGCGTGATCTCAGCCGACATCCAAAGTACAAAACTGAACCTTGCCGTACTTTCCACTCCATTGGTTTCTGCCCCTATGGAATCCGGTGCCATTTTGTCCACAATGCAGAAGACGACCAAGTACACTCCCAAACCGCAAACCCGACAGTCCAAAGGCCTCCGCTTCTTAAACAGAGCTTCAGCTTTGCTGGGTTTCCCACAACCCCTCAGCCACTAGAAGCACCACTTGCTCCTTCATTTCTGCGTGCACCCTCGGTTTCCACCCCGACATCCACTGTTATTTCTGACCTCCTTTCCCTGGCCTTCCCCGATATCGATCCAAACATGCTTCTGGATACAGCTCAAGAGTTGCACCCTCAGTTTCTTCCCTCTCCAGACTCTGGCTACTCTCACTCTGGAATCTCGCCCACCCCACACACTCAGTCCCAGCCTGAGGTGTGCTCTCGACAGAGTCCCAACAATGCACCATCCTTGGGCAGCCGGAGTTTGTCTCACACCTCTCTATCAGACCATGAGGGGGGGAGCTGCAGCTCTTCCAGCAGCATGAGTGGCTCAGAATCCTCTGAATCAAATGGGGGACGCAGACTCCCCATCTTCAGCCAGCTCTCAGTCCCAGATGAGCCCATTTACAGTGCAGGCAGCAAATCCAGCACCAGCTTCTTCCTGTAGACCATCACTGTGAACCCTCACAAGGACTGAAGTGTGTATCGAATATGGTGTAATATTAATGGGCTGTACTTGATTTTTTTTTCTTTTCTTTTTTTCTCCTTCAAGCTCTGAGTGGCGCATGTCTCCCAGTACTGAATGTTGAAGCGGTTTTATAAATGGAGGGTTCCAAAATGGTACCTTAACAGACCCATAGAGTAGGATGCGCATATACTGTGGAAGTCAAAAAGGACCATTTTCTCTGGATTCTGGGAGGGCAAGAAAGAGATGCTGTAAACTTAAACTGGGGTTCAATGTGCTTTTAAATAATCCTGAGTTTTCGTTCGTTCGTTCCTTTTTTTTTTTTTTTATTAGACTGACGTTTATGTGGCAACATTCTGGCACGAAGACGTTTTGTGAAATTAAGCTATTATTAACTTTTGATATGTATTTAGCAATCAGCGATTTACAAGTTAATTGCTGAAATGACTAGCCAAAGAAAGATTCAGATTCACCATTCTCTAGAGACCAAACCTTTTTTTTTCTTTTCTTATTTTTTTGATAAACTGCCTGTTTCTGGAGGTTTCACTTTTTGTACTAAGATGATCAGCAATATCGTTTTGGGTTCTTCCTGCTCCTTTTTAGATCAGAGTTTTGGGTTTGTTCATAGACCTGCTTGCCTTAAATTTTGGAGGATCTGAACAGAGGCCTCTGAAAGTGCACAGTTGGAGCTTTGCTTAGAATGAGTTGCATGTGTCATAGTTTTGTTTAGTTTGCTAACTGAAGTTTAGGCAAATGTATTTAATACTCTAAGAGTCTTTAGTGAGCCTCATTTTGCTTTAGATGTTTTTTGTTTTTCTTCAGATGCCTTGTTCAGTTAAATATTTTTTTTTGGTCTGAAAAACATCTGTTGGCTTTTGTTACGTGATTGAGCATTTCAAGTAACTTAATTTCTTTTTTTATATTTATTTTATTGTATTTATAGAAGATGTGTTTTTGATAACTTTTGTATCAAGTTTAATATATTGATTTCTCATCCCTGCTTCCCTTATTTTGTACTAAGAATAAACCCTGTTGATATAAGATGGACTTTTACAATGTTATTCATTTTTAAATCTCTGCTATTCACTTCTAAGCAGAATATTTCCAAATGTTTTCTGTAACTTGACGGTGTGGAAAAGGTGCCCCCCCCCCTATTTGAACACAAAATAAAACCACTCCTTTTCCAGATATTAATCAAAAGATTAAAAAAATGTTAGCTACTGAATGATCATAAAGGATTTTCTTCCAGAGGACAAAGTATCAATTAATTGGAACCCCCACCAACTCCTTTGTCGTAGGTGTAAATGGTAAAGTAGGTAATTTCTCACCAGTGGCTGCTTTAAAACAATGCTGTAGTTGCTGGAAATCACAATAATATCAGCGGTCAGCATCCCTGGAGTTTTTTTTGGTGGAGATACATTGTCAGACTTGCATGTTCTGTACAGGAACTGTACTGGCCTTACAGAACAGCTGGTTAACTTCCTGTGGCTAGAACAATATGAAGGTATTAGTACATCCATTTTCCAACCCGCTTATTCCCTTTCTTGGTTGTGGCAGTCTGCTGGTGCCTATCTCCAGCGCACATTGGGCGAGAGGCGGGGATACACTATGGACAGGCCAGTCTATTGCAGGACAATGTTCATTCACACCTAAGAGGAATTTGGATCATTAAATTAACCTAACAGCATTGTGGGGGGTAACTGGAGGAAACCTATGCAAGCACGTGGAGAACATGCAAACTCCTTCCAGGAAGGTCACGGTTGAGCCTCGAACCGACAACCTTCTAACTAGAAGGCCACAGTGCTACCCATTGTGCCACCATGTTGCCCAGTATTAGTACATGGTCTATCCAAAAAAAATTTTTCTTGTCGTAAACTACTGCAGAGTCAATGTCTGTATTTGAAGCTTCCTGAGCAATTTACAAAAAAGGGGCAAGACTGAAGCTAAAAGCAACATCAGCAGAAAGGTTGAATAGTTTTTAAAACATTTATTTAAAAGTCAGTCTCCGTCATTTCTGTGGGTAGTTCATTCTTCATTTCTCATAGCCTGTGGTTGGGGGTAGGGGTGTGAACAGGTCACATCTAGTTTGGAAATGAGCAGCCCTTTGTTTTGTGGTTAACCCCCATTTGCCTCTTCCTCCCATTTGTTAACTGCTCCCAGGTGACTGATACAAACTTATCTGTCTTTACAACAGCATCTGATGCCTCCACTGCTCACACATTTACTATCTCTTCAATTCTTCCACTTTGTCATTGTAACGTCAGTGCTCCGATTGCTGTTATGAAGGGTGGAAACTAAATCCCACAAAATCCTTTGACCGCTAAGTAACAAGAAACTGATTCTGTTCACTATTCACTTGTCAGCCAGGACAATGGTTCGAGGGGAGAGGGAGAGGTGCAAGAGGGAAAGGGTTAAAACTGTCTTACTGTTCTCCATTGTGTATGGGGAGGATTCTCCCACATCGCCTAGTGAGTTAGTACAAAGCCGAGCGCATTCTCACACAGGCCCCGGATCAGATGGAGGCCGAAGCAGATGGCCACATTCACTGAGAAGCAGAGGCTCAGACATATGCTACCCAGGCTCTTGAACCCGTGGGCGGAAGCAGCATAGGGGTGGAGGGGAATCTCAAATCTGAATACTGTAAGGCAGTTAGGAGGGAAAGAAATCTTGGTGAGATCTTGCCCAACCAACCTACAACCTGATCACTGGAAGGAAACACTTGGAAGGCTTATGGTTATTTGATGTGTCTAAGACGTAGTTTTGGAGTTTTTCGACTCAACACGTGTTCAAATACATCATAGGAAACAATGCACTTATTGATAAATGAAGAGAGTTGATTAATATTTTATTTTTCATAGTAAAAATAGTTACAGCTACAGAAACAGACATTAACTATGATATGCGGTATTTTATATACATTAGAAATTTTGAAATGCTGAATATTTCTGTTTCTCAGAAGGTGGATTCATTTCAAGAAGGTATTTCAAGTTGGATGGCACCATAGCATTGTCGCCATTGAACTATCCTTTAATACCTTTTATAAGTGTAGGCCTATGCAAAGTGCTGCTTGAAAAAGAAATCATCTCCAAGCTTGTCAGCAAACGAAACCAGTAAGTACTCCCATTGGAATATCTGGAATGTATGTAGAAACCCTCAAATGGCAATCAATTTTGAAAACTTTGAGCAGTCTCTTCACCCTTTCATAGATTCAAGCCGGGACCTTCATTAATAGTTAAATGTGAGATTGACATCAGAAAAGAGGACATTGGAGAAGTAAACAGTCCAGACCTCTGACCTTGTTGACTAGTGGCTTGACACGAAAAATGCCATTTGCAGCCCATTCATTTGTGTAGAGGTTGTCTATTCCTCGGCACACTTCTTCTGTTTTTACTTTCTGAAATTAGTAACAAAAATATTTTGTTAATGTACTCTTAATATTTTCATTTTAATTTTTGAATGCACCTTGGTGTTAATGAAAATGAATAGTTCATTTTTAACCCCTTAGCCAATTAGGGTCCACATCACATCGGGCAAACGGAAGAGGACTTTCTAGACTGGTTGCTAGTTTAATGTCAATTCATCAGAAGCTGATTTTGTATTGTAGGAGAAAAGCAAAATGCTTGCAGGAAACATGCATGCTTTCCTGAGGAAGGTCTCTGGTTTGTCTCTAACTGGGTACTAGCTAAGAGGCAGAAGATTAAGATTTCTGCCCTTAAGATTAAGTTTAAACCGTTAAAAAAAGATGATCACTCCTGTACTAAATAATGAACAGATTAAATAAATTAATATATATTTGTGTTTACTATGTTAGACTTACCTCTGCTTGATGTTATATGTGCCTATACACTTTAAAATTCAGATTTTTTTAAGCTTAAAGTATTATTTAGGAATGTCAAGGAAAAAAAAGCTTTTATGCATATTTACAGTTTTTAGATATAGTATTATCATTTAATTTTTATGCAAGATAACAACTCTGAAAGGGAAGACTATATATTTCAGCATACAATTCTTGAAAAAAAGAAACGCAAATTCTGTGGTGTAACAATTTATTAATTTTTTTTATTAATTTGACACGTGGTTAAATACCTTTTGTCTAATTATACGGCTTAGCTATGTGGAGACATGCACTTCAGACGACTCGGTTTATCCTAAACAAATAAATTCAAATTCAGGAAAAATTTGGAATAAGTAACAGCTCACAGCAGTCTCTTTAATTTTGCATTGATGTCTCTGTGAAATATACAGTATACATGTTTTTAACGATTTATACAACGTGGCATCCTATATACTTTGTTGCAGCAGAAAATAAGTGACTAAATGAGTATTTTTTGATTCCATTGAAAAAAAGTAAGACTACTTGTGTAGTTTAGCACTCGATATAATAGACTGTAAGCATTTCCGGGTATTAAAGCGAACATCCAACAGAGGGCAGCACCGTCAAGCCAAACATGGCTAACCAGCTTTCACGGCAAACCAGGTTAGCGCTGCATTAAACCGCTCATGCTACTCTAGTGATCAGAAACATGTCATTAAAAAGTGCATGTCTGTCTTATGGAGGGGCAGTAAATGTTTATTTTTGGCGCAAACAGTTCTGTTTATCTGCTTCGTGACAAACAGCGAGCGGGAAGCGCTAGTCACAGCTGAAGTTATGAGTAGCCAATGCTGGACCAACTTAATGTGTTTCAGATGTGTGTTGTGCACAAGTTAATTTACAGATTCAGACTTACTGGCATTTCATTCCAACACACTTCGATTTTCTGCCTGTAAATTGTTATTTCCCGAAATTCGAGTTTTATTTTTAATTCATTTAGCATGTGGAGTACAAGAGAAACACATGCCTACAGTTAAGCAATGTGTACTAACAGACGATTTTTTTACGCATTTTACGACAGGAAATGAAAAAAGCTCAAGTTTTCATTAATGTCACAATTGGTCAGTTTCACTTCCCTTTCATGCTTGCTTCATTTCCTCATGGTATGAGAACACTTGTACAAGAGGAAGTGCGTGCACGAGGCACTGTGGGTGCTGTTCCATTTTCATCACTGTTCCAAAGATTTAGTGTTATACTGGAAGTTAATGGAGAAAATCTGAAGATAAGGAACTTCAAAACATCTAAGATGTTTTATGAACTTGCTCTGCCATGCACTTGAAAAACATGCTGCATCAATAGAAAATTAAATTTATTAACAATGCTAACCTTCCCCAATGTTTTTTTTTTCCATTACAGGGTGATGGTCCCATAAACAATGGTTATAGTCGAGGTGGGTAATTTTTAAAAATATTTCTCTTGGTGACCGCTCTTTCAGCCAATTACAAAGATTGTCAGATGGCAAGAAGAGGTCAAAAAAGTGGAAGTCCACACACCGAATCGATACCCCCTAATGTTTAAGAAATTTTACTGCAGGCAGGCTCCTTAGTTATGCATGGCTTTTTGAGCTTAGGTCAGTAATATTTGAAAGTAAAACTTACATTTTTATAGGAAAGTTGCAGAGATAAATAATCCACTTTGCTGGAAATCTAGTTGTCTCCGGTGTTTCTACAGTCAAAGATTTGGACTGCTGTGCCATCTGCTGGGGTTGGTCCACTAAGTTTGTAGAAGTCTACATCCAACTTTAAAAGCATTTTATGCGTCCTTCTGTTGATGGCTTTACAGAGATGCATATTTCATTTTCTAGTAGCCTTGACAATTCCTCACACTGGTTAAGGCGTAAAAAGCTGGCTCAATTTCCATGGTGCACCTGAATGAACAGCACTCATATGATCGAATGAACTCACCATAAAGAGTCTTGGGGTCATGGAGTTGATATAATTTTGCCAATAGAACACAAAACAACAAGGATCAAGAATAAAACTATATGGATTTGACTGGTGCTATAATAAATCAGAATAAAACTAATATAAATTACTACACACCCTCTAAAAAATATCAATTTGTTAAAAGTTTTCCCAAAATTCTATACAATTTGGGATTTTGAATGCAAAGCTAAGTTTTAGTTTACAATATATCGCTAGAGTTTTTACAATCAGCTCCAGCAGCAGAAAGTAAATGCTTAATTTCTTTGTGTGGGACTGGACTTGGGAACTTTGGAGTTTGTTTTGATAGGAATTTTTATTTTACCAACTTTAACTGTGCACAATGAAGAATTGAATACTAAGAGATTTTTATTATCTTTTAGTTATTCATAATGAAATGTCATTATCTGTTAATTTAGATGTGTGCGAGCTCTACTTCCTATCAAAAAATTTGATTAACAAGGTGACATTGTGGTTCATTTGGATAACAGGTCGATTGTTTCCTTAGAGGTATGGTATTTTTTGAGTGTTGTTTTTAAATGAAAAGGCAGACTGGAAAAGTGTTATTTCAGCTGCCTCTATTTGAAAGTCTGAAAAAAATCTCTCATGTTACGTTAAATAACCATAATTTAAGAACATGCCCAAGAACTAGAATTTGAAAAAGAAACCATTCCCTTTCCAGGCAACAAGCCCGATTGAGTAACTGAACGAACAGGATGTTTCTAAAAGATTGTTGCCAGGGTTGTGTGGAGGTCAGCTTCAACAAGTTCTGTCTCTCTTCGTCTAAATGAATGTATTTCTGCTGAGAAAAGGTCAATAGCCTTTAGAAAACACATGGACCAAATAAGTATCGGAATCCGACATATTCAGTTACGTCCCAAGAAAGATATTCAAAGCAAATACACAATTAATTTTGTGGAATATGCACAAAACGATTAGATACAGTTTGTTTAAAGAAGGTTCAGCATTTCTGTTTAGATATGATTTGAGAATTACTCAATTTACTCATTTTTAGTTTAAACGTGATTCTGAAATGGTATGGACTGCCACTGAGATGAGGTCACACTGGTTTATAGTTGGCACCAGGAGGGATTTTGTCCCAATCCTCTCCAAGTCATTGAATCTTCAGCTCCCTCCACAAATTGTCCATGGAATTTAGGTGTGGTGGCTGGCTAGGTCACTCCAGGACCTTTATGTGCTTCTTGAGCCTCTTTTTTAGGTGTTTTAGGTTATTGCTATGCTGGAATACCCAATAAAGTGCATGAGTCAAGAAGGTTTTAACCCACATTTTGACAGGTCATGGTTCACCATACCTTGTACACAGAGCAATTGTTCTGTCCCTTTGGCATTAAAAACAACCCCAAAGCTTTGTGCTTCCTTCATAATTTTTGACAGTTGAGATGGGGATTTTTTTTGGTGTTGATGCCAAACATCTCTATTTTACTTTCATGTGACCATGACATTTCCACTCATTTGAGATGTTGATGGGCAGTTAATTGGTTTTATTACTGACCTTGTTGGACAACGTCTTGTTTTCAGCTATCTGACTGAGTACTTCACTGAAAGGTTGTCTTTAATTCACACAAGATGATCCTAATCCTATCTACCGAGGTAGACAGAAATCCTGCCTAATGATAAGAGTGTGCTAATCATTTTATTCCTTTTTCATTTTTAATGTAAGAGGCGGTTTTTGTGTTGATGTTTTGAGAATCTAACGTAACTCTTCAAAGAAGCTTTAGACGAAAAGGCTTTTCCAAACATTTGATCTCCTTTTACCTTTGGGAAAACATTGTGGGTCTGCAAGCATTGAGGTGTTTGTCTGAGGTGCAAGAATCTGCATGAGGAAGCGTGAGGCCACAATCTGAGGCAATGTAGCCGGAGCTACTGCTGTTTTCTCAGCCTCTATGTACTGAATGGAAGCCTTTGTTATCCTGTCACAGCGGCTAAGCGTCCCACATGTGCTCCTCTCGCCTTGCTCGTCCTGCTGAGCAAAGCACTTCAAGGGAGGGAGAGCGTGGTGTTTTTTACCCCTGCTCATAAAACAGCCCAGGCCTCCAACCGTATTTCTCTGCATGTGTGGATTTGTCCCAATGCCCAAGGGCTTGAATGTTACAAAACTTTGTTCCCAATCTGTTCTGTGAAAACATATTTTAGGAAATGTGTGCTCACCACAGTCTATACTGTACCTGTCAGCCTCAACTGAAAACCCCTTCTGAGAAAACCATGGTGTTCCATGAAAAACTATAATTACATGTGGAGTTTGGTGGTTATATGTACAAAAATGAGCAATGGTTTTATAGTATGTTGAAATAGCCTTTGTTTTTTCCAACATATTGCAGTTAAACCTTGTTTTCACAATGGATCTTTCACTGGTGCAATCCAAATCCAAAAACATTGGATTTCAGACTTTTCATTGCAGCATTTATCAGTTACATAAAGTTATTATTTAGTCACAATCAGACCTTGGCTGTAGTGATAATGACACCAACATAGGGTTTCTAAAGAATGGTTTTGAAGCTGCTTTCAGCTCTTGTCGTTTTGATAGATTTACACTATATAATTTATATATATTTTGTGAAGGAGTGACAGCTTAACTCGATGTAATGTCTTTGTAGTGTGCAGTTAACGTCACAGTTTATTTTGAGAAAGGATGTCAACCTTCTCAGCAGCATTTTTAACTCTTAAAAGCTTGTTTGTAGATATCTCCAGAGGTCAGTTCTGGGGGTAAGCGGTGATCTTGATGCAAAGTTTTAGCCCAGCTGTTTATTCCCTAGCCTTCCCTTCCTCTTTCTCCTCTTCCCTTCCTGTCTATCTCTCCACTTCCCCATCAATAAAGGCCAAAGCACTAGATTAAATCTTTAAAAGTCCCCTTTAAGAGTCTTTAACTCTATAATGTTCAAATTCAATGATAAGTGAATCACACAATACTATTTCATTACTTTACATGATAATCAATAACCAACCTGAAATTGTAGTAAAAAATTCTAAATGTTAGATCTGGTCATTTTTTTACTGCAACAAATAGTTTTCATGTAGTATAACAAAAACAAAAAATACAATCCATATTACAGGTATTTTACTTCCAAGGGTTATCCCTTTTTTACTACTAGATGGCACTGAAGGCACAGATTTTGGGTCTGTAAAATGAAACTGAAAGCCGATTGCACATTTTCTCACATTTTAATTTGAATTACCTTGCAAACTATGTGTCAGAACTCTTGTAATGTTAGTTTAAAACCAAAAATATAAAAACTGATAACCTTTTTGCAACTTACATGTTAAAATTGAAATCAAAATTAAACGATAGGTGGGTTGCATCAATCCTACTTACCCCAAATCAGTGCATGATATTAGGTCTTACTATAACTAACAAATGAGTAATGAAAACTCTCACAGTTGTCATGATAGGCACACATAGCAAAATATAACAAAACAGAGTTTGAATTAATTGCTTGGCACTTAAGTAATGATGTCTGGTCCCTTTTGCTATCCAACATTAAGCAGCTAGTTAATGAACTGCAGATTGACTTTTTTTATTATTGAATAATTTATCACATTCCAAAGTTCATCACTTGTAACTCGGATGGATCATACAAAAATAAATGAACTCTTTCTTGCATATTTGTTTTAACATGCCAAATTTAATTAGCATACTACCTATTAAAACTACTCAATCATATTGCGAAATGGATTTGCTATGGAGCTATGGATTTGTAACCATAATTGCATCCCATTTGCATTTAGGTAAACCTTCTTCAAACATTACAACGCATCTAGGTCAGAAAAAGAAGCCAAAAACGGTTTGCGAGAGTACTGACCCATATTTCCCAGAGTTTGTGTAACTGAGTGGTGCAAGCGCTAGCATGCTGCCTAGCAATGAGCGCTGTGTTTTGACTAGCGGCCTGTCTGAGTAAACAAAGCAGAAGTAAACAGAGCAAAGGAAGCGCAGTGTGTGACTTCACACACCTGATGCGTATGTAGACGCACACTCTCACGGCAACAAAGTACACAATGACTGTTGAGGTAAAACCACAAGGGCACAGAGTCCCCGCTTCGGTCACTTTTTTTAAGTTTAAGTCTAGATTAGGAGGTTAAAATTCAGTCATTGTTGAATTTTTATGCAGGGAATTCTGCATCTGGTTGAGTGGGAGTCAATGAGAGCTCAAAGTACACTGTCGTTAAAATATCTAATGTGGGGCCAATCCGGATTGGTTGATGCTGTAAAAGAACAATTGTTCATTCGAAATCTTTTGATTGGCAAATCTCTTGATTCTCAAATACACAACACTTATATAGATGCAATATTGTTAAGTTTGATTCACGTTGTGTATGTTACAACTGTTCATACAAACTGTTATTATGTTTTATATGCCAGCTGACATTTTAAAAGATACTGCAACAGTGCTAATAGCATCAAATGTTAAAGGGAACAATTAATGCAAATGTATTCCTCGGTGTGCTTACTGAAGGATTAAATAACATAATAATACCCCCCCCCAAATAAAAATAAAATAAATATATATAAATATATATATATATATATATAATTTCAATAGATCATAAAATATCTATTTCATATGGTTCATAACCCAGATTCTTGGTTACGCCCTTTATATCATGTTCATTATTACTAATGAATAATAAATGTTGAAAAGTAGTACAGCACTGTTTTTTTAAACACAGACATCCATATAAAATCATGAAAAGCAAATAATATTGTCTTATCCAATGCATTAACTCATGCTCAAGCCCTGTCTAAGTTTGAACAAAGCTGATGAGTGTTTTGTGCTTAAGTAAAGCCTTTGCGTTTGTTCTGAAAAGGTCCCTGTTTCTGTAATCAATACTGGCATCCGCACAACCTTTCACTATTTGAGTCTTCCTGAGATTAACTCAGAATTTAGTAACACTCTTCCGGTCATGTCAAGACCAGTTTCAAAAAGAGTTTACCAAACTGTGCTCTTTCAGCAAAAGATCTGAAATTCCATAGATACGTGTAATCTCAGGCTTGAAGTCAACACACTCTTCTTCTAGTGTCAATGATTGACCAACTTACAAAACGATTTCCTTTGAAATCTCAATGAGATGTTTTCAGTGAATACACATATTTGTCATTTATTCACATAGCAGGATTTTTCTTTCACTGCCTTAAAACACTTTTAGGAACAATGTATATTGTGATACAAATTTTTCCTCCATCAACAAACTCTATCACTCATTCACCATGTCCCGCCCCCAATGCTGCTGTGCCCTTATTCATGCAGAAGAGTGCATGGTTCAAGATGGTGTAGCAGGTGCTCTTGACCTCTTTTTTTATTCTTTCCTGTAATTAACAAAAGCCACCTTCTCTAGGAGCGGAGCATACAAAGACAGTTAGTGAGCAATTTAACAATAACAGCTACTATTATAGAAGATTTGAGACATTCAAACTCAAGAACGCACTGCCTCCTCTGACACGGAATGCTGTTTTAAATCAATACTGCTGCTGCTGCTGCTGCTGTCTGACTGAATGAATGCTTCTAAAGAGGAGAAATGGCCTTTTACCCTAATTTTTCCACTGAACTGGCAGTTTTATTTGTAAATTTACAGTCACAGTTATTTCCCCTTTGGCCTTTTCCTCGTGTTTTATGTTTAATGATTAGTGGTGTTTTCAAAGGGATGTCATCAGTTTGAACTGAAAAAAAAAAGTTTGCTTTGGATAAAATGGCTAAATGTGAATGTAAACTGTGTATTGCTAATGGCACATAAACATTTTCACCCTTTACAACAGGGGGAAGCAACTCAGTCCTGGATTGCTGGAATCCTGTGTGTTTTTGTTCCAAACCTCCAACAAACATACAAAACAAGTGGATTTTGTTTAGCCTCAGGTGTGTTTCATGAAGAGTGAAGCTGAAAGGTGGGCTTCCAGGACTGCAGTTTTCTTTTCTTGCTTTACAGGCAATATCTGTAACAATAAATGCTATACTTTGATAGATTCACATTAGGAAGTGTGGTTAGCAGCTGTTATTAGACTTTTCTGTTCCTCCTTTAGTTATTTACCATTGAAGCCAGTGACACAAAGTGAATCCTCCTTTATTCTTGGTTCATCATTCACAAGAATGTTGGAAGCATAAAATTCAGCAATTGCTGTTTTTCCTTAACTACACATTACTGTATGCAAAAATGCTGTCATTGGTTGCTATCTGGTAGTGAAACCATAGATATGGAAATCCAAGTTCTTACTGGCTCTCAAACTCTAGGCTTGTCAGACATTTTACAGCATTAGAATGCAATGTGCTTCCATGTTTTGATGCATTTTGGCTTGAGAGAGAGAGAGAGAGAGAGAGAGAGAGAGAGAGAGATTTGGAGCATGTTTAGGGTGAATGGTAAAAACAGGCATTTTAAGCATTGACAACATAAGTAATTGTTTTGTAAAATAAATACATGTACACAATTTCAAAGCATTCTCTTCAAAAGGTTTTTTTGGCATCTGGACTCTTCATTTTGTGTCTTTGGTAGATGTTTTCTTGTTCAGTTTTTTTCAACAGCTTCTGGCGTGTTTTTCTCATGCTACACCTAATTAGGTTTCCTCCAAGACTAATGTCATGTTAACTGGTGATTTTGAATTGACCTTGGGTTGCTTATTAATGGTTAGTGTGTCTGAATCTGTGGCGGACTTGCATCCGCTCCAGCGCGGGTTGTTACCAAGCAGCAACCTTGGTATTTTTATTACATATCAGTTTAAGTTATATTAAGCTTTAAACATTCAGTCATCTTTGCTTCACCTGCATCATGTACACCAAGCAGCAACCTTGGTATTTTTAGTACATATCAGTTTATGATTTCTAAGTGGTGAAACATGGCTGGCTACACCACATTTGAGTCTTTATCAGAAACTAAAGGTGAAGTCATAGACACTTCGTCAATAGTTTTATAGGCTATTGGATCTGGTAAACTCTTATATTTTAAAAAACAATCAAACAGCTAGAAATAACGAATTAATGCATTTCTATTATTGTTGTTTAAATTAATTGCCATATCTCAGTGTTTCCATTTGGAAAACAAAAATATATATACATCGACAATTTTGTTGATAGAGCACGCAAAGAAGATTTTTCCTAAAATGAAACAATAGAGAAACACTGTCTACTTGGTGTATAGATCCTCTTTTGTTTCTGGGATTTTGCTTTCAGACCAAGACAACTTCCCCATTAAAAACTGCACTGGCTCATTATTTCTTTTTGATCGTTTAATGTATGTCAGGTAATTTCCATGAGAAGTTATTTTCTCAGCAGTGGAGAGGAATTTGCCCTGGCCTGCAAAAGTGGTCTCTCTCTCTCTTTCTCTCTCTCCTCCTCTCTCTGTATGTATGTGGATGTGATGAGGAGAAGCTTTCAGAGCGCTCTTGCATTCATACTTCACTCTTAGATTTCACACACCTGTTCAAATAGGCAGCCTCGGTGGTCATAGAGAGGAATTGTCCTGCTCTGTGCACTTGCTGTGTCAATGTGCAGGATTTCAGCCTCCCCCAGAGAAAACTTATTTTAGGCTCAACATCAACAAGATTCTAATTGCAAGTTTGAAGTGGACCATCTGGACGTATGTTGAGGATGGAAACATAGCTCATTCTAAACGGCAGATTCATATGCCCCCAGAATCACACCTCAGCACACGTCTAGTGTTTTCGACTTAAGAATTAAATATTTCCACATAACACGCTATACAGCAATTATATTCAAAATTCTAGAAAAAAGTAAAAGGATGAAATGCATCTTGCTTCGACTATGTTTCATAGATATTATGCATTAGATAATAATATTTTGTAACTGGCTATTATTCTGGAAGAGTAATTCTGTCAGTTTTAGTCTAATAATTTGTTAAAATATTAAATGCTGTTATTAATCTTTGTATTATATCATCTTTCTAGATGATGACAGGCACCAATAGAGTAAAGTAAAAATAGAGTTAGAGTAGAAACAATCTTAAACTAAACAAAAACATACACAGAGATGAAAAAGCCATTAAAATTAAAATACAGCAATTAAAGGAGTAAGACGATATTGGCTTTTCAGTGGTCCTCTCTTTAAGTCCTGAAGATGCTTTATCATGATATTACCTTCTCAGAGAGTTTCTGTTTTCTCCCATTGTATGTGTGGGTTTTTCCAGACTTCCAAGCAAACATCCAGAAGCTGTAAAATACTTTTTATGAACTCATTTAACATTTTGTGTACAAATATAGAACATATTTAATAATAATAATAATCTAATAATACTAGCGTGTTCCTTTGAAAAGAGTAGGGGCAGCCTTGTGTCTGGCTACCAAGGAAGTATTATTTGGTTATTGATTGGCATCAATCAATCAAACATCATTTGCTCTCAACATGTAAGCCAATTTGTGGTGTAATTTTTTTAATTTTATTTTTAATTTTATTTTGCTACTTCAAATTTATGCCACGCACTCCCAGTATGACAGCTTTGAGTGCCAAGAAAAGTACTATAGAAATATAGTGAATGATTTATTATTACAAGTTTGTAATTACAAGATTATTACAAGATTACATTCATGCATAACTAAGAATGCAGGCTCCTTTTTATCCTTTATTGCACTTTTTTATCTACAACATAAATGAGGTACCTCCAAGTCCCACTGTCACATCTTTTGATTACCCGGTAATTTTGCAAGTTGGCAAACAACTTGCAAATGTGAAAAAAAACCAGCAACTGTTGGAGCAACTGTCCAAAAATGGAAGAGGCTATTGACGACTGTCCATCGAACTGCTTCATGCTTCTGTCAGCCATGTCCAGGTCCATCTGAAGTCTGTCAGAGATTATTTGGATGATCTAGGAGAATGTTCTGTGTAGCTTAGCCAGTCTCAGAAACCTGACCGGTTGAGAGAAGATCTGTATGTGGGTCATGAAGAACTACTGGAACGGTTTGAACTCTGTAATTTTTAACTTTAAGAATTCTGTACCAAATATTATTTTTGACTAAAGTTAATCTGACACTGTAATTTACAAATAAATTAATAAAAAAATCATACAATGTGCCTTCCAGAGTTTTATTTTTAAGTTCTGTCTCTCACAGTGGAAATATATCTGTGCTGAAAATTAAAGGCCTCTACGTGATTTCTAAGTAGGAGAAATCAGAGGGTGTTCAAATACTTTTTGACTTCACTGTATATGTCGGCATAAAACCATACTATTGAATGCCCCAAACTTCTTTGAATCTGTCCATATAGTTGTCACACTCAGTAATTTATAAAACCTCCCAAGTCTGTTTGAAAGATTACTTAATGATTCTCTGTTTTATTTTTTAATGTTGATGTGGTGAAACCCTAAAATGAGAATAAAAGACCAGCAGATATGGAGTTCTTTCACAGCGGAACCTGAAATAGGAAGAAACTCTACTTCTGCTCTTTGGAGACAGAGAACAATGTGTTTTTTATTATTATTTTTAGACACACTAGCATCTGTTTTGTCCTTTGACACAAAGAACATGATGTCTATGTTCACAAGTGCTATAGTATACAGCTGAAACAACCATTGGTCTGGAGAGCCCATTCGAGGAGGACCACATTTACTGACTGTAATCACTGTGGATTTGAGATCACACATTTTTGCTGAAGTTTTGCTTTAATGTTATATGTGGGGTAAAACTATTTAGTATTGTTTAACACCACTGTCTACAGGGATTTTAAACTTAGATGTGAGTTCAAGTGAACTGCATTAGGGTCTACTTCAGCTAGCATGGAAACCAAATTGAATAGATTCTAACCAAGAATTCTTTTTATTACTAATTTGCTCACATGCCGATGTGTAAATTTGGTTTAACCCGAAAAGAAGTCATGCCAAAAACCTTGTACAGTCCCATCTATGTTGAGGCTCAGTGTTTTTGGGAGTTCAAGGAAGCAAGCTCCAGTAATCAGGAGTTTTGTGAATTATATTCTAAAAGAAACAAATGGGTAAACAACTTTTTTTTCTTTTTTTGTATGTCAAAATCCACATTACGTATGTGTCCAACAAGCTTTAGTTTGAAGATTTGGCATGTCACTGTTGAGCTAGTCTTGCTGATTAGCTCAATGAAAACAGAGCTCATTTTACATAGTAATTGCCTAATTATGTGCTTGGTTACAGATGCTGTGATTGCATGTAACTCTGTGTACTTAATAAGTGACTAGGGTATGGAACAATCTGTACTTACACATTGAAATTGAATGCAGCTGACAGCTGTGTACAGACATTTAACTAAATATGACAAATAACCAGCACGAGTTTAATGGCCACTTGAATGTATGTCTCTCAGTCACTTATGCTGCATTCGTTGGTGCTTTGCTTTTATGCAATGAACCCTGATTCCATCTCTGTGAGCAAATCTAAGCGACAACAGCGAAGGAGGGTTTTGTAGGTTTTCATCCTGACTGTGAGAATGGAAGTGGATCCATGCCAGTCAACTGCATAAATGACCCGTCTATCAGAGTCTTGTCTGGGAAACCCTTTCTCATACCCGGCTCCACGGTGGGGAACCATTTCTACCGTATCAAAGGACATACTTGGGTTTTAGTCTTGGATGCTCTTAACCTCTGATGTCTCTTCACACTGGTGCGTATGCCAATCACAAAGGCTGTTATGAATCGTGTAAGAGTGACGCAACCCACTTATTGTTTTCTATATCTCAAATATAATGTGTAGGTTTCAAAAAGGTTATTTGATTTCTTTTTTGTTTTATACAAACATTACAAGAGTTTTGAGACATAATTTGAAAGATATATCAAATTAATATTGATAGATAAGAAATAAAAAAGCAACTACGCAATAGTCTTTCAGTTTCAAATTAGTGCCATTTAGTGGCAGAAGGAAAGGATGACCATTGGAAGTAAAATACCTGTGATAGTGCTTGTGTTTTTCAAAGTTCTGGCTCAAAAAAAAACCTACAATGGAACAAAAAGTACTTGGAACGGCTTAGGAGAGGTTTGACTGTTTTTTTTATGCAATTTTCACATTGTTTTATTTTGAATTATTGTATACTGTAATGACAAAAATATTTGGAAAAAATAGAAGCTGGGTTTTAATAAAATGAATGTTTTCAAGCATTTCCACAAAATTGTGTAATTTATTAGTGCAAATTGTAAAGTAGTAAAAAAAATGCTCAAAAGGGCCCTAGACTTCTAAGAGTTAAGGTCTTTGCAAACTGAAGTATGATAAATGTGTTTCTAAACATATTTCTGAAAAATTATACACTCACAGACCTTACAGGTTGCATATTTTGGGTACAATTCCTTAAAACAAACTACAACTCTACAAACGGAAAGTGACTTTCTTCAAGGAGAAATTGTGTTTTTTGTAATCTCAGAGAAAGGAAATATTGGCAGCATCCAATGAAAGGTAGGAAGTTTGAACCTCCTCGTCAGAGAGCTGCAGAAACATCCCAATAGTTTCCAGGTTTTGTCACATGTCCTGTTGTGAGTTTTGGAGATTAACGTAAAAAAAGGATTCCAAGAGGTTTTTCGGAGTCATAGACTCACAAATAAATATGCTTTAAAAACACGTACCGTATAAATACGACTTGCTCTGCTTTTTTGACTGACTAGTATTCTGCAATGTAAGACACAAGATGAGATTAATGAGAATATTTTTGATCATGCAAACATTTGGAATGCACATGTGCAAGTATCTTTCCTGTCCCCTGAAACTTTTTTGCCACCGGGGACCCTACCACAATATAGCTACCAGGCTGATCAAGTCCTCAAACACTTTATACATTGTTAAGGGGGTAGTTCTCGGAGACGTTCAGGTATCTGGATTTTTTTTACAAGTGAAGAAATGGAATATACTTGGTCAAGTTATAGGTCTGTCTTGGTGAAAACGTGATTGGGTGCACCCTTTCGCCCAACTTATACTTATGTGTAAAGCAGGAACCTTAGAAAAAGACCCCTACAGAGCAGCTTGATGTGCAACTCCTAGAAATTATAACTTTGTGTGTTTGGTAGCAGACATTACACACATCTGAGTGAATCGTCATGAGCTCATATGGTGAGCAAATGTTCGATGAAGTGCAGAAATAAAATCATCTGTATTTTTTTCAGCAGATTTCAGATAGCGTCTACGTCAGGAACTCAAAACACAAGCAAAGAAGCCAAAAAAGTGGAAGGCCAGGCACATTGTCTTTATGCAGAACTATAAAATGGACTTTAGAAGAAGACCTAGGACACGTTAGATGTTGCTGAAGCTTTACTGAACATGAAAGTAATGAATTAATGGATGGAAGTCGCAACTAAAAGATGCTGGCTTTTATTAAACATTGGAAAATGATCATAACATTTAGTCAGGAATAGGTTTACATAACCATGAGAAATTACGGTACATTTATTTAAAAAATAGTGTTTACTTTAAACCCTCCTTTTTTGATCAGTGGAGTGCATATTTTGGCCTAAGAAGTAGCAAAGATGATTTTGACCCAAGCAGTGAAGAAAAGAGGCAAATAGCTGAGGACTGACGTTGAGAGGCAGCGGTGGAAGTATCTTCCTTTTATAGACATGCTCTGTGTTTGGTACATTCCTCTCTCAAGCAGCCCCGCCCCCGCTGAGACTGTCGCACTTTGACGCAAACACACACACAGAGGAGGGAAAAATCCAAGTTCATCCCAATTTTACTTTCACCCTTAGGCCATGTCTGGGTGTGGTGCCGTTATGTAAAACTTGCACAAGTTGTAACATATGTGGCTCTCTGTTAGTTTAATAGCATGTCTATATTCAAACAGGATACTCTGAATAACACGTAACAGGCCATGTGCTTTCCTAAAAAAGGAAGGTTTTACAGGAAATTTGAACAGAATCGTAACTTTCATGGACACAGCAGTCAGCAGTGAGAATGCCTTACCACAGTTGCAAGGCATTTGGCAGCGAGCGACTGTGATTTAAGCAATCTCTCACTCGCCTCTCATATTTTCAACCACTTGTGTTTCTTCCCCTCACTCTTTGCTTGGGATCTGACCTCGTATTGTTCTTGGCAGGAGAATGCTCAACAGGCTCAGACAGCAACTTGCAGAGGCAGAATAAAAGCCAGATGCGTTTCCATGACGCTGTGCACGTCTGCTCCGAGCAGAGTTGTGCAATTCCTTTTACGCTACTTGAAGCAGAAAAGCAATTTCCACAATCTTAACCCTGCCCCAGCAGACTCTTTATAGCACACCTTAAAAAAACCTGAAAGCACGTGGATAATGTGAAACATTTGCAGGACTTGTAGGCAAACTGAAGATCTCCTTGTCCTTCTTAATGGAATTTTACAGTTCATTAAACAGGCATGGTATGGAATTCCACAACATACAAGTCTTCATTGTTCTTAGAGTTAAAGCTAATCATGAAAGTAATCATCATTTCTTTCATATGAGAAAACGGTACACTGCTTTTTAAAAGCCTTATCATATTTGAGGCCTTTGGACTATAATACTTTTAAAACTACTCCGATCTTGCACGCTATTTGAAAACCTTTAGTGTGTTTATGCATTTAGAACTGAACAGTGCATAGATCTTCATGCTGTCGAGATAGATCTGACACTGTGTCCCTGAATTTGTTCCAAAACTGTTGGTTGCAGTAATTTCTGTGCATCTATTTTTGTGAACATTTCATATAAACACATTGCAGTGTTTTCAGAATTCATGGTCAATGTTTTTTTCAGGGTTATGCCTAAGATAAAAACAAAAGCATTCTGTTTTTATTTGTAATACACACGGGGACTGTTTTGTCTACATCCCTCTAACTCATTTGTTATTTAAAAAAAAAGAACATGTTTCCACAATGTCAACAATCTCAGCAAAGTATGGAAATATGTTGTTAAATTTGTTAAATACAGACCCAATCAACAATATTAGAAGCTTGTGATATGATAATATTGAGGTCTCAGCAGGTTGATTGGGGGCTTAGGATCAGAAAAGATTATTGGTTGGTCTGAATCCGGGCTGTTGCTATCTTTAGAGGGCGCATGGTTACTGCAATTACACCTTTGATCTGTGCTTTTCACCCTGACTGTTAAATTATTAAATATTAATTAAATATTGATTATTTACGATGGATTATAAATCATGAATTCACAATTATCTTATGTTAGGGTCACTGTTGTTGACTTCTGCAAGAATACTGCCCTTTATTTACCTAATTTATAGCCCACCTGCCCGGAAACTTGGTGGCAGAAAACAACAAGTTGGGTTAGTTTAAGCATTTGTGTTTAGCACAAAAAAACTTCACAAACAAAAAAGAATCTTTAGACAGTTCACAAATGAATATTAGAGAATTTGAATGAACAATCAAATCCATTTTTGGTGTGACCACCATTTGCCTTCAACAACAGCATCATACAATGAAGGAACTCAGCTAGTAGGTTAGAAATATCACAGACATTCTGTGGATCTAGCTTTCTCACTTCCTTCCTTTTTTTCATGTAGATGGTTTTGAGATCAGATACTTATTGTGTCTTTAAACTGAAGACAGTTCTTAATGATTTTGGCTGTATGTTTGCAGTCATTGTCCTGCTGCAGAACATATTTGAGGCCAGTCGTATGCCTCCCTGCTGAAATAGCAAGATGGATAATTACCTGCTGTATATCTGTATGTGCTGCATTGACCAAATCTCCATATTTATGTGGAGAAATGCAGCCTCAATTTTTCAAGGAACCTCCACCATGCTTCACTGTTGCCTGCAGACACTCTTTATTGTACAGCTCTTTAGCTCTTCGATGAACAAATTTCCTTCTGCTACAGCCAAATATGCACTTCTCAAGGCTTTCTTGTTTTCTATTTCCTCACTCTTTCCCATGTGCTTGCTTCTGTAAAACTCCAGTCCATGCAACTAATAACAGTGCTATAAACTTTGGTGTCGTTATAGGAAAAAAATGGCTATGCGTCATGTAGTAGCATTTTGATGCCATGCTGTTACGCAAACTGACAGCTCTTTATTCTGTGTGATGACTCAGTATGGATGTGGGCATTGGAGCACTTAAGGTTGTGGGTTAGTTTTCAGGGCTAAAGGTTTTGGCAGAGTTTAGAGGATTATAAAACTCCCCGGAAATATATAATAAATAGAGGATTACAATATTATCCATGGATTCTGTAAACAAAACTATAACATTGTTTAAAAAGTCAATTCTGTATTATGATACCCCTATAGGAAAAGTCTGTGTTGGGAGTGTCATGATGGTTGCTATTTTTATTTATTTATTTTTTTTTAACTTGCTCTAATTATATACGATTTTTAAAAATATTTTAAGTGTTTTTGAAAACATACACATTTTTCAGTGGAAAAAAACATTGAATAGTACAATAAGAGCTACATGCTACATTTTTTTTGACAGCTGCATTGACGACATAAACCACATTGCGTCACAAATCACATAACCCAAACTTTATTTGTTCAATGCAGACTGAAATGTTCACTCAGTTGCTTGCGTTTAAGCCATTTTCATGGTAATGGAATACGGTGAGCTTACAAAATCGACCCGATAAGGTATTAACAGAATTCTGTGTCCAATGTTCTTTGACATTTCCATTCACTATTTATTCAGTGAACAAAAGTATTGCATCAAGCTGGTAAAACATTAGACATCTCTGATCTCAGCTGTTCCAAACCCAGAGTTTTACTCCGGGTGAAAGGTTAAACTGCTTTATGAAACACTAGCCTCTGTTAAACATTTATAGAATAGGGCGAACGGTAAACCAGAATCTAATTCAATCATGGCTTTAGTTTCGAGCAATGGTTCACATGTTTATCCTCCAGAAGTACATGGTTCAGTTGTGTTGAAGCTAATACCTTTCTTTATTGTTGCAGACATTGTTTTACTGTCTGTGCATGCTCTTGTAAAATAATTCACTGCAGCTTTATTCAGAAATGTTATATTAATAGGTCAGGAGAGAAGAACAAATCTGAAACGAATTGTTGCCATAGTAACACCACTCAACTGTTTGTCAATCTCTACTTCCTTGTTTTGTTACTTGGCAAATTTACTTCCTTGTTCTTTTCTATGTTTTTGTGAATTTTAAATGTAAATTCAAATAGTATATTCACCATTAGTTAAAGTGTAAAGAAGTTTGATATTTAGAAGTTACACAAAAATATTTTCTTACTGTTTTTACTGTTTTTTCAAACCATTGTTATTACCATCATCACTTTTGCAACTGTAACTTGAAAAATCTAAATGGACTGTTATATATTTTTATATGTTCATACAGTGTGGCCCTGTGACCTCGAAACTGAACAAATAGGGAAAAAATTGAGCAGACCTAAGCCCCTGGACACGAGAAAGAAATTTTTTAATTACACTTTTTTTTAATTGTGAGACAAGGTAACAAAAATGTCAGAAATGCATTTGACACAAAGCTTAAATGAGCACATAATGTTAAAAAAGTATTTGACCCCTTCAAATCATTACAGTTTCAAGACTGGTATGTGGCAACTTTCAGCTCCCTCTTTAGATTGTGTCTGATTGGGTTTAAAGTCTGGAGACTGATTGGGACAGTCCAAGTCCAACAGGCTTTTTCTTAAGCCACCCCTTTGTACCTTGACTGTGCGTCTTGGGTCATTGTTTTGCTGGGACATCCATTCACAGTCCCATTCAGACATATTTTGACTCTTTATACATAAAAGATGCTGATCATTTAATGACAAGATCATGAAAAGGTTGATTTATTTCAGTAATTCCATTCAGAAAATGAAATGTTTACATTCATTCCACACAGACTGGAACATTTCAAGTGTATATTTCTTTTATTTGTAATGGTTATATCTGACATCTTTGTATCTGACTCTAGACATCAAATACAATATTGTTGTCATCATTTTCTAATTATATCATCAGCACTTCTATTTTATTGTTTCAACAATCAAAGTTTTTAAATTCAATACTTTTACAAATGGAATTTCGCCTGGAGACTAGGCCACTCTATGCCATTTATATGCCTCTTCTTTAGCCACCCTTTGTACCTTAGCTGTGTATTTTGGATCATTGTCATGCTGAAGTATCAATGGACAACCCACGTTTTTGATCCTGTGAAACCACCGCACATTTTTTGGGGGGTGTTCATAGACAGAAATCATTTTACTTCAAACATTGGGAGTTGAACTTATGGCAAGCAGCTAAGTTCTTCATACAATTCTCCTCTATGTTGTGCTGAGAAAAAAAAGTATTTATTTTAAATATATTTTTTCCCATGGAAAACCCAATTTAAGCATCATCAAAGACGGTACTAGTGGCACTAGTAAAGCTTGGCCTTTTATAACAAACTACTTCCTCATTGAAAGCAGATGCTGTAAGGAGAACTAGATATACAGATAGAGACATATATGGAGATATAGTTACAGATGCTGTATATCTTTACAGAATCTGTGTATAAAGTCCTTATCATTAATTACTCCAAAGGTTCTAAAATCATGTTGAGTTTGGCTGTTAGACTAGCATTTAGTCACAGAAGAGTTTTTACCTTGCTCTCATCACAGATGACTAAAAATTGACTGCAACCCAATAATTAAACACAACTTTTAAATGAAACCACCTTGTGAAAATTGCAGGGAGTGCATCATGAGCTGAAGCATTATGCTTCATTTTCATTAAATTGTGATGTGATCACAAGTCACTCTATTGTTTGTGCAGTAAACAGCTGCCAGTGTTTGCTGTGCCATGTGGACTAGTGTCCTAAATTACACTGAAAAGACGAGAGAGAGGATGGATATTTGAGTGTATATTTGCTTTCGCTGGACAGCCACAGTTGTCATGGTTACGGTCTATGTGTGTGTTCTGGCATAGAAGAGCAGAGTGCAGAAATGGACTGTAAAGTTCATATGACTCTTCACGGTGACAATGGTAAATATCAACCATCTAAAGTGCTGCCATAAGCAGAGTGCTTTGTTGGGGGTGGGAATTTTCAGGTCAGATTTTCCTGTGGAGTTTGGCAGGACCCACACTTCCTCTTTTAGGGTGAGATTGTGAGACCCTTAAGTGCCATCTTCCCACACGTCACTCTGGTGTTTATTTTGAGTTAGGGTGGCTTTTATATACACATGGCCTTTATAGGGTGTGAATGTTATCACATAGTAAGGGAAGGATCAAAGAGGTGGGGTCTTTTATCATCTATATATAAGTTGTTCATTCAACAGCTGGCAAATGTCGTTTTTTTGCTTGTAAGTGAATTTAGTTTAGTTTTATTTTAATCAAAGAAACTGAACATTTTACCTTTTCATCAGCTAATTAATCATTGTATTGTTTTTTTGCACCAATACAAATGTTTATTTTTTATATATATATATAAAAATACAATTTAAATTTTTTATTGTTGTTCCATCAGCTATATGCTTGTCAAAAACCAAGCACTTTAAGGCTTTCAAAAGTACATAACCTCTTTAAATGACAGATTTGTCTATTTTTTTTGTCTATTTTTTTTCAGTTGATTTTTAATACTATTTCAACTTGTTACTTTTATTTATCCCTTCATTGTGAAGTTTTAACAAGAAAGTTTACAATTTAACAAAAATATGGATTCAGCCAACTTTTGACATGATATAATCGGATACTATATAGTTCAAGATATATACAATAAAAAAATCACTAGTAGTTTAGTCCTGTAAAATACACATTTTTAAGAGTCACAGGAGTTGTTATTGTCTTGAGCCACTCTGTAGGTGGTGTGTCTATTTTTGTTTGGCCTCTTTGGAACAATGCACATTGTCTGAAGGACTATGCAAATGATTTGAAGTCATATGACTCAGGAGTCACAATAAGCTGCTGTTTGCATACCGGGATGTCTTGCATATGTTTGTTTTGCTTTATGAACTAGTTTGGGAGGCTATGCTCTGTTATACACATAGGATGGACTGCTTCATGAGTTTTAACCGGAATATGGCAGATTGTTGTCATTTACGGCTTCCTTAGTAGGAATTGCATAGTGACGCTTATGTAACGTATGACATCTGATAGTATCTTGGGTCAGCTTAATAACCTGCATGGCCAACTCGCAGATCCGCATTCTCACACAAGGCAGATTTTAATCTCCACAGACAGATCTAGTTTTGTCATATGCATATTTGTCTGGGAGATGCAGGTTGGGTTAGTGTTGTGTGATACGTCTGTGTTTGGTAAAAACAGTCTTCATCCTGGTATTTACAAAACACAAAACTTTCCTGAAACTGAAGCACTGGTTTTGAGGTATGTAAGCATTGTGTTAGGGAACACTGGTGGCTTGGGGCTCTAAGACATGTGCATCTTGAAAGCAAAACAAGGGTTCAATTGTTTTCCAAAATTTGCATTTATTACATTGGTCAATTTAACAATTATTTCCATTTTTGTGTCTAAACTCCATGACACGTGTTGATAAATAAGTAAAAAATACATTGCTATAACTTCAATAAATACTCAATAAATATATTAGTTAGGTCTATACAATTACAAAACAACATTGCAAATGAAGCAAACTACTCTAGAGAAATACTGTACTGTTACAGTCCCTGATAAAAGACAAGCTTCCTTGAGTAAGGACCCAACCAGGGTTGTCAAAACATTACCTTGACAGCTCTTGTCCAAGACAAATATAGCGCATTTTAGGTTTGTTTAGCTTTCTTGTACAGAAACAGGTACCTAACTGCATAATGCTTTGGTTAAATTGCTACATTGAAACATTCTCCCAGAATAGTTTTGTAAAGTGCATTATTTGTGAGTGAATGTATGGTCATTTTCTCTCAAGTTTGTCACATTGTTGGTTGGTATAACCAAGGCGTAAATTAACTAATCCACACACTGGTTAAATGATACATATACAAGACACACAAGCTCTGCTTGTGCATCTATAGCATAGGTCATGATATATTTTAAGGCACTTGAGTGCTTACTGCTGAACAAGCAAGAGAAGCAAGTGGAAGACAATATCGCAGAGAATAGGCTGATGATAATAACAACAATAATATGCCATGATATAAAAACAATGCCAGCTCAGGCTTTGGATGGCAGTTTGGTATCAAAATAATCTCATTTAGCAAGTATGCGATAATAACAATAATAAATTAACAGTATTAAGACTCTTTACACATGTGTCTTTGAACAAATCGAGTCCTTTAGCCAGACACGGACATCCGTTCGAACACTGAAAGGCGCTTGCCGGCAGAGGCGTCAAAGGTGGGGGACTCGGAGCCGCTGGAGCTGCTGGTGCTACTGTCGCTCTCCCTGTCCGACAGCGAGTCCTCCGAAGAGGAGCGCTGCAGGGTGCTTTTCTTCCGTTCTTCCTTCATGTACAGCCCGCCACCGGAGACGGGGAAGTTGTCATTTCCGTGTCCACAAACGCACCGTGACCGGGGCTCCGGCGCGCTGTGGTGGATGTCTCCACTGCCTTGGCGGCTGAAGGGGAACATGTCGCGGGACGAGTCGCTGAAGACTGGGGACAGGATTTCTGCAGGCGGAGGTGACACCGAGGGCGCCCGGGTAAAGCCCAGTTGGTCGTATAACGTTGGCGGAGAGCTGCTCCGGGAGAAGCCGGCGAAGCTTACGCTCTGACGCAGCAGGCGCGGGTTCTGCTCTTCCAAATAGCTCTTCTCGTCGTGAATGAAGTGACAGCGGCTTCCGTACGGACAGTATCCAAACTGGTAGAAAGTGCGGCAGGCTTGTGTTTTGTATTTGGGGTGGCGGTAAAGGCCTCGCAGCTCGATGTCTCCGTGAGCGAACTGACACTTGGCACCGTATTTGCAGCTGCCGTGCTCCTGGAAGCTCCGGCACAACTCGGTTTTGTACCGATTCGAGGGCAAGGACACCAAGGGAGGAAATCCAGGGGGTGGGCGGACGTCCTGGGGCTTCAGACGGCTTAAACTGTCGGTTAGACTCATGGAGCGGTCTGCTTTCATGTGAAACTGGGGTTTGGTGGGCGCCCGGTCGCTCCAGGTGTCCTGCGGCCACCCTTCGCCCACAAGCTTCTCAAAGCTGATTGTAATGGGCTCGGAGATGTGAGGGAACTGGTCGTCTAAGCCCATGTTGATGAGGTTCTGTAAAGGAAACCAAAGATGAGCGTCTATTCAGGACCCGAAGAAAACAAACAGTGGGAAAGTTTGAACTTACGCGTAAGAGACTTTCGCCCAGCGTGTCGGACATAGTGAAGTGTTGTGAAGGAATGTTGTCTGAAGTTTTGAACGATCCCCGGTTCAATCGTGCTGGTTTCCAGAGACTGGGGTTTTTATAGAGATTCAGCGCGAGTGGGCAGGGCCATGGTTTCCCGTACGCCGCTCCCTCTGATTGTCGACACTGACTCGCTTATTTTTGGCCGATGGCAAGAAATGTTTTGGTTTCATCGACAGGCAAAACAACCGAGTTTTGTGATTGATTTACAGTAACTAGTAGTGACAAATTCTCCAGGACATGAAGAGACCCAATGGAACGATGCTGTTTATCTTTGTCACGCAAGAGGGAGACTGTTTTTAAATAACACAATACAACTTTTTAAACTAGTTTTCACCATCATATTTAGTTATGTACACGTTCATATACATAAATACATAGATCTAAAAGAATCAAGGTTTGAATTAATATTGTTATGGTGTACATCTTATAATAATAAGATAAAGGTCCAATTTAACTACAACTAAAATTAAATTACATGGCATCATACAGTTCAAGCAATTGTACAACTAACACTAAACTGTCAAAATGGCAACAAATATTTACTTTTACGATCACATTTATTTATTTATATAGGTAAGGGACTTCACAGTTCGTGGTTTACTTTTTTTTTTTTTTTTTGAAATGTTTATGATGAGAACATTTTCTTCTTCTGCCCTTTGAATGCTGAGTTATAAATATCTTAACATGATCCGGGTCAAGCTGTCAAACTCCTAAATCAAGTTTCTCCTGAAATGTTGCTTAAAACAGTGGTAATTTAACAGAATTCTTTGGTACCCCTTTCCCCATATTCCCATTTTTTTTCTCTCACACAAGTCACCTCTGAATGCACCAGTGGTAATGAAAAAGTCAACAAACTTGTCGTTTTCGTATTGGAAAACACCTTTTATGTATTTTCATTTATTTTCTAAATGTTTTCATGTTTAGGTGAAGAAGCAGTGAGTGGTGGAGTGGCCACCACAGTTTAAAATGCTACTTAAAAGCTGTTAAGCTGTCATTACCTGACAATATATACACATATGTGGATATTTTGATACAATAGCTCCTGCTTTTTTCAGGAATCGATCCCCTTTAGCAACAATATATTACTTTTTTGTGCATTTAATTAAGTTACTTGAATTGTGTCATAATGCTGGTAGTTAATGCCAACCATACATTTTTGGTTGTCTTATTCTTGATTAAAGGAACACTTCTTCACATTTTTGGCATTAACTGGCTGTGGTCATAGTAACAGAGTATTATCTGGGATGGTTAGTCCCTAAAATCCAGTAAGTGTCTCAGAAGTGTTTTTATCAGTCAGCTGAGGCCTGGTTTCAGTTTTGTTGTGTCTGTCTGACTCATGTCTAATGTGCTTCACGTTTGCCTCTTGTGGTCACAGGGGGAACTGTTGAGAACACTTTGTAACATGAACATGCACTTTCAGGAACTTCTGTAAACAAAGCAGTTTTTTGGAGGAGGGGTACTTTTCTTGGGGTTTTTTGTATATAGTAACAGTTAAGTATACAATAAATCAACATTATCAATGATTTATGTCCTATAAACAATATTGAATCTTAACAGGGTCACAGGGGTCTGCTGGTGGATGAAACAAACATGCTCTTTGACATAATGAACAAGATGCAAGGTGTCCTTGTTGGGCAAATCTCATAAGCGTTACATGCTAAGAAAGTGAGGGCATGCTGATGGATTTGCCTTTGTTGCATATTAAACTGCCAGGGTGGTTAAAAACAGGCAAGTCATCTCATGTTCACTTAAAAATAGCTGCCTCTCTCCATGACATTGGCTGAGTGTTGATGTTAAAAATGGTGCATGAGACATGGAAATTCTCACTGGTTTCATCGGGCATGTTTCTTTAAGGATCCTAGATCACTGTTTTCCTCATTGGCAGCATTCCCATAAGTACGGAAACTCTCCCTCATTAAGGTTTGCTGTGCTTGCTCATGCTCACATGCTCATCGTGGTTTCAAATAGACAAAAGTACAGTAGACACTTGTACACATGGTTGAGCTTTCCTTTTGCCTGAAGGGTGTCACCTTCACCAATGTGAGGGGATTTCCTAAATCAGTTTCACATGTATATATTGATCCAAAAGAAGCACTATTGAAATGAAACTTTTATAAGTAAACGGATGACTAAGTAGCATTTTTAAAACGAGACAGAAAATTCAAACACAAAACAATTTTGTTAAAAAGTTTTAAAAGCACATTTGTGCTTTCAAATGTAAACATTTTGGATTTCCATTACAAACATTTTCATGACAAAATGTGCCTATAATATGCTCATTCTTCAGACATAAAAGTAATGTTTGCCATATTGGAATCTTTTCTGCTCTTCGCCAGATGCACTGATATCAACTTTAGTGTCGTTTAACGCTGATCATTGAATTTGATTAGATTATAGCATTCTGTGAAATAAGAACAAAGAGTTAAATATTTATTTTTGACATGCTACGGTAATAATTAGATTCAATGTTTTATGGAGAATGGCTTTAAATTTAGGTGTTCAGACTGGCACCAATTCTTTAATATAGTTCAATTGATCACTTGATCGGCCAATTATGACTGACATCTAACACTCTAAAAAGCAACAGCTGGCCAAAGTAAAATGAGCAAAATTAACAACTTTATATAGATTTAATTTACATGCTAGTTTGAAGATATATGTTTTTAGGTGCATTTTTGGATGAAACTTCAGACTAAAAATATTCGGATCGCCGTGTAGAGGCCTTTAGATGTGAGGATGCCCTTCCTCCTTCATTAGGATTCACTTGGGATGATTGACTTATAACTGAACTTTGCGATTGAAGAGATCGAGAAGAGTCTGCTCAGGTAGACTGTTTAAGGTTTCTAGTAACAGTATTTTGTAGTCGATATAATACTTTATAGGCAGCCAGTGCATGGAGGATAGGATCAGTGTGATATGAGCATATTTTCTAGTTTTGGTGAGGACTGTAGAAGCTTTATTTTATTTAGGGAGGAAGCTGAACAGCAACTAATAAAGAGTTACAGTAATCCATTCAAAAGTGTTTTTTTTGCATCTGCTAAGGATAATATGTTCTTTTGAGATGTTGCTGAGGTGGAAGAATGCAGTTTCAGTAATATATGAAATGTGATTCACAAAATTAAGATTATGTAAAGCATCTACTTGAACATGATCTGTAGTTTCTTTATATTTTCACCAAAATGATGAGTCAGTGTGGGTAGGTCTGAGTGACTGACCCAAAGCTCATATTTATTTATATGTATACAGCCTCTATTCAGGGAAAGTACCTATCTCTCTCCTGCTGTTATCTAAACCAATGATTAGTTTGAATAATCTAGGTCAACCAAGATGGTTAGTGAACATTTATTCCTTTATTGGCAGACTTTTCTGTTGTTTTACGTGGTCAGCTTTATATTGTGACTTGTTTAGTAAAATTATCACTAGAATCGTAAAAATCATTCAATTATTTGTTCACTCACAAACATTGTTTTCATCAACCATATAATTACAGGGTTTAATACAATTATTTGTCATATAAGACATTAATTGTTTATCCATGTGTTTATTTCTACAACATTTTCAGGACAGAGAATTACAAAAATTGCTGTCCTCAAACACTCCATTCTGTTGTAAATTATAAGGTATCAAACCATATAATTTATTTGTCTTTGTGCAAACATTAAATAACAAAAGGGGGTCTTTCACTCAGGGTATAAAGTGCAATGTTTCACATTTGTTTAGACAAAGTACAAGTTCAAACAACACAAAATATGCATATATACAGTCTAATTTTATTATATGATGCAATATACAGTATGTTATAGAATTTGTATAACATTATATACGTAATTCTTATAAATATTGGCACCCCTGAGTTCTTCTGTGAAATTATTGTCATCTCAAATGCTTTGATTTAAAAGTTTGATTTGCTTTTATTGCTGCTGTCTTGGAATTTATCGTTAAAATATTATTATGTTACTAAAATAAATTCCAAAAGAAGGCAGGAAAAAAGCAATAGTGTTTTGACTACCATATAATGTAATGTTTCATTATTTAGTTAATCTAGTTTTGTTTGGTCCTAATCGTTCTCACAATGTATTCAGTTTTGAAGGCATGATTGGACAATATCTGTTCATATCATTGTTTGTTGAACTCTCCCTGCTCAGTCCTGCATGGAAACATACAAAAGCCTTTCAGGAGTCTTCCATCTGCTTGATGTGTCAGTAGAAATATAACAACTTGCAGGAGAACTTAGCAACTGTAAAGTTCATGTGTTTGCACTTCTCTCCTCCACTCTGTTTTCACTCAGGCTCTTTAGATTTTACACATCCCTCTGAAACACATTTCCACAGTGTGAAATATTCACTGAGGAACAAACTTAGCCTTATCCACCAAATAGCAGCCTTCTCTCTGTGCAATAACTCTGTTTATGCAGCGCGTGTGTTTACATACACAAACACTCTCTCAATGTTGGCCAGTACAGTCACTCCACTATGAGTCTCCGGCTTGAAATCTCTCACCTCTTTCAATCCACTCTCAGATGCTCGACATGCATAGCAAGCTCCATCTCCAATTTCAGGAACTTGGGATGATTCACTCAAATGCACAATTCTGTTATTAATTTATACACCATTATGTTGTTCCAGACACTTGATAGTTCGCTTCCCACTCAGAACACAACTAAGGATTGTGTTGTAAGATTTAAGAGTGGCTGAATTTGAGAAGCCATAATTTACAGAAATTCATTTCCTTTTCGCAGCAGCTCTTCCTCCTATTTGGAGAATAGTCACAATATATACTTATTCTTCCTTTCTGGCACAATGCATCACTATAAAGAAATCAATGTAGGGGATGACATTTTAAAATTCCATTATGAATTTAGAAGATTAAAAAAAATTGTGTGGAAAAACTTGGGCTGAAATTATTATGAAATTATTATAACTTAAATATTATGAAATTAATAAATATTTCAAAGGAGTGATGAACTGAAAAACCAAAAACTGTTCAATTAACCTGCCGCATGTTTTAGGGATTGTGGGGGAAACTACAGTACCCAGAGGAAACCTACGCAAGCACAGGGAGAACATGCAAACTCCTTCCAGGAAGTTCACTGCCAAGCCTCAAACCTGCAACCTTCCATTTGTATTGTGGGACGTTTATTCTGAAAATGAACATGTTCCAGTGTATTACATTTTAAACGCATTGAAATGAACACAGTGAAAGCATGGTGTGAGGAAACCTAACATAAAAAGCTCTCCAAATAGGAGCCCTGGTTTTTGTTGTAGTTGTGATTCATTGTTTGTAATGAGGATAAAATGCAGACATGAATGAACCAGTTTATAAAAGTTTTTAGCCGTATACCCCCCATCTGTGGTGACTGGCAACTCCATCCACCTGCTGACAAACTCATTCCAGGTGGTGCTCATTTGCATATCAACAAAGTATAGAATTCGCTTGAAAATAGAGCTTTCAGTTTTACCAACAGTAGCATTTCTCAGCTTGCCGTCAGCATGTTTTGGTTGTATGTGCGGTGCAGATATTGTTGACAAAACTTGGAGAAAACAGGTCTACCTGCAACATCAGTAATTAATACTCTAACATGATTACTCTTCAAAGTCTTAAACATACTATACCTTGACTAGTGGTTTTGTAAAATGACTTGTTTTGGAGTCTGGTTCTTTCAGTGATACTGATCCCACCACCTTCCCAAATGCAGAATCTATCCAGTGCATGAACGACAATGATTATGTTTGTCTTTACTCCCAACACCATGACTTGGCAGATATAAAAGACTCAATATAATGTAGATGATATGGCCAAACATCCTGAGAGGAGTCTGAGAGAAGGTAAGCAGTGTTTATTGACCACAGCTGTGACAGTAATCCAAGTGTATGGTAGCAATGGTCTTAAGGTCTTCCGCGGGAGTAAAGGCCTCTACACACCAAACTGAATTTGAATTGAGATTCGTACAAATCTTCGGATGGCTTCTCAAACTGGATGATCTTTGCATGTGTCATGGAAATATTGATGCAATGATGCTCCCTGCCTGAAGATGGCATTTGTGATGCATCAGATGCACTCTGCAACAAATGGGGAAACAGGAAAGAAGAACAGCACAGTGACAGAGAAGAAATAAAAAACTGAAAAAAAAATCATGGAGATGGAGTGGTTTACACTGTTAATGGCTGATCACCGGGAGTCAAATATTAGGGGAAAAGAGAAGATTTGTGGTGCTCTATTTCTTTTCTTTTTCCTGAACAAAGTTGCTATGAAAGTGTGGGATGAGCGGCACCGACTCATGTCATCAAAGGACCCAGCTTTCATTGGTCTTTCTCCTTGCAAAAAACAATTTCGATATAGCACTCCAAAACTCTTTTTTTTTTTTGTTCACAGAACTGGTAGTGGATCCCAAGGTGAGTGAGTATTCGGGGTGAGGCACCACCAGACATGATTGAGTGAGGGAGCGCACCAGCCGACGATAGAAAACGCGCACCAACAGGGAATAATCTGGAAGGACTCTACTGGAACTGGAGAACAAGAGCAGCAAAGGTAGGTAGATTGATAGAGGTAAGGAACTCACAAAGCAAACTGAGAAGAGAGCCAGCGAGGGAGTCCAGGAGGTATCCACGGGGGAATGACTTTGACGACGGACGAGGGGCTGATGCGAGTTGGAGGTTTTATAGGGAATCTTGGAGATGGGGATTGGATGATGGGTAGATTCTCTGCAGGTGATTATTATAGTAGGGAGCAGGATTGCAGGCTCTGGTAAGAGACAGAGTTGAGCTATTCTCAATTGATTATTTAGAATAGACTCATGAGACCCAAAGGTTTATGATATAGTCAACACTTTTGAGTCACATTTTTGTTCTAAATGATTGAAAAAGACAAAGGTATTTTTTTCTTTTGAAACGTCATTAGCTGTTTTATATAAACTTGAATTTTTTTTGTTATGTTATTTCTGTCCTTTCAAGTGTAATGCCCAGATAAATGTGAATCATTTTGAAGTGATCTCATGGTGGTTGTGCCCGGCATATGTGCGTGTGTTTGCACTTTGGGAATGTTTGGTTTCGGAGCTCACAGACGAGCGTGGTATGATGATGAAGACAGGGTGCAGAATCTGTCAGTGCAAAGCGAGCTTCTCCATTCACCAGCTGTCACTAACACACATGAGCGCTATCAATACACTTCTTTACAGAAAGAGATATTTTTTATATAGATGATCTGTAATGTACTTATACACAGTTTTTTTTATATCATTCAGTATATGTTTAATTGAGAGAATGGGCAAAACATTTTTGCTGGACAATAGTTTAAGAATGTATAGCATGACATTCAAATAAGCAACAGTATAATCATAATATCTCAAATTAAAGATTCAATTAAAAGTTTTGGTTGATTCGGTAAATTAGTTTTTTGTGTTGGTACTCTAGACATACATCAAAGATTGCGCTCACGAAAAGGAACCAAAGCCTTCAGAAGACTTCCTGTTTTGACCATGAAGGAAAGGGTGTTTGAGGATGTAGTGGAGGACCAGCTGATTCTGCAATCATAAAATTTTTAGTCTAGCTCCTTGAATTCAGAGCAGAAAAACCCATACGTTTAGAAATGTTAAGATTCCAGTAACACGGATCCACATACTTCTTCTAATTAGGGACAAACATTGCTAAGAGGGAGAAATGAATAAAAAACTCCTGTTTGAAAAAGAAAAAACAACAACAGCCACAACAACAACAACAGAAGAACTTATTACATGGAATAAGATATGTTTTTGTGCGTCACTCTTTCTCTTAGGGATGTTCGAGTGTAATCTCTGCTCAATCCTGCCTGTCAACATTCCAAACCCTCTGATAAGGCTGAGACCCTCCCGGCAACTCCTTTAAAGGAAAGCTATGCAGTTAATGAAGGAAATGTACTGAACGATTAAGAGGCCAGATGTTAAACCTGCATGAACATGACTGCATGCAATTTTCAGAGCATGTAAAATGTGTTTAACCTGTGTTTAAAAATCACCGTAATGTCCACCCTTTTAACCACATGGAACAAAACAAAACTTTAGTGGCCTACTATATAGCGCTTTCGTATTCACACAAATTCACTGTGTTTTATGGCTTGGAATTATGTTAGCATGATTTATTGATTAACTTTCAAATTTGAAAGTTTTAAGAGCCAAATTAAAAAATAAAAATTTAAAAAGTCCCCAAAAGTTGCTCCAATTAGCTTTTCTTTCTGAAAAATGCAAACATTCAGCATAAGAAACACAACATCTGAATAAATTACAATTATTTGGCAGAGCTTTTGGCTCTTTTATATCATCAAAACCTTAGTGTTTTCATACTCATTTACAGAAATATAAGTGCAAACTGTATTTTGTACTTGTCCATACGAGACAGTAAATCAGAAATGAGACTGTCTTAAGCAATTGAACTTAGATCGTTCTAAAAACTTTTTCTGCTTAACAGTGATGACACAAAGAATAAGAAAAGGCCAATCAAACATGTGTAATAATTATTGAGTTTGTAAGAAAACTAATGGTGCTTTCCACTGCATGGTGTAGAACATTTCATTTCAGCACTGTTTTCCATTACTGATCTTGCACGTCCATTATGTTCCTGATGAGACGCTGAATCCGTTTCTTTACAAAGGGAAGTCTCTACCTCCTCATTTTTTATCAAGGGAGATTAGATATTTTGCATTGTTTTTCTCAGTTAGTGGCACTGTCTCAGTTTTTGATAAATGCTTTGCCATTTTGTTGTTTTATTTCGATGAGTGTTGTGTTACACTTACACAGTGTTTAAAGATGCTGATGATTTCTTTCAGCCCAATCAGTGATCTGCATGTCTGCTGGCCAATTGCAAAATAGTTCCAGCTCTGCTCAATTTGTCTTGGTTTTGGAGCTTCCATCAAAATGTTCCTTCTATTTGATATGAGGAAAGAGGTCATGCTAAACAATCTGAAAGATGACAGCGGCCTAATTTAAATCTGGAGTGTACAATGGACTTGCAGACTGGCTTTAAGCTTTAGTAGCATGCAAGAAAACAGATTTCGGCAGAATTAGGGGAAGTCGAAGTTACATTATGTTAGGTAAGACCATTAGCAAGGGAGGTTTTGGATTGGTGAAAAAAGGGAACATGTGACTTGTTTAAATTGAGGAATTGATGGAGAGAAAATTCATGGTTGGTAGAACAAGATGGAAGATGGTGAGATGAGATTGAGGTAGAAGGAATTCTGGGCTTATGAAAATCTGAAGATATTGAAGTGATCCATGGATGAGCAATCCCAGTGGAAATCTGAGCAGAATCTGGTCCAGACTGAATCACTGAAAACACTAGAAACTCACTTATATTTTGCAAGTAAAGCATTGTTTCCTAATGATCTGGTGCCAAATTTCAAAATGAAAGTTGCTGCATTAGGAGAAAGTTTTTTTTTCATATACAATAACTAACTTGCACCTTAGAACATGTAGATGTGCCGTAATATGTGAATATCATCTTGCTTTTGGAGGCGGGAGAATGCTCTTTCGGAACCGGGAGCCGGTCAAGACATATGATCAAGACAAGGCCGGTCAAGACAAGGTGATGATTCTCAACCACTTTGACAGACTTTGGTTAAGGAATTTTAAAATGACCAAAACAAAATTTCTGATGTTGTGCAATGAAGTCGGTCGATCGGTTAGTCCAGTAATGGCGCCCCATCATGCCCCAGTTCCAACAGAAAAATGCACTGCGCTGTATAAACTCACATGAAAGTCACATTCTTTTTTTAGATATGCATGCTGGGATTTATTCAGTAAATGTGTTTCCATTGTAGTTTATGTAATTTTTTTTCTCAAATTTTTAATGCACATTTATGTGCATCCAGACGTTTCCATCCAGGGTTTTTTAATGATCTATTCTGAAATGCGCATAAAAATAGGTGGATGGAAACACAGATATAGATATTTGAAATTTACTGCAGAACCATTCAATGCAGGAGACTCTGGGCTACGTGGAACCATTTGAAACATGAGAGTTTCATGGAAGTCAGACCCAGATCAGAGCAGATGAATGCGAGATCTATTGGACACAAGAAGACACAGGATTTCAAAATCTCATTACCTCAAATGCTTAAAGCAGAATTACTTTTTTTGCCATTTACTCTTTACTATGCCTTTCAATTTATTCCAAAGTAAAAACCTATTTTGCTTTTATTCTCTCTAAAAGAACAGAATTAAAAAATATATTTTTTTTATACTTACTTTTATGCATTTCACTTTTATCCAAAGCGACTTCTATTTCAAGGACACATTTTGTCTGCTCTTTCTTTCTCTGGGGTTTGAACCCATGACCTTTGTGTTGTAGCGCAATGCTCTATTGACTGAGCCGCAGGAAAATGTGTTTAGATTTGGGTGTTCTTGTAAAAGTGTGAACAACCAGTGTATCAAGAGCCACCCTTGTTTATCATGTTGCATGATGTTAGGAGTGATGCAACTTCAGATTAGCTGGCAAAGGAGAAATGTCTGTTTTGCAAAAAGTCACTCTTTTTGTTCGCTGAATACGCTTTCTTACGCAAACCCATAGAGCTCATTTCCCGAAAGTTTTGCTATCTTCCTCTTTCTCAGAGAACACCTAAAGTAGCATCAGTGGCACGTCCCTGGTGTCCTCTTTCTGTTCTCTTCCTGACACTTTTACAAAGTAGAAGACATAGAACAGCTCTCGCTTTCCAAAAACCAGTCCCAGATCGAGTTAAAGGCACATATCTAAAGGCCTAGAAGCATATATAATTATAAGTATTAAGTTTTAACTGTGAGTTATATGTGTCCAATGTCAGAACTCCCATGATGAAATATACTGCTCTGCTTTTATTTTGAAAATAAAGCGTATATCCAAAGTGCTCAGCAGATTAGCAGTTCTTACTTTTCAAAGATTGTTAAAAAAATTGTAAAAATACCATCCATATCATACATATATATATATATATATATATATATATATATATTTATTTATTTATTTATTTATATATGGCTAAAAAAATTAAACAATGTAACATATTTTGGCAAATGTAGCAGAAACTCATACTTTGCCTAGAAGCACCTCTTCATCTATGACTTTAGGTGATACTTTGCTCTATGTTCTGGGAACACGTGATGGCTTATCACAATCATAGCGTAATCGTGCATGTGACTGTTTGCTTGTGACGGCCAAGTGCAAACAGATCAGTCCAAAAGAGTGCTCCTGTGCAAACGATATGGGCTACATTTAGCATTACAGTTGCGTGCCATGCTAAGTCCAAGAGTACTACCGAGCAGTCCAGTGGCTTACACTTCAAAACTGCCCGTGTGGTTTGAGTTTTCACAAGAACATCCCTGAATCCATCAATGGGCTCTTTCTCAAAGCCCAACTTGAAGACACAGGTGGTGTGTTTGAACCTGAGGAAATCCTCCATAAATTGGGCTTCATCTGCCTTTGCTTTAAGAGCCACCGCTTTTACCACACAGTGACACAGATTCGTGACAGCAAAGATTAGAGTGTGGGTTCGTCTCTCTTTGCTGGACTCTTGGTTCCATTCACGCTTGAATTGAGTGGAGAGCTTGTATCTTTGTGGATTTGCTTTAACTGATTCCATCTGGAAATGTCTTTTCGCTTCTGTGATTTAAACACTGCTGACTCATTCCCTATGAAACTAAAGTTTTCCTAGAGTTCAATGGGCCCTCTGGGTTGGAAGCATTGATTTGAAAGTTATAATTAAGTTTGAAAGGAAATAAAGTTTTAGAAAGATGTAAACAACCTTTTAAAAGCTGATGTTAGCTGAAAAAAATGCAATACTATTTGCTATTTTTGAGCGATGTTAAAGTGTGAACCTATGGATGGCTCAGTGTGGGAAATCCCATTCAATTCTTGAAACGTATGAAAAGTATGAAATCTCTTTTACGAGCAGAGGAGGCCAGTCATGACTTCTGTAACAGTAACTTTACAAAATGATGATTCATCCCAGTCTGGATCTTTCACACCTTTTGAAATCAACAAGACCACTGGAGTAAAATTTCAGCTAAAACAGGGCTGACACCTTTAAACCATTCGTAATCCTTTTTGAAAAACCAACAGTGTTCCAGCTCAGCACTTTGGGTGTGTTTGTTGTTGCGTAACAGTGTTTTTAATTCAAATGCAACGGTGTATCATTATGACATACAGTCTGACAGGTGCAACCAGTTCCTTCAGCAAGCCAGGAAATCAGTACTTGAGGAAATGTCCCACTTTCCATTGCTCGAGTGTTATGCTATTAAAATGCATTTGCTAGATATTCTTCTGAAAGTTTCCAAGGTTAATACATTCAATATCGAGGGCATCTAGAGTGGCTTAACATTAGTTTCCATGAGCTCAGCTTATTTACCTTCTCGTAATGACCAAAGCTTAGTCTCTTTGGTCATCGGCCATGGGAGAGATGTTCTGGAAAAGCTTTAATCATTAACTGAAAGAGGAATTTGAGACATTTGTGAAACCTTGACATAGTTCAGGAATTTATCTTTTTTGGCCGACATCTCTGTTTATGTACTTTTTTGATGATTTAACAGGCTGTTTCCACACATGTCTGTTTTCATTTTATGAAATATTTCAGAGTGGCCCCTCTAGGAAAAAACATGGGTGTAAAATCAAAAATAAAATTCAGACTGACAAACATCCCAAAAGGCTGCTGAGATGTGGGACAAAAACCTTGAGTTAAATCACTATTTCTTATGAAAACTCTGACCAGATGTTCAGAGTGAAATGTGATGTTTTCCAGTGCGGAGGACTGAACTTCCAGGTTTTGCAGTCACTGTTGTTGATTGCGGCTTTATGTTTCATATTTCTCACATGCAGAGATTGTGGCACATTGGTTTTGCCTTTTCTGGCAACCCAAATGTAACGTTCTTTTTCCAGCACGATTTGAGACTTCTGCTTAAGAACTTCTGTAACAACTGATGCTCCGAGAAGTAGAGAGTGTTGAAAGAGCAACTTCCTAAAATTATTGCTTTTAGGGCGAATCAGGGTTTCGATGTGGAACATTGTTGGAATTAAAACATAAAATGTGTGTAATTTGTTTCAAAACAGCCAAAACTCTCTTATGATTTTGGGCTGAGTTAAATCACAGGAGGAAGGGGTATGTTCTGAAGAGGACACTACACAATTACATTGTATTCAGAAGGTGCAAATTGCCACCCCCAGCTTTTTTGGTAAACATTTTGGATCCTGGCATCTTGTCAGAACTGTGACAGGCCCAGCAGTGGATTTTTTTGGGGCTAACAGCAAAGAATGAGAGTGGGGCCCCTGCAGCTTTCACAAAGCTTTTAAATATTCTTTCCTGTTTTCGCTTTCTCTTCTTCTTCACTTCCTTTCTCTTTTGCCTTTAAATGGTTATTTGTTTTCTCCCCATTTTTCTCAGGAAAGAAGTTGCTCTTCTTTCCTGCTTTCCTTTCCCCCCCTTCCTTTCTCTTTTAATGTCCGCTTAATACTACCAATGGGCTGTTCATTTATCACTGCCCTTTACTGTGACTTTTAATGTTGAACAAAATAATGTCACTTCCGGCAGTGCTACCACAGTTTTTTTGTCACATCCTGCTTCTTTTTCTCTTTGGAACCACTTGGATATTTTCTTTTGATCTCTTTGTTTTTGGATGTAAAGCAACTTTCTTCAATTGAAAAAGACAAAACTAAAGTCATTGCATTCAAAGTAAAAGCAAGGTTGTTAAGGTTAATGCTTATCTTATGGCCAAGGGCCTTATAACTACAAATCAGATCAGGTATCTTGGGGTTATTCTGGAGCCTGATCTCAGTTTTAATAGCAATGTCAAAGCAATCACTAATTACCATCTTCGAAACATTCCAAGAATCAAGTGCTTTGTTTCCAGACAAGAATTTGAGAAACTTATTCATGCTTTCATCTTCAGTAGGCTGGACTACTGTAACGGTCTTCTCATTGGTCTTTCCAAAACGACCATTAGACAACTACAGCTTGTTCCGAATACAGCGGTTCAGATTCTAACAAACACTAGAAATTTAGAACAGATTTCACCAGTTCTTAAGTCTCTACACTGGCTGCCAGTGTCGTTCAGAATAGATTTCAAAGTTCTGCTGCTTGTATCCTGCAGCTTTTTTCCTGAGAAAAATGGAGAGAAAACAAATGAACATTTAAAGCCAAAAGAGAAAGGAAGTAAAGAAGAAGAGATAGTGAAAACAGGAAAGCTTTGAAAAAGCTGCAGGAGCCCCACTGTCATTCTTTGCTGTTGGCCCCCAAATGTTAAATCCAACGCTGGGCCTGTCACAGTACTGACAAGATGCCAGGATCCAAAATGTTTAATAAAAAGGTGAGGGGGGTATCTTGCACCTTCTGTATACCATGTGATTGTAAAGTGTCCTCTTCAGAATGTACCCCCTATAAGTCACAAAATAACTTAACATCTAAATACCTAACAGACATACTCAGTGAATACAACTCAGATCTCTTGGTATTTCACAATTTCAATCTATGTCTTAATTTCAGTTTTTACTCTTTATGCTTTTATGTGACTTGATTTTATTCAAATGTACTATTCTTGCTGGCCATTCTCTATTGTTTTCTTTGTATTCTATGCTTTGTTTCTACTCTATTAATTCTATGTAAAGTACTTGCTTATTAATCCGAAGGGGGTCTGCTGTACCCAGCTCAGACTAGTCGGAAGGCAGGAAAACCTCCTGGACAGGTTTAGGGTGCTTTCACACCTGTGTTTTAGTTCATTTGATCCTGATGCGTTGCATCATTTCTCTAGGCCCCTTTCACAACACACTGATCGCTCTGGTCAGAAATGAAAGGCTGCCAAGATGTGGAACAAAAACCCTGAGTTAAATCTCTATTTCTTTTGGAACATTTAGGCAGATGTTTAGTGTCAAATATGATATTGCCCAGTACGGAGGATAAACCTTTCACACCACACTGATTGATCAGGTCAGAACAAGTTGAAATTACCCAAAAAAGAATTTTTAAACATTGGATATTAAAATATAGGACAAATATTTCACTGTACAAAAAATTGCAGAGATGACAAATTAATTGAATTCATTTCCATATTGCACTAGATAGTTCATTTGAACCACTTAAGAAATGTCAAGGATGAAGCACGGAAAAATATGTTAAAAGTGGTCAAACCAAAAAGAGGAACGCTGTCAAAAGCTCTGAAATACATACACATAGTCATCCCATAAGGAAACATTCAGATACAAAATAACAACTGCTTTAGTCATTTCAGTAATTCCATTCAAAAAGTTAAACTTGGAAAAAGTAACACAAATTGACATATTTATTTTGAGTTTATTTCCTTTAATTTTGATGACTATACATGATATTTATCAAAGCTAATGAATATGCCAAAATCAGTATCTAAGAAATTTGAACATAGCTTATAATAAATTGAAATTGTTTTTTAGATTTTTTAGTTGAGGCTCCTTCTGCATTAATTACAGCTAAAATGAAGTCGATCAGTCTGTGGCTTGGCACAGGGGCTATGACAGCCCAGGTTGCTCTTATGGTAGCCTTCAGCTCTTTTGCATTGTTGTCTGCCGCAGTTTGCTGACCAATTAAGAACAGGGATACCATTGTTTCTTAAAACAGGTACAATAGCTTTGCCACTGTGTGCAAGTGCCAAATCCTGCTGAAATCTTCATCTTCATCTTCATAAGGGAAACACGAAGTGCTCTAAAACTGCCTGGTAGATAGCTATGTTGAACATAGACCTCAGAAAACACAGTGGACCAGCACCAGCATGGCACCCCAAACAATCACTGACTGTCGAAACTTTATGCTGGAGCTCAAGCAATGTGGATCCTGTGCCGCTCATCTCTTCTTCCAGACTCTAGGACCTTGAATTCCAAAGGAAATGCAAAATTTACTTTCATCAGACAGTATAACTTTGGACCACTTCTTTATGGTTTTAGCCCAGGTGAGATGTTTCTGCTTCTACCTCTTGTCCAAGAGTGGCTTTACAGAAGGAAGGTGACAACTGAAACCTTTGTGAATATCCCACATTTTTAAATCGGTTTTGTTTCACAATCTTCTCCAAAGTGTGGTTATTCCTTTGCGTGTATTCTTTTTCCTTTATGCTTAGACACAAAGCTCTATGAACAACCAGCCTCTTTTGCAATGTTGTCTTGCTCACCCGGTGCAAGGTGTCAATGGGAGTCTTCTGAGGATCTGTCAAGCCAGCAGTCTTTACCATGGTTGTGTAGCCTGCAGAGCTACACTGAGAGACCATTTAATTACATTTTTAGGTGTTTTGAGTGTTGCACCTCTTTACAATAATGTAATTTTCTGAGATTCTGAATTTTTGGGTTTTCATTAGTTATAACTTTTTGGTCCATTTTTGTTGTGTGTTTTCTAAACTGTCATCTGGCCAAATTGACTTTATCAAAAAGAAAATATCAAATCTAGAGTAATTCAATCAGACTAAATGAGGCAGGTGTCAAAGCACCCTTAGATTCAATTGGCAATTTAAAAACAGGAGTGTCTGGTGGAAATCTGAAGGGAGCAGTATGCAACATGACACTGTGATTAATTTATGTTACCTAAAGTACATTCTAGCCATGACAATGTGAACAGAGTTGGTGACGAGGCTACTGCTCTTACAGACCACTAAAAATCCACAAACACTCACCATTGACTCTTACACACACGCTGATATTTTACATTTACCATTCAACCAACAGGCATAGCCTTGAACCAGGATCTATCAACTGGTGCCCAGTATAATAAAAAATGGAACAAAAGGTTTTGTTTGAGAGGTGTAGGAAATGATTTCTACATGAGGTGTATTACAAAAGACTAAATTTCAAAGGCTAAATAGTTGACTGCAGGCCGTCATTTTCCTAGAATGAGTTGTACACCCAAGGTGTAACAGACACTCTTTGTAACAGATCATAGTTCTGTCATTGGTTATTCTTCAAATGCAATTAGTGAAAATTTCAAATTCAAACTCACTAACTGTTAAAACGTAATTTTTGCTCAGAAGCAGTTCAATTTTGCAGATCTAATAACATGTTCTGAGCTCTCATAGAATACATACAGTGTGGATGTGCATCAACCAGTCAGGTTAGCTTAACATTTCTGAATTTATGTTTCAGATCTTTGGAGAAAATAAGGAAACTCAGTGCTTGCACTAGAAGCCAATGCTCTTTTGAAATGCATGATGTGGGAAACTGACTAAACTAGATTGAAACCACTTGAGTCATTCATTATGAATATTTAACTCATGGCTATGTTCAGTATAGTCACACACATGTGGTGTGAAAGAGAGAGGTTTGTCTGTGGTGCTGTTTCGAATGTGCATGGCAGGTGGGGTCAATGGCAGCCTGAAGTTATTGAGCCATGTGTCGGTGAGTCAGACTGAATGAACACTGACTCATCTCACCACTCAAGGAATGTGTTGAAATCCATCCAATTAGCTTCAGGAGAATCCCCGTCTGTACTCTGCTCCCCTCTGTGAGCCATTTCTGTAGTTCCCCATGACTATTTGATTGAGTATAGGTTCATGTTGTATAAAGCTAACTTGTATAGGATTTGTGCACTTCTGTGCTGTTCTTTCAGTTCACATTTTAAGATTTTTGGAGATTGCAAAAATGTTGTAGAACAATATATACATACTTTTACCAACCACTTTAGGTAGATTGTTCTAGTACCAGATTGGACCCTTTTTTGCCTTCATAATCATTCGTGGCATTGAATGAACACGGTACTGGGAACATTCCTCAGAGTTTGGTCCATATTGACTTGATAGTGTCACGCAGTTGCTGCAGATTTGTCTGCTGCACATCCATGATGCAAATTTCCCATTCCACCACATTCTAAAGGTGCTCTGTTGGATTTAGATCTGGGGACTGTGGGGCCATTAGTTAATCTATGCTTTAATGTTGTTTACACCAAATTCTGACCCTTCCATTTGAATGTTGCAGAAGAAATCAATACTCATCAGAGCAGGTAATGGTCTCAAATCTTCTATTGTTCAATTTTGTTAAGCCTGCGCAAATTGTAGTTTCAGTTTCCTGTACTCAGCTGACTGGTGTGGTACCTGGTGAGGTCTTCTAGTGCTGTAGCCCATCTGCCTCAAGGGTAGATATATTGTGTGTCCAGGGATGTTGTTCTGCATACATTGATTGTAACGAGTGGTTATTTGAGTTGCCTTTCTATCAGCTCAAACCAATCTGGGCTTCATCGGACCTCAACCATCAACAAGGCATTTGCACCAACAGATAACTGCCATTATTTTCTGTTTCCCCCATCATTCTCTGTAAACCCTCGAGATTGTTGTTCTAGAAATCAGCTGTTTCTGAAATACTCAGTCCAGCCCATCTGGCACCAACAATGTCATATTTAATGTCACTTAATTCACCTTTTTCCTCATTCTGATGCTTGGTTTCATCTGTGAAAGATGGTCTAGACCATGTCTACATGCCTAAATGCAATGAGTTGCTGCCATGTGATTGGCTGATTAGAAAATTGTGTTTACAATACAATAATAAAACAGTGGGTGTATATATTACACAAAAGCTTTAAACATTAAATCACCACTTTACGGCAGTAAAACAGCAATACAGGAATACAATACAATAGCAAAGCAATATGATAACAGCAAAATAAATAGTTATTTTATTATTTTCTATATCACAGTGAAGATTAAATGTCTCAAACTACAAAAAAACTGCATAAAATAAGAATGTTTTAAAACATTTTTGGCACAAGTAATTAACATATAATATTTTTAAATAATCTGTGTTTATGGTGGACAATGTTGTTTCTGGATTACCTTTAAACAACTGAAGAAGAGCTTAATTACAAATTTTAGACGTTTTTTTTTATTAGTGTGTAAGAATAGTGAAAATGACTCTGCAGAATGTTATCACATGTTCTGTTTGGTTGCTTCTCGAAGTATGACTCAGTCCCCTGTGTTTATTCACCCATAACAGAGTTAGAAAAAAACGGTGAAGTAATAGTTTGAGGCAGTAAAATCTCTATGAGGACAGTCTTTGCAAAAGTCCACTTGTGCCATCTGGAATACAGCTCAGCTTTCATTCTCGCTTCTTTCACTGCAGGATCATCTTGAACCAGTTTTCATTTTCCAGTTAAATAGGATTGGGTGGGGAGAGTCTCTGCTGGTTAGAAGGGGGAGGATAGAGTATGAGAGTGTGCAGAAATGCATTTACCATAAGAACGTTTTAAAACCTGCTAAACATGAGTAATGGCCATTTTGCTGAAAATTTGTAAATCTCCGCTAATCTGCTTCTGGGTGGACAGGTAGCGATCTTCTCCAATGAGACGAGATACCAAAAGCGCCCCATTGCTCATGACAAATTGAGGATTAAGATTTCATTAAATTGAAAACATTAATATATCGATATATTCATTGATATGTCTGTCTAGATGCTGATTGTTTGGCTGAGTTCACAGCTCTTTAAACAGACCAGAATCTCGTATCAGATCTGAGATAAGAGGTCTTTTGTCAGAGCAGAAAAATCATACGTCTTGAAATATGCAAGCAGTGGCAGAAGCAGCTGATTTTCTATCTGAAACGCAGGTTGCTCAACAGGATGTTGAAATTCAGAGCATGGGAACAAATTGTTCTTGAGGCTTAAAGTTTGCCCCATGAAATTCCTAAGAACTTCTCTTTGCAAACCTGCAGAGACTGGATTTCTCTGAAAAACAATCAGAAGCATAATACCAGAATATTCAACTTATATTTCAGCTATATCATGCAGTGTTCTAGTTAACCTTTAAAGGGAAAAGGAAGGGCACAATCTTGCATTAATCACGATTAATCAGTATTAATCAGTATGTTTTATTTTTTTTTTTAAATGTTGTTTTAAGCTTGCAGCTTTTGTGATGTTACAAACCCAATGATCACACTCACTTGTCTGACAGAGACTTCAGAATGACATTGCTCTTAGATGACTTTTTTTTAATTTGATCAATTCTTATGCATCACATGTAGTGGTGAATCCATGAAACATCTTCTTGAAAATCCGAAGAAACTCTGATTTCCTTCCATTCCATATCCATTTTCAAACAAAAAATGGAAACAAAAAAAAACTGATAGTTTCATCATAACATGAACAAAAATAATAAGTATTTTACAAATTTTGAAAATGTGTACAAAGTTTGAAAATGATATACTATAGAACATACCCTGACCGAGCTCTTTTGAATTAAGTTGGAATTCATGCAACCTAGCTATTGTTTAATTTTGTTTTCAAATACAATGTGTAGATTTCAAAAAAGTTATTAGTTTCGATATTTTTTGTTTTAAGTGATGATTACAAGGGTTCTGACACAATTTAAATGATTTGTTTCAATTAAAATTTCAGAAAATGCGCGACCATCTTTCAGTTTCGATTTACAGACACCAGTTGCTGCCCTCTAGTGGTGAAAAGAAAGATTACCATTAGAAGTACAATACCTGCGATGTTGCTTAAGTTCTAGCACCTAAAAGCACAATAGAAACAGTGCTTGGAATAGTGTATAAGGTTTAGGAGAGGATTTGCCTGGTTTCTGGTTTCTTATAAAAATGTGTATTTTGTCAAAATATTATATGATATTAGTTCTTATTTTTTATTTGTTGCAGTAAACAAATGTTTTATACTTTTAAAATATAATTGTATTGTATTTTACAATTTAAGGTGTGTTGTGCAATTATTGTGTAATGTAAAAAATAAAAAAGCACAAAAAAACTTTTTTAAAGGTAATTTATTACAGCAAATTGTAAAGAACTCAGAAACGCTCAATAAGGCCCTGGACCTGGTTCATTTATGTTTATCTGCTAGCAAAGCTCATCCATGGCTGGCTATATCAAAACCCCCAGATCAGAGACCTATTAGTGTCACCACAGACACTACCTACAGTTTTTATATTCTGCCCATCATAATGAATGGCCGTTGAGACAACCAGAGAGAAGCATTACACTTCTAGTTTAGTTGATCAAATATTCTCTGCTTTTACAAATGATCTGAACCTTTCAAAATAATGGAAGTATCTAGCTGCTTAAACACAGCACAAGTGCATTCATGTATCAAGAAAACATCATTTATATTGACTGTGATTACTATCGAAATTTTTTGGAACATCAGTTTCGCAACCACCTCAACAGGACCGGGTTATATCATTGTTTACCTCCAACAGGTTTTGCCAGGTTTTTGCAAACAGCATGTTTTATAAGTAAACATCACACTTCAGTCAAAATAATAAAATCTCACGTCCACAATTTAGTAAACAACCTACAGTAACCCATAGTGTACTATTGTGAAACTGCCATATAACCTTATCTTGGGACTCATTCTACAGACTACTTCTCCATACAAACAGACATTAATGGGATCAAGATGCTTCCTTACAAGGGTTTTGCTTCCGTGGGTTTCATTTGTGCTTTCTGGTTTGTGTTCCTAAAACAAAACACAGAATTACAGGTTGATTTGGTGGCTAATGAATCTTAAGTTCAGCAAGTTCACAATCAGGTAATTAGTGAATACTCAGAACTGAAAGCAGGTAATTAAATACTCATCTCAGTTCTGTGGCAAATTCTCATCAATCCTCCTCCCCCAACTTTTTAATTAGCTCAAAAACCACAATCCCCAAGGGATAGCCAAAAATTAGTGCTCTGAGACCTTCTGGACAGCACAACAAATAAACATACTTTTATAATTACTTGAAATATAATTATTTGTGGTTGAATGATTTAATTGTTTTCATGTGCTGTGACCATCGGTGGTTGTGTATGCTTTTTTTTTTTTTTTTTTTTTTTTACAAATTGCTTTCTAGAAAAGATAAGGTGAATCATCAAGTGAACCTTTCTTAGATTTGTTTGTATCCGTCCATTCTTTCTAATACAGTCCATGATTTTTCCAAAAAAGAATTAATGAATATTTTAGTTTAGTTTGATATTATGTACAATTCATAGTGACATTAAAATATGGTGTTGTTTTGGTAACCTTTGTTTTAAAGTCCGTATTTATGTTTCGGTTGCGATCAGAAGTGTCATTGTCATAGAGACAGAACTGGTTCAATCCGGTTTCCCAGCATTCCTTCTAAGAGTAAGTCTGATCCATTTTTGTGCTATAAACTATTGAAGTTGAAGATCAGATTTAGGTCTTGTTACTACATTGCAGTTTCATTATCAGGCAGAGGCCACAAACAATCATAAAAAGCCTGATAAGGGCATGAATGATGAGAGAGATTCCATTTAGTTCAGAGTTCTAAACTGTATAAATCCTAATAAAACATACAGGTAATGAAGCTGTTCTTGGTAATGTGTCTGTGCTGTAAAATGTGCATGAGTCACACAGTGCTGAATGAAACAATGCCACACAAGACTGCGATGAGGAAGCAGGGCAGCAGTTCACATTTTTTCAACAGTCAGCAACTGATCAACTAGTACTGGCTTATATCAAAGTAGATGAGACTGGTGCACAAATGTTTATATAAAAAGCAGTCATGTGCGGACGGCGGTCTAGAAATTTCAGGAACTGGTCTGGATTCTCAATGTTGTGACATTTCAGGGGACAATTTTGGGATTTTTTTTTTGTTTTAAAAGCTTGTTTGGTAAGAGGCACATTGATATTTGCTAACTCATGTTTCTTCAAACAAAAAACTACAAACTTATAACAGTTCTTATTACCAAATTTTGTCTTTTGATTAGGTTTCTGTACAATATAGATGTCTACATAACTATTGCTTTATGATCAGATGGTCTATTTTTACAGAAATAAGACAAATACAAGTAACAATATAGAGGTTAACAATGATTTTAATGATGCATCAGACATGTACTGAGCCGAGTCCACTGTGTTGACCAAGAATCTTGAATCTTGCAGACTGAGCTTAATCAGCAGTTTCAAAACCACCACTTCTGCTGCTGTGACTCTGAATCTTGATTTTTCCAGACAGTGCTGAAATAAATCAGCAGTTTCAAAATCAGTAATCTTCTGTTTTGTTTGAGAATTCTAAATGTTTCATGGCATCAAACCGTGCCAAACTGAATCATCCGAGTTTCAAAATCAGCCCCTCTGCTGTTGTGACTCTGAATCTTCCATAAAGTGCTGAATTGGATCAGCAGTTTCAAAATGTACACATCTGCCACCTTGACTCTTGAATCTTGATTCTTGCAAACAGCACTGAACTTAGTCAGCAGAGTTTTAAAATTTCAATAGGTGCAAGGTACACAAATAGCCCTCAGTTGGTGCAGTAGGTCCTTATCCTCTAATTACACCATTGGTTACATTGACCGTCCATAGAAGCACTACTTGAAAGTACATTTTTTTTCTTAATGTTAAAACTTTTTTGAATTGATTTATCTGAGTTTCGAAACCAGTAGATCTACTCTTTCAGACAATGCTGAACTGAATCAGTTGAGTTTCACAACAAACAGATCTCCCTCAGATTACAGCATTCATGCTATTAACTTTGAAATGCTTACCAGAGAAATGACACATCAGGGCTTATTTTGGGACAGTAGCTTGCTCCAAAGACTCAAGGATAAAAATAGCTATATAGATAAAAATTAGGAAAAAATTCTAATTGATGATTAATTATAAGAGGAAAAAAGAATTGATGTAGTCTCCATCACACTCAAGAACAGACAGGACAAAGTTTTAAACATGTAAAAATATATAATAACATCTTGAAACTAAATAAATGTAATAAAATTAACAAAAAAATATATATAACACGACACCATATTGGGGCACTATGGGTTCCTGTGATGAGTCCCACCTTCGAGCATGTATCTCTCAGTGGCTTTTGTTTGATCTCTCCAGTGCTGCTTGGGATTGATCTTGGTTTTTCCTTTGTTTTTCTGGTGGACAGGTCACTGTATCGCTCATGACGGTGAGTCTAACTGAGATTTAAAATGCCATAAACTTGGCTTCATAAAAGCTCAAATATTCATCATCATCACATCAAACTCTCAAATGGAGCTTTGCTGTCATTTCTGCTTAATGTTTCACGTTATTCGGATAGTTCCCTTAGCAACATGACATCGAACACTTACCTGTTTCTTTACGTTTGCTCTGTATTTCAACATTCAAAGGGATACATGCACAGCCTTGTTTCTACCCATAATTTTTTATCATATTTGGACTTTTGACACAATTAACAAACATTTACAGCGGGAAATCAGTCACATCTGATATCCCAAGGTTATTAAACTTTGTGCTGTGACGTCAAAAACAAATAAGTCAACTAGAGTCAAATCTGCCGATGACCAGTTGTACGTGTGAGCTTTTAAAACAGGAAGTGCCTGAATGACTTTAGGCCTGACAAAACATCTACCAAAGCAACTTTCTCTAGAATCATCTGATGTTGATCCATCTCAGCCATTTTATCTTTATGTTAGCAGTTCTGAAAATATTTTAGTAAATCGCAGTATGACTAATATTCACCAAAAAGTTGACAAAATCTCAACTTCAGACACTTGTTTTACACTCCCGTTTTATTATTATAATTTGATTTTGTGGCATGTTAGTGGAATTTATCTGTAAATTTATCACCTTAAAGTGGTTTTATGGCATAATTTTTTACTGCAAAAACAATGTATAAATTGCTTACAAATAAGGCATTATATCAATAGTAACCTTTCATTTAGTTTAAAATTTTTGTGATTATTAGAGGAAGATTTTTTTATTTCTAATTTAATTGAATAGATGATAGACCTATCATTGAGACAGTATTATATGAAGATGACAGCAACTTGCCCATGCACATAGTAATGACCTTTGTCATAATAAAACAACTGTCATGTTATTCTTGTCTAATAATAGCTGAACAAAAACAGGAAGTACATTTACGTAAATACCACGCTATGCACTTCTAAAGTTAATTTTGTTGAAAGGCAGCCTGGAAAGAGGGAGTCAAAGATCAGCTGAAAGTTAGGGTTAATTCCATGTGATCTTCAGAAAGGGCATGATACTGGATTCTTGAAGGAAACTGACTGAATCACATTGAACTGTTTCCTATATGTTATGTTTCCCACCATAAAAAACATTGGAGCATTTCAATATCTACCACAGGTGCTGGTCACATAATAACAATATCATGAAAAAATTAAGTTATTTCAGTAATTCCATTCAGGAAACGAACTTGTAAAAGATATACGGTCATTCCACACATACTGATATATTTCAAGTGCATATTTTTTTCTTTATTATAACTGACATCTAATGAAAACCCCAAAATCACTATCTCAAACTGGTGCTACATTCCAATCAGTTAGATAACTCAAAACACCTGCAAAGGCCTTTAAATAGTCTCTCAGTTTAGTTCTGTGGCTTACGAACCCAGACTGTGGACTTTACAGTTGCCCAGAAGACGACCACTGAAACCTTGCATAAGGAGGGCAGACACAAAATTGCAAATTTGAGGCTGTCTGTTCACTGAGCTCTGTGCCCAAAGAATGGATAAAATGTTAAAGACAAATGTTTATTAGAAATAAGGAAAACCGAAGCCTGGTGAAGGTTGTAAAACCAAACTCGTTCAAAAAAAAAAGTGTTGGACATCCACAAAGTGTGGACTATAGCTGGAGTCAGTACTTCCATAATCAACATGCACTGACATATTGTGTTGTTTCAGCTGTTGCATCAATTGTGTCTAGAAAAAAACAGCATCAGAAATGTATTGCCTGTGCTATAAACAAAAGGGACTGGTCTACTGGGTGTGGTAAAAGTTATGTTCTCTGAAGTAAATTTTGCATTTCCTTTGGAAGGAAAAGAGGAGAAGCACACAATTGTTTTCAATAAAAGTGAAATCTTATTCGCAGACTGACAACACTCTGCCTACAATATTAAAAGCAAATAAAACAGTTCTTACTAAAATGTTGTGATCTTGATTCTTTTTCACACAAAACCACTAATTAAAACTAAAGACTTATTTTTATTACTCCCATGGAAACCGGTGTGTTTATGTTGTGTTCTGGTGTCTTGACCCAGCCACGTCATGGTCTCTCCACTCATGGTGGTATGTGTGAAGATCACCCCGTCACAACACACATAGTGCTGACCACAGCATCCTGCACCATTGTTCTCCGTCCCACACTCACTGCAGCAGATCTCAACATTTCTCTCGTTTTCACTCAACTGGTCACTTGAAAATGTGCCAGATGACATTTGAAGGTTCACGAGGTCATTTGTAGTAAAAGATATTAAAAAGAAAAAGAAATGTAGGATTTTAGAAGGACAATCTTATTGCTTTAGTGGTCTCAATGAAAGCAAACTAATAGCATGTATTTGAGTGACTGTCCCTTTAAGAGCAGCAGTATGAATGTCAAAACGGAAGCAGCATGAGATAAGCTTGTGGTCAGTGGACTGCTTTTATCAAGGCACAGGCTCAGCTCAACCTTTTAAGGCTAAAGAATTAAAACTTAATTGTATTAATTTAGCATAGACTCAGTCATGGAAATTAATACTTAATAGTTAAATAATGCTTAAAAGTCTTGAAACCTCATCCAATTTCCCCTTATTTGCTGTTTTCCAATACTTTACACAGTTTTTGAAATACACCAAAAATTGAAATCAAGTTGTGATCCTCACCATGAATCTTTCACATTCTAAATAATAAATTATTTGTAATAGTGGCAAAAACAGTGGATGGAAACTACATTTTCTCCACAACAACAACTGAAATATTTGACATTTAGCTGTCAGCTGTATAAGTCACACAGTATACCCCAACCGCTCAAAAAGGAAGTAAGTAGAGAGAGAAAAAAAATACAATGTTGCTCTTAGGTTTTGGAGCTTTTTGATCAGATGAAATGTGACCACAACTTCACAGTAGAAACACTTGTTCATTGCCAACCATCAAGTGAGAAGCTTAAAATGTGTTGCCATAGGGAATCAACAAGCACTTTAGTTCCCATCATCACATTATTTGACCCAATAAACTGTATATTTTTGCGTGAAAGCGATTACAACTGACATTAAATACTGCATTTTTTATGATGATGGTAAACAAGAGGACCTCACAAGACTTCAAGAGTATAACACAAGCGTGTTTGTTGGCTGCTGGTGGCCTACGTTAATAATAGCCTTGATCTCTGATTTGGACTTTTTTCAAGATGAGGTATGTGTGCAGGAAATCAGACATTAATATTGGGCTAAAATGGAACTGTCAGGTGGGTGTAGCGGGCATATCAGCTTTTCCTGTATTTAAGGGTGTGCTCAAAGCTGATGTCGGTTTCCTTGGAAATTTAACATGAGATTCATAGGGAAGTAAACTACAAGCCCCTAGGCTACTAAGAAGGATGTTGAGCAATTTGGTGCTTCCCTTGTAGTGAAAATTTGACATATAAAGTGAGATTTGTCAAATATTCTTGCCTATGCAAGAGTAAATAAAGTTATATTTGTTCACCACACACAAAGTGAAATGTGTCAAGCCTTTACTTGTTTGCATTTCAACAATTATGGGTGAAATAATTAGAATGTTGTGATCAATGAAAAAGATTTCAAAATCATGTTGGCCTTCTGAAAAGTGTGTCAATGTACTGTGTTATGTCCTCCTTTTGCTTGAAGGAGGCGTTGCATGGAGATCAGCTACTTTGTTATCAGTTTCTTTGATAATGACCTTTGGCCCATCTGCATTTCAGGCTCTCTGTTTGCTCATCTTTCTCTTGATATTAGCATGAGGTTTAAATTAGACGAGTTTGCAGGTATTAAACCAAGTACTGGTAGTTTTGGCATTGTGAAAATAACTGCTGGAACACAAAATCATCATTTTCAAAAAAACTTCTCTGCAGTGACAGTCCGTCAAACTGGACTTTAAGCAGTTTAACTTTTGTTCCTCTCTGGTCTTCCTCCAGACACTAGAACCTTGACGTCCAAGTGAAATGCAAAATTTGATTTTATCTGAAGAAGGACTTTAATATCTTTAATGATTAAAATTGAAACAAATAAAGACTTGAAGTATTTCACTTTGTGTGGAGTGATCTGAGATAACCTTTGTAATATTGAAATGAAGAGACTTTCCCACGATATTCTGATTTATCATCACACATTAGTATAAATCACATAGATTTGTGGACACAAAACCAGCTATATACTCATCAAAGTTTATAATCTGTTGTATATTAATCATGCACACTTCATGGAAAGAAACATGCCGTCAAAACACAAAATGTTAACATATTCATTCCGGTTGAAAGCTTGCTTGATCACACACTAGTTGCAGAAATCATACAAATGTTAATCCAAATTGAGGCACATGTTGAAATCTGTTTTCTGTGAATATAGTGCCGAAAGATGGGAACTGGTCTTTCTAATACTAAAGATAAACTGGGAGCATTTCCCCCAGCTGTGCAGGTGAAAAGTCATTTAGAGCTGGAGGGAAAAGGAGAGATGTGAGCAGAAGGAGGAGTTATTTAGTTATTCTGGGCCCGTTCCTCTTCCTGCCCCTATGTTTGCTGAGAGTGGCTTTACCTCAGACCTCAGCAATGCCTCTCCACAATCGCTCTGTTTAAACAGGCACATTCATAAGCCTGCCAGCACAAGACACACATTTCGAACCAATCAGTCAATGACAGCATGTTTGAACTGCTGTTGTATTTGAGATTTCTTCCATACCACTGGCCTTGTTTCTTCTTCTACATTGCCATTTACACTGAGATTAGACCTTGAAAGCATATGTGAAAAGCTTATGAAAATACAGATGCCGATAAGCAGAACTCAAGGATGTAGGCATTCACTCAGAGTGTTTTCATAAGAAATGAGGTCAAATGTTTTCTATGAAGTAGGAGGTTTATTTGTTGAATACGAAGCTTTCTGTTACCGAAAAGAGCTTTTGTGCCAGTTTTCCTTGTGCTCTTTCTCTTTTGGGTGATTGTGTGGTTGGAAAGTGCAGATTTGGATTACAATCAACATTCCGAAATGCGCAGGAATCCTACTTTTCCAGTGGCTGTGTAAATTGCCTGCATTGGAAAACTTCATGCTCTGAACTGAGAAAAACCTTAGGGATGCAACATTTAAATAATTTTAACACACACACACCTATGCACAGATGCACACAAACTAGTTAACAGATACCAGAAAAGAATTACTGGGATCACACAGTATAAATTTGTTTTTGAAACCAATAAGCAATGCAAACAATAAGCAATGCATAACACGATGAAAAATAATATGGTATGCTATATATTGGGTTTTATTTTTATTAACAAATGTGTATGTTGTGTGGAGCAATGATGAAACATAGACAAAGCATAAGAAAAAAGTTAGCCAAGTGCAGCTTTTTTTCGGCTTCTCTGTCAAATGGCACGCTACGAATCTAAACTCGAGAATTTTCCCAAATTAGATTTTCAATTGAAGCAGGAGTGAATTATTAAAAACGCTTATAAAAATAACTCCTAATTTAAAATGCAGGAGTTAAATACTTTTAAAACTCAAGGAAAATGAACACTTCTACAAACAAATTATCAATTATTATCTTCAGAATGAGCAGCACTTGGACTTCCTTTATAAGTAAAGGCAAGTTGAAAATAAAGTTTTAGTGCTTTTGTACAGGTTATTTTCGTATATGGAAAAAAATTGCAATCAAATGTTTTTAACAAAAGTCTGTAACCAATCAAATGGTTAATAAGCTACTCCGAGTTCATTTGTATTGTAAATCTGTCTGATGATGTCAGTACCTCACCAGACATGAACTTCACCACTCATCACTGGCTTCATTCTGCCATTATTATTGAATGCATTATGGTTTCAGTGACCTGCTTTTGTGAACAATATCTGCCAGAAATCTCCCTCCCTGCCTTTAATGGCACAAGATGTATTGTGAAATAAAAAACAGCTTGCATTGGTATAGCTCCTGTCCTTTTCAGATCACATCCAGGCCAAAATTACCAAAATCACAACCAAATTAAAAATATGCCCTCTAGAGGTAAATAATGCAAAAAGTACACTTCAAAAGGGGGAATGAACTGTGGCAATAATCGCAAAAAGACCAAAAGAACCAGGGAGTAATTGTTTACTTTGAAATTTTTTGTGGATATTGAAACAGCATGTGAAAGAAAGCCATGTAAAAAAGTTTTCTTTGGTTGGACTGTATAGCTAAATATGCATTAAAATGGATCTTTGGAAAATTCTTTACCACAAAGTTATGGTAAGAAACCCATACAGCAACTGAAGTCTGGAACACACCTGAAGTAAAATGAACCAAGACCACATTGACACAACAGTGTGTGAGAGACCAATGAAGTGCTGAAGCCAATCAAAGCAACAGCCTATGAAAGTTTAGTTGTTAAATAGAAATTTGAATCTGTTCTTCTATATTTTCTGTTTCCGAACACACCAAGGTCTTAACCGCCTGAAAAGAAACACGTTTTAGAAATATTAAAGTGATGGTGGAGGTCTTTGGGTATGTGGGTAGACTCTTGACACCCAAGATCAGCTCAGTGAAAATCAGAGACCTCAAATGTCAGAAGTGTTGTTAAACAGCAGCATTGACTCATTTCACTCTTATCATGCAGACAGATGGTGGTGGGGCATCATGGAAGGGACATTGTGTGCAGCGGATGTCAGCAACATTCTGAATCACACTGTCTCTCATTCATCTCTGAGATGCTTTGATGGAAACGGTGGCATACAGTAGGTCAACGTGACATTTTAGCCCATATAAAAGATCAAAATATCTATTAAAGCCATTGCAAAGGTCTGGCACTGCATACGCAATGGCTTGTGGTTTACTTGCATGTTTATTTTTATTTTATTTAAATGTTTATGATTAAAACCTAATTTAGGCATCTCACCCAATTATATTTTTTCTCTTGTTCACATTCCACATAGGAAAATATTAGTTTATTGTAAAAGAAACTGTAAAAAAAAACCCCAGTTGTTATGCAGATCAGTTTGGTTTTTAAATTTCTAACATATAATACATAGGTAAAGTGTAAACTTCATGGTTGTTATTAATAAAAGGGTGTTTAGAAGTTAAATTAGCATGCTCTGGTTGTTGGGGGGGCGGGGGGCTGATTAATAAAACATACTTCATTGCTTTCAAAATGAAGAAGAGAGTGAATAAAAATGCAAAGCAACAGCAAAGAAGCAATGTTTGAAAGTGTGTGAAAATGTTTTATACAAAATTTCAATAATTTTTTTTTCCATAAAGACCAATAAAATGTCAAGGGATGCACACAATGCAAGTGGAAACTGTCAGGTTCCGATAAAGCCCAAGTGATTCAAGCATGATGACAGCTTTTCACCACGTTACCCTCTGTTATCCGACACTATTCAGCTCAAAGATTCAAGAGCGCTGCTTCTGGGGATCATAATTAGTCTATTAACCAATATAATGTACTTAGAAAGTAGCCGCCTAAAATTCAATGAGAATTTTTATAATAATACAAACACAAACAATCAGAAAATATAGATACATTTATTGCCATATGAATAAAGAAATGTACCAATCCTGCTTTTCATTGCTTGATATATGACTTTAATGTATCACCAAGTTTGCCTAGGCATACATACATTCTCTTTTGAAGTTGTCATTTTAAAGATATAAACTTTTACACAGAAAGGGAAGTATGCATTATTCTGCTCATTGTTTAGGGCCCGAGCACCATGGGTGCGTAAATTCCTATTGTAATTGCTCAGAGTATTGTTGTTTTGCTGCTTTGTGTGTATTTTTGAGGGACTAAATGTGGTCAAAAAGCACAAACATCAAAAATATTCTTTATAGCATCACCTAATATATTTCAGCTTATGGTGATCTAAAGGTTTGCCATAGGTGAATGAATTTCTGAACACATTAGTAGGGTATCAAAACTTAAATATAAGTAATAAGAATCACATTTTAAAATCGACAAGGAGTCGGCTATTTTGCATAAACCTCTAAAACTGGCCATTTTGCTTGGACCTCCTCCTAGAGATTTTATCTGTTCATCTCCAAACCCCATCTTGAACCCTTTAACTTATCGCTAGAATTTGTAAATGAGACACCATAATTTATTTTTAACAAAATTTTATAACATTTTTTGTTGTTTACATAACTGGATTTTTCTAATCGAGGTTTTAAATGTGTGTTTTTTTTAATGTAGATCAAAATATATGTTTTTGAGTTGTTTTTGAGAAGGTGCTGTAAAGATTTGTAAGTAAATTTGGATTTAGGGATATGTAATAGATTTAAACCTAAAATTGTTTTCACTATCATGTCTTTTAAAACTTTTAAGAAATTTTTTTCTATTATTTGTTTGCTTGACCAAATCTTTTTAAAGGGCTGAGAGTTAAGTCAACCTCGCTCGCTATTTTGAGGTTGTAGTGTTCTTTGATGAAACCTGTGATCTTGGCCTCATCTTTCTGTCTCAGCGTTGACCTTCATATAAAGTACAGTATGAATTACAGGTGACCTAGATCAAATCTTCCAGTGACTTTTTTGTTCCATGTGGGGGCTTGTTTTTAAAACTAAAATAAGCTCAGGGTCTGGTGCTTTCCATCCCCACGTCCTGCGCTCTCTCTCTCTCTCTCTGACTTTGAGACAGTGTTGGTGGAAAAGAAAGAAAAAGATTAAAGTATAAGAAATTTCCCTAAATCTTTGCAGACCAACATATCTGCATATAGCACTAGACGTTGCTTGCGGCCTCTTAAATTCTCTTTAAAATTCATGCTTCTCCCACACGGTTTCATTAATTAGACTCTCATCAATATTGCAGTATTTTCAGAATTAGTCAGAGGTGTGTTTTCAGAGGGTCTGACTCACCAACCATTCACTAGTCTGCTTCTCATAGTGAAAGTACAGTCAAATGAACTGAGCGCCAACTCTATATTGAGTGTACAGACACGTATTTAGAAACTTACTTTATTCATGTGCTTTTAACATTTTACCATGATATTTTTAATTGCAGCTATTTTTAATACTATAATCCTAAGGTTCTCGTCTCATGACATGTCTCATGTTTCCACTTGTAGAAACAATGGAAATGCTTTTGGAGGAGTGGGTTATTTTTTTGCTTTTTGTCATATGGATGGTTGACACAAATCACATTTTCTGTGTGTCACATAGAGATACATTCACTTATTCAACACGTTTTTTTCCCTTTTTTGGGGTGATCACGGGGGTCTGCCGGGGCCTATCTCCAGGGTACATTGGGCGGGAGGTGGAAGTACACCATGGACAGGTCGCCAGTCCTATGCAGCATACAAAAAAGTAATATTTATAACAAAATACATTTAAATGTTGTTCCTTTTAAAAGATATAGTAACATGCTACCAAAGGTGTTGTGTGTATATTAAGATTTCTACTTAGATTTTCTATCCTAACATAAAAAATGTCATACGGTGCGACACTCATGTCATATGGTGTGACATTCCGAATTGTGACAAAAAAAGCTTTGTTAGTGGTAATTCATGTAAATATCAATATAGTTTGATAAACAATATATGTTTGATAAACAAGTTTCAGGAGGAATAACCAGGGGATGCTGCCAGCGGCTCTCAGTCTAGCAACCATTCACTACATTATTTAAACCAGTCCTACCTTCTTCTCTTTTACTTAGTTCGAGCTTCACCCACCCCTTCTCCTCACTGGGGGTATAACATAGATCCCTTCTGCAATCAAACATCTTGCATTCTACGTTCGTACTCACCACTCTAAGCTTACTACAAGGCAGGCCCCAGTGGTGAACTTGTGAAAAGATATTGGTGCAGTAAATTGACAGAAAAATGCATATATCTTAAAATAACATATATCATTTATTTACATTTACATAATACATATAAAATACATTTATTTACCTCATCCATGAATATTCATGAAACTCCTTTTTTCTATATGTTAAAATGTAAAAAATACCTTTTTTTTCTTTTATTATACATACAACTTAGAGTTTTAAATCCAGTTCTTTAAGATCTCTTCTTCAGTCGAGTCCCCTGGCTTCTCAGGTTTTGGCAAGTACTTCTGCCTGAGGTGGCTTTTGAACTGTCAAACACAGGAAGACGGATTGACTGTTTGCATACATATTCATGCCTGAAGAACATACTTGTTATATGAGCACAGTTTATTGCCCTTATCGCCAGAGCCAAAAACGTCACTTAATCAAATGCCAGTATTTCTTTGTGATGGTCAAACAGATTTAGCACACGCTGCACAAGAGGAAGACTAAACAGTGCATATATCGTGTAGAATCCAGAGGCTCAGCTGAAAACTAACAGCACATTCCAGCCAAATCCAGACCCCTTCATTCCTTTCTTTAAAATACAGGTTCTTACAGGCCTCAGTGGCTCCACGAAGAACCCTTACCAGTCTCTCTCTTGCACAAAAAATTGATTTCCAGTACTCTGATACGATTTTCTGAAACTGTTACAAGATTATGGAAATCAAATTTGATACATTCAAACAGTCTTATGCATTGGTCAGAGAATCCTGGATGTGTTGGTAATCTTTAGGTCGTTAAGCATGGCTATGGGAGAAAAAACACTGTCAAACTGAACCGTATTGCAGTAAAAATGTGTCGTAATTTGTCATGTTTAAGCATGTTCAAATATGGCTGATCAGGGTTTGTAAAACTTCCTGGAGGACTATGTGTTAATTCTAACCCTTATCAGAAATCCTGTTTTTAAAAGATCTGAATGTGTTTAATGACTAAGCTCTGTACCCGGATATTGGATCTTTCTAACTCAATTAGAAAATGCGAACTCTTTAACCTTTAGAGGACTTTTTGAGCATTTTTTACTACTTTAGAATTTGCTCTAATAAATTACCTTTAAAACAGTTTTTCGTGGTCATCCTTGATATTTTTATTTCATACAAATATTTTATAATTAAATCACACAATAATTCCACATTATTATACTTCTTCTTTCTTCTTCTTCTTCTTTTCCTTTCGGCTGTTCCCAGTTTAGGGGTCGCCACAGCGAATCATCCTTTTCCACCTAACTCTGTCCTCAGTATCCTCTACTCTTGCACCAACTACCTTCATGTCCTCTTTCAGCACATCCATATATCTTGTCTTTGGTCTTCCTCTTGACCTCTTGCCTGGCATCTTCTCTGCACATGTCCAAACCATCTCAAAAAAACAACCAACCTGAGCTGTCCCTCTGATGTGCTCGTTCCTAATCTTGTCCATCCTCGTCACTCCTAAACTGAACCTCAACATCCTCATCTCTGCTACTTCCATCTCTGCCTCTTGTCTCTTCTTTACTGCCACAGTCTCCAACCCATACATCATAGCTGGTCTCACTACTGTTCTGTACACCTTTCCTTTGATTCTTGCTGACACTCTTCTGTCACACAACACCCCTGACACTTTTCTCCACCCACTCCAACCTGCCTGCACTCGTCTCTTCACCTCTTTTCCACACTCCCCGTCACACTGGACTGTTGACTCCTGCACCTTCTTGACCTCAGCCCCTGTAACCTCACTGTTCTATTTCCCTCCCTCTCGTTCAAACACATGTATTCTGTCTTGCTGCGACTGACTTTCATTCCTCTTCTTTCTAGAGCTGACCTCCAACTTTCCAGGTTTTCCTCCACCTGCTCTCTGCTCTCACTACAAATCACAATGTCATCTGCAAACATCATTGTCCACGGAGATTCCTGTCTGACCTCATCTGTCAACCTGTCCATCACCATAGCAAATAAGAAGGGACTCAAAGCTGATCCTTGATGTAGCCCCACCTCCACTTTGAACTCCTTTGTCTGACCTACAGCACATCTCACTGCTGTCTTACTTCTCTCATACATATCCTGAACTATTCTGACGTACTTCTCTGCCACTCCTGACCTCCTCATACAGGACCATAGCTCCTCTCTCGGCACCCTGTCATACGCTTTTTCTAAATCCACAAAGACGCAGTGCAGCTCCTTCTGACCATCTCTGTACTTCTCCATTAACAATCTCAGAGCAAAAATTGCATCAGTAGTGCTCTTCCTGGGCATGAAGCCATACTGCTGCTCACAAATATCCACTTCCCTTCTTAGCCTAGCTTCCACTACTCTTTCCCAAAGTTTCATTGTGTGGCTCATCAACTTTATGCCTCTGTAGTTGTTACAACTCTGCACATCACCCTTGTTCTTAAAGATTGGTACTAGGACACTTCTCCTCCATTCCTCAGGCATCTTCTCACTCTCTAAAATCCTGTTGAATAATCTAGACAGGAACTCCACTGCTGTCTCTCCTAGACACTTCCACCCCTCCACTGGTATGTCATCTGGACCAACAGCCTTTCCACTCTTCATTCTCCCCAGGGCCTTCCTCACCTCATACTTTCTAATCTTTTCAACTTCCTGCTCTACAGTATTCACCTCTTCCTCCCTTCTTTCCCTTTCATTCTCCTCATTCATCAACTCCTCAAAATACTCCTTCCATCTTCTCAGCACACTCTCCTCACTTGTTAGCACCTTTCCATCTCTATCTTTAATCACCCTTATCTGTTGCACATCCTTCCCATCTCTGTCTCTCTGTCTCGCTAATCTATACAATTCCTTCTCGCCTTCCCTAGTGTCTAACCTGGCATACAACTCATCATATGCTTTCTGTTTGGCCTTTGCCACCTCCCTCTTCACTCTGTGCTGCGATTCCTTGTAGTCCTGTCTACTTTTTTCAGTTCTTTCAATGTCCCACTTCTTTTTAGCTAGCCTCTTCCTTTGGATGATGTCCTGTACTTCCTCATTCCACCACCATGTTTCCTTATCTTCTTTCCTCCTTCCAGCTGACACACCTAGCACCGTTCTCCCTGTCTCCCTGATCCATTCTGCTGTAGTTTCCCAGTCATCTGGAAGCTCTTCCTGACCACCCAAAGCCTGTCTCAGCTTCTGTCTGAATTCTTCACAATCTTCTTCCTTTTTCAACTTCCACCACTTGGTCTTCTTTTCAATCTTTCCTCTTCTCTTCTTTCTGACCACCAGAAACATCCTACACATCACCATCTGATGCTGTCTGGCTACACTCTCTCCTACCACTACTTTACAGTCTCTGATCTCTCTCAGATTGGCTCGTCTACAAAGGATGTAGTCTACCTGCGTACTCCTCCCTCCACTCTTGTAGGTAACTCTATGTTCCTCCCTCTTCTGGAAATAAGTATTAACTACAGCCATTTCCATCCTCTTGGCAAAGTCCACCACCATCTGTCCTTCTAGGTTCCTTTCCTTAACACCGAACCTGCCCATCACCTCCTCATCACCTCTGTTGCCCTCGCCAACATGCCCGTTGAAATCTGCTCCCACCACTACTCTCTCTCCTCTGGGAACACTCTCAATCACCTCATCTAACTCACTCCAATATCTCTCCTTCTCTTACAACTTACAGCCTGTTGTGGAGCATAACCACTCACTACATTCAACATCACCCCTTCAATTTCTAACTTCAAACTGATCACCCTGTCTGACACTCTTTTCACCTCTAAAACATTCCTCACAAACTCCTCCTTCAGGATCACTCCTACCCCATTTCTCTTCCTATCCACACCATAGTAAAACAGTTTGTATCCCCCTCCAATACTACGCGCTTTGCTACCCTTCCACCTGGTCTCCTGCACGCACAGAATATCTACCTTCCTTCTCTCCATCATGTCCGCCAGCTCCCTACCCTTCCCTGTCATTGTACCAACGTTAAGAGTTCCTATTCTCAGATCTCTACTCCTGCCTTTCCTCTTCTCTTTCTGTCGACGAATCCTTCTCCCTCCTCTCCTTCTTCGACAAACAGTAGTCCAATTTCCACCGGCACCCTGTAAGTCAACAGTACCGGAGGCGGTCGTTGTTAACCCGGGCCTCGACCGATCCGGTATGAAAATCGATTTGGTGACTCGCATATTTGGTTTTGCCATATTTTACGCCGGATGCCCTTCCTGGCGCAACCCTCTCTATTTATCCGGGCTTGGGACCGGCACAGAAGTCACTGGCTTGCAACCCCTGTGGCTAGATTGTTTGTTTTAGTAATAAAGTACAATTTTAATCAGTTCTTTCTTTTTGACTCTGGGGACTTTTTTAGCACGTGTTTTATCTTAACTTGAAAGTTTAACGACAGAACAGTAAAAGCATGCACATCATGTTCTTTAAGTCTTGATGTGATGTTTGGCAATCTTAAGGACTATAATCTTCCTAGAACTCATGCACTGCAGTATGGAAGTTCAGTGTCATCTATTGTCTTTAAACGCTTGGAAATGATAAACTGATTCCACACACAGAAGAAAAGTGTTAAAACAGGACAGTAAAAGATAGAGCATCAAGCTTACTTCTCTTATTGGCAAGTTAGTCATCTTAGAGAGTGTATAGCTGCATTAGATCTTGTTTGTTTTAGTAATAAAGTACAATTTTAATCAGTTCTTTCTTTTTGACTCTGGGGACTTTTAGCACATGTTACATCTTAACTTGAAAAGTTTAACGACAGAACAGTAAAAGCATGCACATCATGTTCTTTAAGTCTTGATGTGATGTTTGGCAATCTTAAAAGGACTATAATCTTCCCTAGAACTCATGCACTGCAGTATGGAAGTTCAGTGTCATCTATTGTCTTTAAACGCTTGGAAATGAGAAACTGATTCCACACAGAAGAAAAGTGTTAAAACAGGACAATAAAAGCTAGAGCATCATGCTTACTGTTTTTATTGGCAAGTTAGTCATCTTAGAGAGTGTATAGCTGCATTAGATCTTGTTTGTTTTAGTAATAAAGTACAATTTTAATCAGTTCTTTCTTTTTTGACTCTGTGGACTTTTTTAGCACATGTTACATCTTAACTTGAAAAGTTTAACGACAGAACAGTAAAAGCATGCACATCATGTTCTTTAAGTCTTGATGTGATGTTTGGCACTCTTAAAAGGACTATAATCTTCCTAGAACTCATGCTCATTCCTAGAACTCTGTTACATATCCCTCCCCTTACAAGAAGGATTAACATATCCATAACAAGACTTTATGTTCTGTACATGGAAAGTGTCAACATTGTCAGGGTTATCAAGAAATGAAACAACATAATTCACAGGTCCTAAACATTTCTCAATTCTCGCAGGGCCTTTCCATTTAGCAGACAGTTTAGCCATAAACCCATCATCAGCCTTAGATAAAGGATGAGCTCGAACCCAAACTCCATCTCCTACTTGAAAATTAGCCTGTTTTCTTTTCTGATCATAGTAACGTTTCTGTTTTTCCTGTGCCCGCTCAACCTTTTCCTTTACCAATTGAGACAGGTTCTTCTGCCTGTCTATTACAGCATAAGCAGGGGTATCAGCTTATTAATTAAACTGGTAGTAAAAGTAAATTAGTTTGGGTATATAATGGCGCCCAAACAAGGACGGTGATTGCATGAATGAAACATTGTTTAGTCAATTGATAAAGATGGCAAGTCAAGAAAATAATGATAGAGATGAGCACATACCTGACTTTACTCAAGATGCATTCAGTAATAGAAGAGAATCAATAAAAGACCTAATTAATACTTTTAGTGATCTGTATAGAGACTCAGATGAAGAAACTGATGGTCCAGGGTTCACGTCCCTGTTTGGGCGCCATTATATAACCAAACTAATTTACTTTTACTACCAGTTTAATTATACATCTGATTTTTGGGAAAGGGTAAGTGCATAAACATGTTTAATCAAAAAAAAAAACCAACAACAAACAAACATCATATTTTTTCTTTTGATCCCATGAAAAAGTATCGTGATGTAACCCGACAATATCTTCATTACGCACTCAGTTAACAAAAGCAAAACAACTTAGCTTTGTTGCACGAATCTGTCCATATGCTTGGAGACAATGCAAAATGTCCTTAAAGAGTCCGATGTTGTCCTTTGATCCTGGTGCAGATGTATATATATATATAGCACAAAATCAAAGTCCGTCAAAGTTCCAAGTTGAGCTAGAAACCCCTGAACCGAGTTTCTCAACAAAGTCTCTTTAGGGACAACCAAACAGAGCCAGGTAAGTCATGCTTTTCTCCCGAGCACCATTGTCTTTTCTTCTCTTGTGTCCATTACTTTAGCCCAGCCACTGGGTTTACCTACTGCCCCCTTTCAGAAAACCACAGTACTGCAACCAGAGTCTTAGGAACAGACTAGTGTCTGTTACAGTGTTAAAACAGGACAGTAAAAGCTAGAGCATCAAGCTTACTGTTCTTATTAACAAGTTAGTCATCTTAGAGAGTGTATAGCTGCATTAGATCTTGTTTGTTTTAGTAATAAAGTACAATTTTAATCAGTTCTTTCTTTTTTTTTTTTTTTTCTTTTTTAGCACATGTTACATCTTAACTTGAAAAGTTTAACGACAGAACAGTAAAAGCATGCACATCATGTTCTTAAAGTCTTGATGTGATGTTTGGCAATCTTAAAAGGACTATAATCTTCCTAGAACTCATGCACTGCAGTATGGAAGTTCAGTGTCATTTGTTGTCTTTAAACGCTTGGAAATGAGAAACTGATTCCACACAGAAGAAAAGTGTTAAAACAGGACAATAAAAGCTAGAACTTCAATTTTACTGTTCTTATTGCCAAGTTAGTCATCTTAGAGAGTGTATAGCTGCATTAGATCTTGTTTGTTTTAGTAATAAAGTACAATTTTAATCAGTTCTTTCTTTTTTGACTCTGGGGACTTTTTTAGCACATGTTACATCTTACCTTGAAAAGTTTAACGACAGAACAGTAAAAGCATGCACATCATGTTCTTTAAGTCTTAATGTGATGTTTGGCAATCTTAAAAGGACTATAATCTTCCTAGAACTCATGCACTGCAGTATGGAAGTTCAGTGTCATCTGTTGTCTTTAAACGCTTGGAAATGAGAAACTGATTCCACACAGAAGAAAAGTGTTAAAACAGGACAGTAAAAGCTAGAGCATCAAGCTTACTGTTCTTATTGGCAAGTTAGTCATCTTAGAGACTGTATAGCTGCATTAGATCTTGTTTGTTTTAGTAATAAAGTACAATTTTAATCAGTTCTTTCTTTTTTTCTCTGGGGACTTTTTTAGCACATGTTACATCTTAACTTGAAAAGTTTAACGACGGAACAGTAAAAGCATGCACATCATGTTCATTAAGTCTTGATGTGATGATTGGCAATCTTAAAAGGACTATAATCTTCCTAGAACTCATGCACTGCATTATGGAAGTTCAGTGTCATCTGTTGTCTTTAAACGCTTGGAAATGAGAAACTGATTCCACACAGAAGAAAAGTGTTAAAACAGGACAATATAAGCTAGAGCATCATGCTTACTGTTCTTATTGGCAAGTTAGTCATCTTAGAGAGTGTATAGCTGCATTAGATCTTGTTTGTTTTAGTAATAAAGTACAATTTTAATCATTTCTTTTTTTTTTGACTCTGGGGACTTTTTTAGCATGTGTTTTATCTTAACTTGAAAAGTTTAACGACAGAACAGTAAAAGCATGCACATCATGTTCATTAAGTCTTGATGTGATGTTTGGCAATCTTAAAAGGACTATAATCTTCTAGAACTCATGCACTGCAGTATGGAAGTTCAGTGTCATCTGTTGTCTTTAAACGCTTGGAAATGAGAAACTGATTCCACACAGAAGAAAAGTGTTAAAACAGGATAGTAAAAGCTAGAGCATCAAGCTTTCTGTTCTTATTGGCAAGTTAGTCATCTTAGAGACTGTATAGCTGCATTAGATCTTGTTTGTTTTAGTAATAGAGTACAATGTTAATCAGTTCTTTCTTTTTGACTCTGGGGACTTTTTTAGCACATGTTACATCTTACCTTGAAAAGTTTAACGACAGAACAGTAAAAGCATGCACATCATGTTCTTTAAGTCTTAATGTGATGTTTGGCAATCTTAAAAGGACTATAATCTTCCTAGAACTCATCCACTGCAGTATGGAGATTCAGTGTCATCTGTTGTCTTTAAACGCTTGGAAATGAGAAACTGATTCCACACAGAAGAGAAGTGTTAAAACAGGACAGTAAAAGCTAGAGCATCAAGCTTACTATTCTTATTGGCAAGTTAGTCATCTTAGAGAGTGTATAGCTGCATTAGATCTTGTTTGTTTTAGTAATAAAGTACAATTTTAATCAGTTCTTTCTTCTTGACTCTGGGGACTTTTTTAGCATGTGTTTTATCTTAACTTGAAAAGTTTAACGACAGAACAGTAAAAGCTTGCACATCATGTTCTTTAAGTCTTGATGTGATGTTTGGCAATCTTAATAGGACTATAATCTTCCTAGAACTCATGTACTGCAGTATGGAAGTTCAGTGTCATCTGTTGTCTTTAAACGCTTGGAAATGAGAAACTGATTCCGCACAGAAGAAAAGTGTTAAAACAGGACAGTAAAAGCTAGAGCATCAAGCTTACTTTTCTTATTGGCAAGTTAGTCATCTTAGAGAATGTATAGCTGCATTAGCTCTTGTTTGTTTTAGTAATAAAGTACAATTTTAATCAGTTCTTTCTTTTTGACTCTGGGGACTTTTTTTAGCACGTGTTTTATCTTAACTTGAAAAGTTTAACGACAGAACAGTAAAAGCATGCACATCATGTTCTTTAAGTCTTAATGTGATGTTTGGCAAGCTTAAAAGGACTATAATCTTCCTAGAACTCATCCACTGCAGTATGGAAGTTCAGTGTCATCTGTTGTCTTTAAACGCTTGGAAATGAGAAACTGATTCCACACAGAAGAAAAGTGTTAAAACAGGACAGTAAAAGCTAGAGCATCAAACTTACTGTTCTTATTGGCAAGTTAGTCATCTTAGAGACTGTATAGCTGCATTAGATCTTGTTTGTTTTAGTAATAAAGTACAAATTTAATCAGTTCTTTCTTTTTGACTCTGGGGACTTTTTTAGCATGTGTTTTATCTTAACTTGAAAAGTTTAACGACAGAACAGTAAAAGCATGCACAATCATGTTCTTTAAGTCTTGATGTGATGTTTGGCAATCTTAAAAGGACTATAATCTTCCTAGAACTCATGCACAGCAGTATGGAAGTTCAGTGTCATCTGTTGTCTTTAAACGCTTGGAAATGAGAAACTGATTCCACACAGAAGAAAAGTGTAAAAACAGGACAGTAAAAGCTAGAGCATCAAGCTTACTGTTCTTATTGGCAAGTTAGTCATCTTAGAGACTGTATAGCTGCATTAGATCTTGTTTGTTTTAGTAATAAAAGTACAATTTTAATCAGTTCTTTCTTTTTGACTCTGGGGACTTTTTTAGCATGTGTTTTATCTTAACTTGAAAAGTTTAACGACAGAACAGTAAAAGCATGCACATCATGTTCTTTAAGTCTTGATGTGATGTTTGGCAATCTTAAAAGGACTATATTCTTCCTAGAACTCATGCACTGCAGTATGGAAGTTCAGTGTCATCTGTTGTCTTTAAACGCTTGGAAATGAGAAACTGATTCCACACAGAAGAAAAGTGTTAAAACAGGACAGTAAAAGCTAGAGCATCAAGCTTACTTTTCTTATTGGCAAGTTAGTCATCTTAGAGACTGTATAGCTGCATTAGATCTTGTTTGTTTTAGTAATAAGTACAATTTTAATCAGTTCTTTCTTTTTGACTCTGGGGACTTTTTTAGCACATGTTACATCTTAACTAGAAAAGTTTAACGACAGAACAGTAAAAGCATGCACATCATGTTCATTAAGTCTTGATGTGATGATTGGCAATCTTAAAAGGACTATAATCTTCCTAGAACTCATGCACTGCAGTATGGAAGTTCAGTGTCATCTGTTGTCTTAAACGCTTGGAAATGAGAAACTGATTCCACACAGAAGAAAAGTGTTAAAACAGGACAGTAAAAGCTAGAACTTCAAGCTTACTGTTCTTATTAGCAAGTTAGTCATCTTAGAGAGTGTATAACTGCATTAGATCTTGTTTGTTTAGTAATAAAGTACAATTTTAATCAGTTCTTTCTTTTTGACTCTGGGGACTTTTTTTGCACATGTTACATCTTAACTTGAAAAGTTTAACGACAGAACAGTAAAAGCATGCACATCATGTTCATTAAGTCTTGATGTGATGTTTGTCAATCTTAAAAGGACTATAATCTTCCTAGAACTCATCCACTGCAGTATGGAAGTTCAGTGTCATATGTTGTCTTTAAACGCTTGGAAATGAGAAACTGATTCCACACAGAAGACAAGTGTTAAAACAGGACAGTAAAGCTAGAGCATCAAGCTTACTGTTCTTATTGGCAAGTTAGTCATCTTAGAGAGTGTATAGCTGCATTAGATCTTGTTTGATTTAGTAATAAAAGTACAATTTTAATCAGTTCTTTCTTTTTGACTCTGGGGACTTTTTTAGCACATGTTACATCTTAACTTGAAAAGTTTAACGACAGAACAGTAAAGCATGCACATCATGTTCATCAAGTCTTGTTGTGATGTTTGGCAATCTTAAAAGGACTATAATCTTCCTAGAACTCATGCACTGCAGTATGGAAGTTCAGTGTCATCTGTTGTCTTTAAACGCTTGGAAATGAGAAGCTGATTCCACACAGAAGAAAAGTGTTAAAACAGGACAGTAAAAGCTAGAGCATCAAGCTTACTTTTCTTATTGGCAAGATAGTCATCTTAGAGAGTGTATAGCTGCATTAGATCTTGTTTGTTTTAGTAATAAAGTACAATTTTAATCAGTTCTTTTTTTTGACTCTGGGGACTTTTTTAGCACATGTTACATCTTAACTTGAAAAGTTTAACGACAGAACAGTAAAAGCATTGCAAATCATGTTCTTTAAGTCTTGAAGTGATGTTTGGCAATCTTAAAAGGACTATAATCTTCCTAGAACTCATGCACTGCAGTATGGAAGTTCAGTGTCATCTGTTGTCTTTAAAAGCTTGGAAATGAGAAACTGATTCCACACAGAAGAAAAGTGTTAAAACAGGACAGTAAAAGCTAGAGCATCAAGCTTACTGTTCTTGTTGGCAAGTTAGTCATCTTAGAGACTGTATAGCTGCATTAGATCTTGTTTGTTTTAGTAATAAAGTACAATTTTAATCAGTTCTTTCTTTTTGACTCTGGGGACTTTTAGCACATGTTACATCTTAACTTGAAAAGTTTAACGACAGAACAGTAAAAGCATGCACATCATGTTCTTTAAGTCTTGATGTGATGTTTGGCAATCTTAAAAGGATTATAATCTTCCTAGAACTCATGCACTGCAGTATAGAAGTTCAGTGTCATCTGTTGTCTTTAAACGCTTGGAAATGAGAAACTGATTCCACACAGAAGAAAAGTGGTAAAACAGGACAATAAAAGCTAGAACTTCAAGCTTACTTTTCTTATTGGCAAGTTAGTCATCTTAGAGAGTGTATAGCTGCATTAGATCTTGGTTGTTTTAGTAATAAAGTACAATTTTAATCAGTTCTTTCTTTTTGACTCTGGGGACTTTTTTAGCATATTTTACATCTTAACTTGAAAAGTTTAACGACAGAACAGTAAAAGCATGCACATCATGTTCTTTAAGTCTTGAAGTGATGTTTGGCAATCTTAAAAGGACTATAATCTTCCTAGAACTCATGCACTGCAGTATGGAAGTTCAGTGTCATCTATTGTCTTTAAACGCTTGGAAATGAGAAACTGATTCCACACAGAAGAAAAGTGTTAAAACAGGACAGTAAAAGCTAGAACATCAAGCTTACTGTTCTTATTGGCAAGTTAGTCATCTTAGAGACTGTATAGCTGCATTAGATCTTGTTTGTTTTAGTAATAAAGTACAATTTTAATCATTTCTTTCTTTTTGACTCTGGGGACTTTTTTAGCATGTGTTTTATCTTAACTTGAAAAGTTTAACGACTGAACAGTAAAAGCATGCACATCATGTTCTTTAAGTCTTGATGTGATGTTTGGCAATCTTAAAAGGACTATAATCTTCCTAGAACTCATGCACTGCAGTATGGATGTTCAGTGACAACTGTTGTCTTTAAACACTTGGAAATGAGAAACTGATTCCACACAGAAGAAAAGTGTTAAAACAGGACAGTAAAAGCTAGAGGATCAAGCTTACTGTTCTTATTGGCAAGTTAGTCATCTTAGAGACTGTATAGCTGCATTAGTTGTTGTTTGTTTTAGTAATAAAGTACAATTTTAATCAGTTCTTTCTTTTTGACTCTGGGGACTTTTTTAGCACATGTTACATCTTAACTTGAAAAGTTTAACGACATAACAGTAAAAGCATGCACATCATGTTCTTTAAGTCTTGAATTGATGTTTGGCAATCTTAAAAGGACTATAATCTTCCGAGAACTCATGCACTGCAGTATGGAAGTTCAGTGTCATCTGTTGTCTTTAGCCGCTTGGAAATGAGAAACTGATTCCACACAGAAGAAAAGTGTTAAAACAGGACAGTAAAAGCTAGAGCATCATGCTTACTTTTTTTATTGGCAAGTTAGTCATCTTAGAGAGTGTATAGCTGCATTAGATCTTGTTTGTTTTAGTAATAAAGTACAATTTTAATCAGTTCTTTCTTTTTGACTCTGGGGACTTTTTTTTAGCACATGTTACATCTTAACTTGAAAAGTTTAACGACAGAACAGTAAAAGCATGCATATCATGTTCATTAGGTCTTGATGTGATGTTTGGCAATCTTAAAAGGACTATAATCTTCCTAGAACTCATGCACTGCAGTATGGAAGTTCAGTGTCATCTGTTGTCTTTAAACGCTTGGAAATGAGAAACTGATTCACACAGAAGACAAGTGTTAAAACAGGACAGTAAAAGCTAGAGCATCAAGCTTACTGTTCTTATTGGCAAGTTAGTCATCTTAGAGACTGTATAGCTGTATTAGATCTTGTTTGTTTTAGTAATAAAGTACAATTTTAATCAGTTCTTTTTTTTGACTCTGGGGACTTTTTTAGCATGTGTTTTATCTTAACTTGAAAAGTTTAACGACAGAACAGTAAAAGCATGCACATCATGTTCATTAAGTCTTGATGTGATGTTTGGCAATCTTAAAAGGACTATAATCTTAGTAGAACTCATGCACTGCAGTATGGAAGTTCAGTGTCATCTGTTGTCTTTAAACGCTTGGAAATGAGAAACTGATTCCACACAGAAGAAAAGTGTTAAACAGGACAGTAAAAGCTAGAGCATCAAGCTTACTGTTCTTATTGGCAAGTTAGTCATCTTAGAGAGTGTATAGCCGCATTAGATCTTGTTTGTTTTAGTAATAAAGTACAATTTTAATCAGTTCTTTCTTTTGACTCTGGGGACTTTTTTAGCACATGTTACATCTTAACTTGAAAAGTTTAACGACAGAACAGTAAAGCATGCACATCATGTTCATTAAGTCTTGATGTGATGATTGGCAATCTTAAAAGGACTATAATCTTCCAAGAACTCATGCACTGCAGTATGGAAGTTCAGTGTCATCTATTGTCTTTAAACGCTTGGAAATGATAAACTGATTCCACACAGAAGAAAAGTGTTAAAACAGGACAGTAAAAGCTAGAGCATCAAGCTTACTTCTCTTATTGGCAAGTTAGTCATCTTAGAGAGTGTATAGCTGCATTAGATCTTGCTTGTTTTAGTAATAAAGTACAATTTTAATCAGTTCTTTCTTTTTGACTCTGGGGACTTTTTTAGCACATTTTACATCTTAACTTGAAAAGTTTAACGACAGAACAGTAAAAGCATGCACATCATGTTCTTAAAGTCTTGATGTGATGTTTGGCAATCTTAAAAGGACTATAATCTTCCTAGAACTCATGCACTGCAGTATGGAAGTTCAGTGTCATCTATTGTCTTTAAACGCTTGGAAATGATAAACTGATTCCACACAGAAGAAAAGTGTTAAAACAGGACAGTAAAAGCTAGAGCATCGAGCTTACTTTTCTTATTGGCAAGTTAGTCATCTTAGAGAGAGTATAGCTGCATTAGATCTTGTTTGTTTTAGTAATAAAGTACAATTTTAATCATTTCTTTCTTTTTGACTCTGGGGACTTTTTTAGCATGTGTTTTATCTTAACTTGAAAAGTTTAACGACAGAACAGTAAAAGCATGCACATCATGTTCTTTAAGTCTTGATGTGATGTTTGGCAATCTTAAAAGGACTATAATCTTCCTAGAACTCATGCACTGGAGTATGGAAGTTCAGTGTCATCTGTTGTCTTTAAACGCTTGGAAATGAGAAACTGATTCCACACAGAAGAAAAGTGTTAAAACAGGACAGTAAAAGCTAGAGCATCAAGCTTACTTTCTTATTGGCAAGTTAGTCATCTTAGAGAGTGTATAGCTGCATTAGATCTTGTTTAATTTAGTAATAAAGTACAATTTTAATCAGTTCTTTCTTTTTGACTCTGGGGACTTTTTTAGCACGTGTTTTATCTTAACTTGAAAAGTTTAACGACAGAACAGTGAAAGCATGCACATCATGTTCTTTAAGTCTTGATGTGATGTTTGGCAATCTTAAAAGGACTATAATCTTCCTAGAACTCATGCACTGCAGTATGGAAGTTCAGTGTCATCTGTTGTCTTTAAACGCTTGGAAATGAGAAACGGATACCACACAGAAGAAAAGTGTTAAAACAGGACAGTAAAAGCTAGAGCATCAAGCTTACTGTTCTTATTGGCAAGTTAGTAATCTTAGAGAGTGTATAGCTGCATTAGATCTTGTTTAATTTAGTAATAAAGTACAATTTTAATCAGTTCTTTCTTTTTGACTCTGGGGACTTTTTTAGCACATGTTACATCTTAACTTGAAAAGTTTAACGACAGAACAGTAAAAGCATTGCACATCATGTTCTTTAAGTCTTGAAGTGATGTTTGGCAATCTTAAAAGGACTATAATCTTCCTAGAACTCATGCACTGCAGTATGGAAGTTCAGTGTCATCTGTTGTCTTTAAACGCTTGGAAATGAGAAACTGATTCCACACAGAAGAAAAGTGTTAAAACAGGACAGTAAAAGCTAGAGCATCAAGCTTACTGTTCTTATTGGCAAGTTAGTCATCTTAGAGAATGTATAGCTGCATTAGATCTTGTTTGTTTTAGTAATAAAGTACAATTTTAATCAGTTCTTCCTTTTGACTCTGGGGACTTTTTTAGCACATGTTACATCTTAACTTGAAAAGTTTAACGACAGAACAGTAAAAGAATGCACATCATGTTCATTAAGTCTTGATGTGATGTTTGGCAATCTTAAAAGGACTATAATCTTCCTAGAACTCATGCACTGCAGTATGGAAGTTCAGTGTCATCTGTTGTCTTTAAACGCTTGAAAATGAGAAACTGATTTCACACAGAAGAAAAGTGTTAAAACAGGACAGTAAAAGCTAGAGCATCAAGATTACTGTTCTTATTGGCAAGTTAGTCATCTTAGAGACTGTATAGCTGCATTAGATCTTGTTTGTTTTAGTAATAAAGTACAATTTTAATCAGTTCTTTCTTTTTGACTCTGGGGACTTTTTTTTTTTATGTTACATCTTAACTTGAAAAGTTTAACGACAGAACAGTAAAAGCATGCACATCATGTTCTTTAAGTCTTGATGTGATGTTTAGCAATCTTTAAAGGACTATAATCTCCCTAGAACTCATGCAATGCAGTATGGAAGTTCAGTGTCATCTGTTGTCTTTAAACGCTTGGAAATGAGAAACTGATTCCACACAGAAGAAAAGTGTTAAACAGGACAGTAAAAGCTAGAGCATCAAGCTTACTGTTCTTATTGGCAAGTTAGTCATCTTAGGGACTGTATAGCGGCATTAGATCTTGTTTGTTTTAGTAATAAAGTACAATTTTAATCAGTTCTTTCTTTTTGACTCTGGGACTTTTTTAGCACATGTTACATCTTAACTTGAAAAGTTTAACGACAGAACAGTAAAAGCATGCACATCATGTTCTTTAAGTCTTGATGTGATGTTTGGCAATCTTAAAAGGACTATAATCTTCCTAGAACTCATGCACTGCAGTATGGAAGTTCAGTGTCATCTGTTGTCTTTTAAACGCTTGGAAATGAGAAACTGATTCCACACAGAAGAAAAGTGTTTAAACAGGACAGTAAAAGCTAGAGCATCAAGCTTACTGTTCTTATTGGCAAGTTAGTCATCTTAGAGAGTGTATAGCTGCATTAGATCTTGTTTGTTTTTGTAATAAAGTACAATTTAATCAGTTCTTTCTTTTTGACTCTGGGGACTTTTTTAGCACATGTTACATCTTAACTTGAAAAGTTTAACGACAGAACAGTAAAGCATGCACATCATGTTCATTAAGTCTTGATGTGATGTTTGGCAATCTTAAAAGGACTATAATCTTCCTAGAACTCATGCACTGCAGTATGGAAGTTCAGTGTCATCTATTGTCTTTAAACGCTTTGGAAATGAGAAACTGATTCCACACAGAAGAAAAGTGTTAAAACAGGACAGTAAAAGCTAGAGCATCAAGCTTAATTTTCTTATTGGCAAGTTAGTCATCTTAGAGAGTGTATAGCTGCATTAGATCTTGTTTGTTTTAGTAAAAAAGTACAATTTTAATCAGTTCTTTCTTTTGACTCCAGGGACTTTTTTAGCACATGTTACATCTTAACTTGAAAAGTTTAACGACAGAACAGTAAAAGCATGCATATCATGTTCTTTAAGTCTTGAAGTGATGTTTGGCAATCTTGAAAGGACTATAATCTTCCTAGAACTCATGCACTGCAGTATGGAAGTTCAGTGTCATCTATTGTCTCTAAACGCTTGGAAATGAGAAACTGATTCCACACAGAAGAAAAGTGTTAAAACAGGACAGTAAAAGTTAGAGCATCAAGCTTACTGTTCTTATTGGCAAGTTAGTCATCTTAGAGAAGTGTATAGCTGCATTAGATCTTGTTTGTTTTAGTAATAAAGTACAATTTTAATCAGTTCTTTTTTTTTGACTCTGGGGACTTTTTTAGCACGTGTTTTATCTTAACTTGAAAAGTTTAACGACAGAACAGTAAAAGCATGCACATCCTGTTCTTTAAGTCTTGATGTGGATGTTTGGCAATCTTAATAGGACTATAATCTTCCTAGAACTCATGCACTGCAGTATGGAAGTTCAGTGTCATCTGTTGTCTTTAAACGCTTGGAAATGAGAAAATGATTCAACACAGAAGAAAAGTGTTAAAACAGGACAGTAAAAGCTAGAGCATCAAGCTTACTTTTCTTATTGGCAAGTTAGTCATCTTAGAGAGTGTATAGCTGCATTAGATCTTGTTTGTTTTAGTAATAAAGTACAATTTTAATCAGTTCTTTCTTTTTGACTCTGGGGACTTTTTTAGCACATGTTACATCTTAACTTGAAAAGTTTAACGACAGAACAGTAAAAGCATGCACATCATGTTCATTAAGTCTTGATGTGATGTTTGGCAATCTTAAAAGGACTATAATCTTCCTAGAACTCATGCACTGCAGTATGGAAGTTCAGTGTCATCTGTTGTCTTAAACGCTTGGAAATGAGAAACTGATTCCACACAGAAGAAAAGTGTTAAAACAGGACAGTAAAAGCTAGAGCATCAAGCTTACTGTTCTTATTGCCAAGTTAGTCATCTTAGAGAGTGTATAGCTGCATTAGATCTTGTTTGTTTTAGTAATAAAGTACAATTTTACTCATTTCTTTCTTTTTGACTCTGGGGACTTTTTTAGCATGTGTTTTATCTTAACTTGAAAACTTTAACGACAGAACAGTAAAAGCATGCACATCATGTTCTTTAAGTCTTGATGTGATGTTTGGCAATCTTAAAAGGACTATAATCTTCCTAGAACTCATGCACCGCAGCATGGAAGTTCAGTGTCATCTGTTGTCTTTAAACGCTTGGAAATGAGAAACAGATTCCACACAGAAGAAAAGTGTTAAAACAGGACAGTAAAGGCTAGAGCATCAAGCTTACTTTTCTTATTGGCAAGTTAGTCATCTTAGAGAGTGTATAGCTGCATTAGATCTTGTTTGTTTGAGTAATAAAGTACAATTTTAATCATTTCTTTCTTTTTGACTCTGGGGACTTTTTTTAGCACATGTTACATCTTACCTTGAAAAGTTTAACGACAGAACAGTAAAAGCATGCACATCATGTTCTTTAAGTCTTGATGTGATGTTTGGCAATCTTAAAAGGACTATAATATTTCTAGAACTCATGCACTGCAGTATGGAAGTTCAGTGTCATCTGTTGTCTTTAAACGCTTGGAAATGAGAAAATGATTCCACACAGAAGACAAGTGTTAAAACAGGACAGTAAAAGCCAGAGCATCAAGCTTACTTTTCTTATTGGCAAGTTAGTCATCTTAGAGAGTGTATAGCTGCATTAGATCTTGTTTGTTTTAGTAATAAAGTACAATTTTAATCATTTCTTTCTTTTTGACTCTGGGGACTTTTTTAGCATGTGTTCTATCTTAACTTGAAAAGTTTAACGACAGAACAGTAAAAGCATGCACATTATGTTCTTTAAGTCTTGATGTGATGTTTGGCAATCTTAAAAGGACTATAATCTTCCTAGAACTCATGCAGTGCAGCATGGAAGTTCAGTGTCATCTGTTGTCTTTAAACGCTTGGAAATGAGAAACTGATTCCACACACAAGAACAGTGTTAAAACAGGACAGTAAAAGCTAGAGCATCAAGCTTACTGTTCTTATTGGCAAGTTAGTCATCTTAGAGACCGTATAGCTGCATTAGATCTTGTTTGTTTTAGTAATAAAGTACAATTTTAATCAGTTCTTTCTTTTGACTCTGGGGACTTTTTTAGCACGTGTTTTATCTTAACTTGAAAGTTTAACGACAGAACAGTAAAAGCATGCACATCATGTTCTTTAAGTCTTGATGTGATGTTTGGCAATCTAAAAAGGACTATAATCTTCCTAGAACTCATGCACTGCAGTATGGAAGTTCAGTGTCATCTATTGTCTTTAAACCCTTGGAAATGAGAAACTGATTCCACACAGAAGAAAAGTGTTAAAACAGGACAGTTAAAGCTAGAGCATCAAGCTTACTGTTCTTATTGGCAAGTTAGTCATCTTAGAGACTGTATAGCTGCATTAGAACTTGTTTGTTTTAGTAATAAAGTACAATTTTAATCAGTTCTTTCTTTTTGATTCTGGGGACTTTTTTAGCACATGTTACATCTTAACTTGAAAAGTTTAACGACAGAACAGTAAAGCATGCACATCATGTTCATCAAGTCTTGTTGTGATGTTTGGCAATCTTAAAAGGACTATAATCTTCCTAGAACTCATGCACTGCTGTATGGAAGTTCAGTGTCATCTATTGTCTTTAAACGCTTGGAAATGAGAAACTGATTCCACACAGAAGAAAAGTGTTAAAACAGGACAGTAAAAGCTAGAGCATCAAGCTTACTGTTCTTATTGGCAAGTTAGTCATCTCAGAGAGTGTATAGCTGCATTAGATCTTGTTTGATTTAGTAATAAAGTACAATTTTAATCAGTTCTTTCTTTTTGACTCTGGGGACTTTTTTAGCACATGTTACATCTTAACTTGAAAAGTTTAACGACAGAACAGTAAAAGCATGCACATCATGTTCATTAAGTCTTGATGTGATGTTTGGCAATCTTAAAAGGACTTTAATCTTCCTAGAACTCATGCACTGCAGTATGGAAGTTCAGTGTCATCTGTTGTCTTTAAACGCTTGGAAATGAGAAACTGATTCCACACAGAAGAAAAGTGTTAAAACAGGACAGTAAAAGCTAGAGCATCAAGCTTACTTTTCTTATTGGCAAGTTAGTCATCTTAGAGAGTGTATAGCTGCATTAGATCTTGTTTGTTTTAGTAATAAAGTACAATTTTATTCATTTCTTTCTTTTTGACTCTGGGGTATTTTTTAGCATGTGTTTTATCTTAACTTGAAAAGTTTAACGACAGAACAGTAAAATCATGCACATCATGTTCTTTAAGTCTTGATGTGATGTTTGGCAATCTTAAAAGGATTATAATCTTCCTAGAACTCATGCACTGCAGTATGGAAGTTCAGTGTCATCTGTTGTCTTTAAACGCTTGGAAATGAGAAACTGATTCCACACAGAAGTAAAGTGTTAAAACAGGACAGTAAAAGCTAGAGCATCAAGCTTACTGTTCTTATTGGCAAGTTAGTCATCTTAGAGACTGTATAGCTGCATTAGATCTTGTTTGTTTTAGTAATAAAGTACAATTTTAATCAGTTCTTTCTTTTTGACTCTGGGGAGTTTTTTTAGCACATGTTACATCTTAACTTGAAAAGTTTAACGACAGAACAGTAAAAGCATGCACATCATGTTCTTTAAGTCTTGAAGTGATGTTTGGCAATCTTAAAAGGACTATAATCTTCCTAGAACTCATGCACTGCAGTATGGAAGTTCAGCGTCATCTGTTGTCCTTAAACGCTTGGAAATGAGAAACTGATTCCACACAGAAGAAAAGTGTTAAAACAGGACAGTAAAAGCTAGAGCATCAAGCTTACTGTTCTTATTGGCAAGTTAGTCATCTTGAGACTGTATAGCTGCATTAGATCTTGTTTGTTTTAGTAATAAAGTACAATTTTAATCAGTTCTTTCTTTTTGACTCTGGGGACTTTTTTAGCACATGTTACATCTTAACTTAAAAAGTTTAACGACAGAACAGTAAAAGCATGCACATCATGTTCTTTAAGTCTTAAAGTGATGTTTGGCAATCTTAAAAGGACTATAATCTTCCTAGAACTCATGCACTGCAGTATGGAAGTTCAGTGTCATCTGTTGTCTTTAAACGCTTGGAAATGAGAAACTGATTCCACACAGAAGAAAAGTGTTAAACAGGACAGTAAAAGCTAGAGCATCAAGCTTACTTTTCTTATTGGCAAGTTAGTCATCTTAGAGAATGTATAGCTGCATTAGATCTTGTTTGTTTTAGTAATAAAGTACAATTTTAATCAGTTCTTTCTTTTTGGCTCTGGGGACTTTTAGCACATGTTACATCTTAACTTGAAAAGTTTAACGACAGAACAGTAAAAGCATGCACATCATGTTCATTAAGTCTTGATAAGATGTTTGGCAATCTTAACAGGACTATAATCTTCCTAGAACTCATGCACTGCAGTATGGAAGTTCAGTGTCATCTGTTGTCTTTAAACGCTTGGAAATGAGAAACTGATTCCACACAGAAGACAAGTGTTAAAACAGGACAGTAAAAGCTAGAGCATCGAGCTTACTTTTCTTATTGGCAAGTTAGTCATCTTAGAGAGTGTATAGTTGCATTAGATCTTGTTTGTTTTAGTAATAAAGTACAATTTTAATCATTTCTTTCTTTTTGACTCTGGGGACTTTTTTAGCATGTGTTTTATCTTAACTTGAAAAGTTTAACGACAGAACAGTAAAAGCATGCACATCATGTTCTTTAAGTCTTGATGTGATGTTTGGCAATCTTAAAAGGACTATAATCTTCCTAGAACTCATGCACTGCAGTATGGAAGTTCAGTGTCATCTGTTGTCTTTAAACGCCGGGAAATGAGAAACTGATTCCACACAGAAGAAAAGTGTTAAAACAGGACAGTAAAAGTTAGAGCATCGAGCTTACTTTTCTTATTGGCAAGTTAGTCATCTTAGAGAGTGTATAGCTGCATTAGATCTTGTTTGTTTTAGTATTAAAGTACAATTTTAATCATTTCTTTCTTTTTGACTCTGGGGACTTTTTTAGCACATGTTACATCTTAACTTGAAAAGTTTAACGACAGAACAGTAAAAGCATGCACATGATGTTCTTTAAGTCTTGATGTGATGTTTGGCAATCTTAAAAGGATTATAATCTTCCTAGAACTCATGCACTGCAGTATGGAAGTTCAGTGTCATCTGTTGTCTTTAAACCCTTGGAAATGAGAAACTGATTCCACACAGAAGAAAAGTGTTAAAACAGGACAGTAAAAGCTAGAGCATCAAGCTTACTGTTCTTATTGGCAAGTTAGTCATCTTAGAGAGTGTATAGCTGCATTAGATCTTGTTTGTTTTAGTAATAAAGTACAATTTTAATCAGTTCTTTCTTTTTGACTCTGGGGACTTTTTTAGCACATGTTACATCTTAACTTGAAAAGTTTAACGACAGAACAGTAAAAGCATGCACATGATGTTCTTAAAGTCTTGATGTGATGTTTGGCAATCTTAAAAGGACTATAATCTTCCTAGAACTCATGCACTGCAGTATGGAAAGTCAGTGTCATCTGTTGTCTTTA